>CM050893.1:1092500-1157500 GCA_027726005.1 Juncus effusus | reverse complement strand
CGAAATAATAAATTACAACGTATCCAATCATATTATCCATGCAACATGCCGATGCAATATCCACTACTATTTCCATATGGTGAAGATGGATTTCATTTACATATAAGATACAATGAAAATTTACAAGGAATACAAAAAGTTACAAGACAATATGTCACAATGGCCGAATTTTATAAATATAGATTACACCAACGTTTAAATGAAGCCCTAATGACTTTTCATGGGGTTAGATTATTTCAACAATATGTCGTTCATGCTTATCTTTCCATTGAACATGATCATTTACAATATCTAGAAAAGAACCAAGCACAATTAAGATCAAAAAATTTAAATATTATTAGAGAAGTAGTTTCAGAAGGAAATATAGTTGGGCAAAAAATCGGTAAATGTATAATTATTCCAACAACACACGTTGGCAGTCCCCAATATATGTATTAGAATTATCATGATGCAATGAGTATTTGTAGAAAATATGGCCTGCGATATCTTTTTATTATATTTACATGCAGTCCAAATTGGTCTGACATATATAAATGTTATTACCTGATCAACGGCCTGAAGATCGCCCTGATGTAATAGTATGTGTATTTAAGATATAACTAGAACAGTTGATTAATGACATCCAAGAAAAAAAAAATATTCGGTGAAACTACCGCGAGTAAGTTGACAATTTGAAAATTAGATTTTTCAATAAATAACTAAAGTACAGATATAATTTCAATTTTAAAATTAGATTTTTCAATAAGTAACTAATGTATATATATATATATATATATATATATATATATATATATATATATATATATATATATATATATATATGGGAGATGCTTAAAAAGATATGTATATTTTTGGGGTGAAAAACATATGGTCCAAAATATGTATTATTTAATCAAAAATTCAAATTTCAACCGTACGGATGGAATATATATATTTTGAATATATTGTAGATTAATTTTCACAAAATCGGGTTCTGAAAAACCGGAATCAGAGAAAACAAGAATCAGAAACCTCCGTTTGTTCCTATAAATATTTAACGGACCGGCCAATCTGAGCCGTCCGCCGCTTGATCCGACGCACAGAATCAGTGGACCGCTCACGCCGTTAAGTGGCCGTTTATCAGCCATTAGTCTAATCAGACGGCCTAGATTAAATCATAGGAAAATCTAATTTTAATCGGACGGCTGCTGCTTTTCCTGTTCTTCAGCCCATTTCCAACAGCCAAAAATAGCAAGTTCCGAGCCAGATTTGGAAATTCGAACAAAAGGAAATATTTTGCACACAAATTTTTTTAAATTAACCCTATTTATATCTCGGGAACCCTAGCAGCAAGAAAAAACATGAAAAACAACCATTAATTCCACGAATTCGGCCAGATTTTGAAAAAAAAGGAGAAATAAACCCTAAACCGAAAATAACCCAAAAATCCGATTGAGCAAGCTTTTCCAACGATTATCTTGGAATTGTTTGTTCAGTTAGATTCACCAAAGCTTTTGAGAGTGCTACACGACCCAATCGCTCCGGAACGACGCGAATCAAAGGAATTCGACGACGGACTCGTACATCCAACGACGTTTCTTGGTGTGCGAATCTCGAATCTTCGAATCGGCTGTTGCAGGAAGTGGAAGAGCATCGACTTACTGTGCCACGCTTGCCGCAACATCATCTTCAAAATTTAGGTTAAAGTTTTATAGTTTCTCTTTTCCGATCAATTAGAGGAATTTTAGGGTTTAATCTAAATAGTTGTTGAGTAATTAAGTTGTAATAATTGAATAGGATTATTAAGTGGTTGAATAAGCGTCATTGTTAAGTTCTTCTCAACTAATAATTCTTATTTTGGTGCATTGAAAGTTGTTTGAATAAAGTTCGATTTTAGGAAAATTTCTTGGCTTTTCTAAAAATTCTGTGACGATTGTGTTATTTATTGTGTTTTCTCGCTTAAAATAAGTCTTAAAAACAACCCAAAACAACCTTGTGATTTTAATTTTGTTAAATTCTTATTTTTCTTAAAAATCCAAAATAATAAGTTGCATCCAGAACTGAAAATTGCCATATTCAGAAATTTTTTGATTTCGTGTCTCTGTTTTAACCTCATATTTGGATTCTCCATATTTTTCTGGTCAAAATAGACAAAGGTTTGTTATATTTAGATAACGGATCAAAAAGTTATGAATTAAAGAAATTTAGGGTCGTCTTTGTAAAAATTGTTTTAAAACTGTCTCGAATCAGTATTTCTGAATTTCAAGTTCACCATTGATTTTAAAACGCCCTAAAACCCTAGAATACTTATAAAATTTGTCTTGTTTGGAATTGCGTAGCAAAAAGGATATTTTCGTAAAATACCATGGGCCTATTTATAAAAATCAGATTACAAAATTTAAACTCCGTTTTTCCTGGTCTACTCTTTATCAATTAAATCCAGAATTATCTACCTGAAATTAAATAAAAGAAAGGGTTAATAATATAAATTTTGTTTGCATAATTCCACTAATTAGAAAATACAAAATGACCTATTTTGCGGGCTTATCATTCCTACATATGGAATTATGTACTTTAACATAATCTAACATTACCTTTAACCGGGTAACCATAAGGGTTATGATTAGGTAGGAGGAATGAGATAGATCAAGATAGGATTTGTTCCTCTCATAAATGAGAGCGATATCTTAAGGTCTCTTGATGAGTTTGATAGAAGAAAAATGCACGGCCGTGGTTGAATGAATTAATAAGGAGTTATTAATGGCATTCACGGTTCGATCAAATTCGGGATCAAGAAACATTATCATACTACAAAAGTTGATACAATCCATGCCTTATGGTCGATATAAATATTGTGTAACAAAGGGATACAATACAAGGGCAAAACACAGGTTTTGGATCGAATCGTCGATATTTACTTAAATTGGGTAGTTATGATGGCTTGCTAGAGTTCGCTCATGATTTATAATCAGGTGTGATTATTGCCAACATTAAGTAAGCCTATGAGGTCACACACAAAGAACAACCGTTGAAATGAACACAGAAAATCATAACTTATGTGATAAGTTATATACCACATATATTCCTAAATCTTATATGATAAGATATGTTACACATATGGTTACAAACTAACTAAGTAGATAGGATTAAAAGAGCAAATGCTCCTCTTTGAAAAGGTGGACTATATATATACCCAAAAGAATCTCAAATTTGAGTCTATACCATTCAAAATTCTCATTCCATTTTGTTAGACAAAAGAGAGAGAACGCGAAAAGAGAGAAAATTCCGAATTTCTCTTTAGAATTTTCTTTGATACAAAATTTTAAATGATACATTGATGATGCATTCCATGTAACGTCTTATTTTTCCAGCATTCGTTTCTCTCCTCCTAATGCTGGGAACATGGTTTACTCAAATTTACCAGTAAGAATATCTTGATGTAAATAGATCTCCAGTTAATGGTTCGATATATTTAATAATCGATGGAGAATCGAAAGCACCATAAATTCCCAACCTTCTTTGAGGTCCTATTTTTGTGCATTGCGGTGGAACTACCGGAACATATACAACACATCCAAAAATTCTTAAATGGGATATATTTTGGCTGCTGGCCAGTTACAAGTTATATGGGGGAGTACTTATGATAAAAAGTTGGACTTAATTTAATTAGTGCTGCAGCATGCAATATTGCATGGTCCCATACAGATGACGATAATTTTAATTTCATAATTAGGGGTCTTGCGATTAATTGTAATTAGTTAATAAGGGATTCTGCTAGACCATTTTGCGTGTGTTTGTGGTTCCCTGGATGCTCACTTTTAATCCCAATTGACATATAATAGTCATTAAATATTTGAAATGTGAATTCACCGGCATTATCAAGATGAATAGTCTTTATTGTATAATCCGGGAATTGTGCTTTTAATCTAATTATTTGAGCAAGCAGTCTCGCGAATGCAATATACCCAGAAGATAATAGACATGCGTGTGACTATATAGTAGATGAATCAACTAATAATATAAAGTATCTAAATGGTCCACATGATGGTGTAATTGGCCCACATATATCACCTTAAATACGCTCAAGGAAATTGGGTCCAATCCTACTTAGTGATGGTCTAGCGATTAGTTTTCTCTTATAACATGCAGCACATGATATCTCATTTGATAAAAAAACGTTTTGATGGTCTCGGGTCAGTATTTCTGAATTTCAAGTTCACCATTGAATTTAAAACGCCCTAAAACCCTAGAATACATATAAAATTTGTCTTGTTTGGAATTGCGTAGCAAAAAGGATATTTTCGTAAAATATCAGGGACCTATTTATAAAAATCAGATTACAGAATTTAAACTCCGTTTTTCCAGGTATACTCTTTATCAATTAAATCCAGAATTATCTACCTGAAATTAAATAAAAGAAAGGGTTAATAATACAAATTTTGTTTGCATAATTCCACTAATTACAAAACACAAAATGACCTCTTTCGCGGGCTTATCATTCCTATATATGGAATTATGTACTTTAACATAATCTAACGTTACCTTTAACCGGGTAACCATAAGGGTTATGATTAGGTACATAATGAAACATGCAGAGGAATGAGATAGATCAAGATAGGATTTGTTCCTCTCATAAATGAGACAGATATCTTAAGGTCTCTTGATGAGTTTGATTGAAAAAAAATGCACGGCCGTGATTGAATGAATTAATAAAGAGTTAATAATGGCATTCACGGTTCGATCAAATTCGGGATCAAGAAACATTATCGTACTACAAAAGGTTGATACAATCCATGCCTTATGGTCGATATAAATATTGTGTAACAAAAGGATACAATACAAGGGCAACACACAGGTTTTGGATCGAATCATCGATATTTACTTAAATTGGGTAGTTATGATGGTTTGCTAGAGTTTGTTCATGATTTATAATCAGGTGTGATTATTGCCAACATTAAGTAAACCTATGAGGTCACACACAAAGAACAACCGTTGAAATGAACACAGAAAATCATAACTTATGTGATAAGTTATATAGAAATGGTCCACATGATGGTGTAATTGGCCCATATATATCACCTTAAATACGCTCAAGGAAATTGGGTCCAATCCTACTTAGCGATGGTCTAGCGATTAGTTTTCTCTTATAACATGCAGCACATGATATCTCATTTGATAAAAAAATCTTCTAGTTCTTTAATTGATGCCCATTTGAATTTTCTATAATTCTTCGCATCATTATTGCTCAAGGATGACCTAAACATTCATGCCAAGCCAGAAAATTGATTTGTGAATTATTAAATTCATTTTTCATTATAGCATGATGTGCCTCAATTATACGGATACATGTATAATATAAGCCTGTTGACAAAGCATGCTATCTTTCTAAGATGCATTTATTACCAGAAACAATACTTGTTATATGAAGGTACTCAATATTGCCTTCATTCATTGTTTTAATGTGATATCCATTTCGGCGGATATCTTTAAAACATAGCAAATTTCTTTTTGATTTAGTAGATAATAGAGCATCCTCTATTATAAACTTTCTTCCTCTAGGCAGTAAAATAGTGGCTCTTCCGAAGCCCTCAATTAAGTTTGAGGTGCCTGATATAGTATTGATAGTTGCTTTTTCTTTTTCAAATTGGCAAAATAATTTACGTTCTTAAGTATAGTGTGCGTAGTTGCACTATCCGCTAGGCATATATCATTGTTATCATTATCATCCATTTTCGTAATATTTAAAGGAAACGAGATATTTAGCTCGCTTCATTTATCAAACAAAAATAAATACAATATAAGATAAGTATTACTTCAAAATAAACTTGCTAAATGAATTACTCATTAATCAATCAAACATACTAGAAAATAAAGATACAATAAAACAATATTAATGTCTGAAGGAAAATTATTTTAGTCTTGAATATCTTTATTAGCAAGGGAGTATTCATTATCTCCACTTGGGTTGTTCATATAGTCTTCCACATCCAAGTGTGTATTAATCACGGGCAAATTCAACTGGTCTTCATTATCTTGACAGACCAAATTAACCTCTTTAGTATTTTTTTTCTCCTTCAGGGAGGCTTGATAAAGTTGAACAAGGTGCTTTGGCGTATGACAGGTAAGCGACCAATGCCCTTTCAGACCACATCTAAGACATCGATCCCCAGTCACCTTCAGTGTGATATTTTGAGGTTTCTTGATTCTTTCATGTGCGGGTTTCATAATTTGAACATTACGGTTCCAAGAATGTCTTTTGCCTCGGCCTCTTCCACGTCCGCATCCATGACCAGGGCCACGGCCGCGATTACGGTCATTAAATGTAGCAGTATTCGCTTCTGAGATTGGGTTAGAGCCTGTCGGACGAGACTCACAATTTTTATGTAATAATTTATTATTCTGTTTAGCCACAAGCAGGTAGGAAATTACTTCAGAATACTTTTTGAACCCCTTTTCCCTGTTCTACTATTGTAGGATAATATTTCAGGCATGAAAAGTTTTATTAATTTTTTCGAGCATATCCCCATCAGTGATATTCTCCCCATAGAGTCTCATTTGAGAAACAATTCTATACATCGAGAAATTATAGTCACAAACTGACTAGAAATCTTGTAACCTCAGATGTGTCCACTCATCACGAGCTTTTGGGAGTATTATCATTTTTTGGTGGTTATACCTCTCCCGGAGATTTCTCCATAAAAGGAGAGGATCCTTAATAGTAAGGTATTCACTCTTTAATGATTCGTGGAGATGGTGGCGAAGAAAAATCATCGCGTTCACCCGATCTTGGATTGATGCTTTGTTTCCCGTTTTGATGGTGTCTCCTAGACCCATCGTATCAAGGTGGATATCTGCGTCGAGTATCCCCGACATATAATTTTGCCCGATATATCAAGGGAAACAAACTCAAGATTCGTTAAATTTGCCCTGTTGAAGCTGTATAGATGGAACAAATTAAATTAGACCCTTGCTAATTTTATATTGAAACTTCAGGTCTCAATAAGAATAAATTCCAAATTTTATGTGCATCAATAAACTGAATTGTGACTGTAGGTGCATAAAGATAGATGTGCGGAAAATAAATATACAGAAAGTAAATGTGCGTAAAATAAATGTACATAGATAAATATACTGCAACTTCTGGTGCATAAAAATAACATGCAACTTCTGGTTGCATAAATAAAAATTGAACAAGCAACTTCTGGTGCGTAATTAAAAATAAAATAAACATGCAACTTCTGGTTGCTTAAGTAAAATTGAGCAGGCAACTTCTGGTCCGTGATTAAAAATAAAATAAAATAAACATACAACTTCTGCTTGCTTAAATAAAAATTGAAGAGGCAACTTCTGATGTATAATTATAAAATAAACATGCAACTTCTGGTTGCTTAAATTAAAAATAAAATGAATAATTAAACAAGCAAATTCTAGTGCTTAAAAATAAATATGTATTAATAATAACATGTTGTCAGAAGTTCAAATAAATAAATAAAATAAAAGTTGAATCAATCGGAAGAAAAGAATCCGAATAAGAAAATATTGATGTATAAGAAATAATGATAATTTTTACCTCGCTTACGTTAGGTCAGAGTGTCGTGCTGATAACGTGTTGAATCTAAAATGATAATAACATAAGAAAGGAGCATTTGGAGGAGATAAATATTTCTTAGAGTTTGAAAGAGACAAATTGTTTCTTCCTAACTGTGAAGAGTCACCAAAATACAATGGTGAAGAGGCATTAAATACAATAATCTCTAACCCTTTATATAGTGAAGGGTGAGCACTTTACCCAAGAAAATATTCTAGAATTTCAATACAAAATGTACAAACAAATATTCTACAATAACTCCTCATATTTTACAAGATAAAATTTACATCTTTATAAGATAAGATTTTCAATAACTCTTCTCATTCTAAGGGGGTAAGTATTTAGACATCAAAAATAAACTGAGATAAACAATGAATATATAGCAATTAACAAACAAACAATTTACTAGCTGTTAATTCATCACTACTGCCCCACCAATAATACAGATTCGCCTCCTCCATATCTTCCTTTCATGACTAATTGCATAACAACAAATATTGTTTTTGGATGGAACATGACATATGCATAACAACAAATTACTTGTCAAAAACTTCCATGGAATCGAATCAGAGAAATCAATTTTGTTTTCTTAATGTCCTGACATCTTGCCAGGATTTTGCATTATTTAAAGGATGATATTTAAATCAATATCACACCAAGAAGCAAAAACTGAATTTCATCAAGAAAAGAAAAAAATAAGAACTGATAGTAAACTTCTCCAAAAAAGGAAAAAACAAGTGATACTGAAAATCGAAAATAGAAAATAAATGGCCATGAAACCTTGTTTTTCCATGCTATGCATATTCCTGCTATTATGTGGCTCATTTGTCTTCTCTTCTGCAGCCACCCCTCGCATCCTAATGGAGCCCAAACATGGTAATTATCTTTCTCATAACTTAAATTCAAAGAAATTTGCAATTCGAACATGTATTATATAACTACGTGTTTTTTTTTAAATTTAGGCATATGGGACTTATATTTCTCATTAATAATTTAATTTTAACAAAAATGGCTACTATATACTCTTATTGACATATAAGTAAATTTATTCGGTTCTCGATTTATATCCAAAGATAAAACAAACTTTTTTACTCAAACCTCAAGGCTAAAACTAAAAGTAACTTGCAAATTATATTTTTACTACTTACAATAAATAATTAATGCTCGATTATGTATCAGTCATGAAGGACATCACGGTTGCCCCTAACATACCGCTCAATCCGACCACAACGATCTCTAATGTTCCAATTATCGGAGGCGCCGTTCCAATTGTCGGAGGCATAATTCCATAGTTAAATAAAATAAAATTATCTCGATATTATTTCAATAAAACAGAAAGAAATGCAATTTTTTTTCAGTGAATTATTATGTTGTTTATCACTATTTCTTAGTAATAAAAATAAATTTCTAATTATGGGGTTAAGTTTCCGTTGAGGAATCTTGTTATTGTCGTCTTGTATTATTCAACTGTTGTAGTGTATTAATGGGATATATTTAGGGAAATATGAAAACCCGTCAGTTTGAGCACATCCAAACGACAGTATACTGTTTTAATATATTTCAATATATTTTTGTTTTTTATAAACTGTTTTTCATTGTCTACGTATATATTGTTTATTGTTTCTGCATAGTGCTTATAAAAAATGAACTTTATATATTGTTTGTTTAATTTTATATACTATATATTGTCTTTATGTGCTATTTTTTCACATCGTGTGGCATGATAAGAAACTCCGTCGTGCAACATTAGGTCCTAAATTGTTAAACTGCACCCCATATGTAAATCTAAAAATATGATCATGTATACTTCAACAATGTTGAAAAGATATATGATGCTGCACAACAGGAGGATTCCATCGAGCAATATGACAGTCAATATTTTTCTTGAGAAATAGATTATAAATTCTTATTTTTTATAAATAATATATAGAAATTGAAACTAATATATAATATAAAAATAATATATGTACAAGTACAATATATAGAATTTATAAATATTATATAAACCCTAATAATAAAAATATAATTTGTAAAAAGAGTATATATAAATGAAAAAAAATTATGGTATACCCTTTTTGAATTCCGGCGATGTTAGCGACAAATAAGCCAGTGATTTGTATTTGGCATATATCATTTAACTCAATATAAAAATATAATTTTATAATGGGACATTATTTAACTAAATATAAATATTTCTATTTCAGCCAATCATAGAAAATAGAAACACATCACTTCCAAAATGACCATGCAACAAATACGTATGGCATCATAATTTTCACATTAATGCATATTGATCACTAACTAAATTATAACTCTATTTGAAGTATAGATTTGATGATGATAGAACATACAACATATTCCATAAATATTAAACGTTAAATCCCAATAAAGATATAGCGAGCAAGTAAATCATCGCCTTTTATTTCGATTATTTTTGCTAATTACATAAATTTGTTCTTCATTTTCTTCAGAATACATAGAGTTTAGGGTTTCTCTTAATATATATATATATATATATATATATATATATATATATATATATATATATATATATATATATAGGGTGAGGCCAACAAACATACGTATGCATGAGGGGGGGAAAAACATACGGTCCAAAATACATATTAAATCATCAAAAATTCAAATTTCAACCGCACGAGTGGAATATATATGTTTTGAATATGTTGTATATTAATTTTCACAAGAATCAGAATATTATATCATTACCATCATGTATCATCAAAATATATATAATTTGAATATATATATATATATATATAGTGCTAAATTTTGATCATGATGGAAATGATATAATATAATGATTCTTGTGAAAATTTATCTACAACATATTCAAAACATATATATTCCATCCGTACGGTCGAAATTTGAATTTTTAATGATTTTATATATATATATATGTATATATATATATATATGTATATATATATATATATGTATATATATATATATATATGTATATATATATATATATATATATATATATATGTATATATATATATATATATATATATATATATATATATATATGTATATATCTGTGTTGAGTGAATTGAGGAGGGTTGGAAGCCCCTCACCCAATGATTAGATTAGGAAGATGAAAGTCAAGATTACACAAATTAACTAGTCATTTGTCTTTAGATCAGTACACCAAACCCCTATAGAAAGCGAGATCTCCCCCCCCCCCCCCCCCAAAAAAAAAAAATCATTGTATTACCCAAAGTCCCTTACAAATTAAAAACCATAAGTGACCTAAAATAAAGGAAAAACAAAAAGGAAAAAGAAAAGCAAAAATAAAGAAGATTAAAAATAGCTTCTTCTCTCCCAACAATGTAGTTCAGCTATTGCCCTTGCAACAATGGAGTGAGATATTTTCTCGACTTCTCTAAATAACCTCTGATACCTTTCCTTCCATAGTCCAAATAAGCAGGCTTCTGTCACCACTAGACAATGAAGCATAATATGATCTACATTTTCTTGGTTTTGTCGGCGTAGCGGGCATCAACTAACTAATTGCCAGCCTGCACTTATATATTTTTCCGCAAGGACGAGTATAAGGCTTGCCGGGGGTATCTGGGACCCCCTGATTAAGTGGTTTGTAAAAGACCTCCTTTATATTCTTTCACTTCAATCAAGTCAATTAGTCAATTAATTATAGGGAAGAGTTAAAAAGAAAAATGGAATAGGAATAAAAATAGTTAATTAAATATTGAAATCTTAAGTTTATAAATTTGGAAAAAGATTTCGACCTCCCATCTTTTTATTAGCTCATAGTGGCTCCAATATATTTCAACTCAAAATTTCAACCAACCCATATTATTGGCTCCCGAGTTCCCACATCTTTCAGCCTAAAGTTTCGTAGTTTTATTTTGGATTCTATTATACCTTGATATTTACAATAATATACCTTAGATTCTAAATATTATACCTTTATATTTTCAACAATATACATTATGTTCTAAGCATTATACTTTTATATTCACAATAATATATCTTTTATCTCACATTATGATTTTTTGTGTGATGAGATGTTAACCCAGACCTAGAGGATGAGGCTAGTGAAGATATGTCTCCGCTAAAAATAGACAATATATCTTTATATCAAAACAATATATCTTAGATTCTAAATATTATATTTTTATATTCCCAATAATATACCTTACATGAGAAATTCAATGTAAGCCGCAGAGAGCTACTAAAGAAAATAACAAGAAGTTCAATTTTATATTTAGAGCTCTTAATCTTGTCAGTTAAATATGGGAGCTCGGGTGTACATAACATTGGAAGCTCCAAGTGAATTTAAATGGCTCCCAATTTATAGACACGTGGCGTTTCTTCATTGCACGGGAGCTGGGGAACCACATATTGCTGGAGGTAATTAGCCGGTCTCTATAAATTATTATTAATTAGTCAATGTGTTGAAATCTTAAGTTTATAAATTATTATCAATTGATTAATGTGTAATCCATATTATGCAATAAATAAATCAACTTCTTTTTTTAAATATGTTGAACTCTTTATTTTATTGTGTGGCAAGGATCTTGATGCATATCAAATTTTCTACGTATGAAACCTCAAATTTTTAATTGAACTCTTTTATTTTCACTCCCTCCCTCTGTATTTATGCTGAAGTCAAATATTTTTGTTATTTCTGTTTTAGAATCATGCTGGACTAACATAAAAGTTGTGGTTAACTTAATGCGGTTATGTTGCCGATTTTTGCACCAAGTTTTGGAAGAAAATCAATCAATTACACCCCCCCTATAGACTCAGTACCCTTTGAACTCACTCAAGGGTACCCGTAACTCCAATTCTACCGACCTCTCAATATGAAAATGTGGTCTCTTCTGGGTCACTTATTTTTTTTGAATATTTCGATCTTCTGTGATATTATCTCTATTATTATTGTTGATGTGTATATTTATAATTAGTTACTTTGTTATTTTCTTATTCCATCTGAGATCTTATGAGAATAGTCATATCAAGAAAAAGAAACAAAAGGCCCCACATGATCCTCATCATCCTCTCTTATAAAATAATTATCCCGATGCCATAGTTTAGTTGTATACTCATATGAAGTTATAAAATAATTTCTTGGCTTTTCTAAAAATTCTGTGACGATTTTGTTATTTATTGTGTTTTCTCGCTTAAAATAAGTCTTAAAAACAAACCAAAACAACCTTGTGATTTTAATTTTATTAAATTCTTATTTTTCTTAAAAATCCAAAATAATAAGTTGCATCCAGAACTGAAAATTGCCATATTCAGAATCGTTTTGATCTCGTTTCTCTATTTTAACTTCATATTTGGATTTCCCATATTTTTCTGGTCAAAATAGACATAAAGTTTGTTATATTTAGATAGCGGATCAAAAAGTTATGAATTAAAGAAATTTGGGGTCGTATTTGAAACTGTCTCTGGAAGTTCGCTGTTGGAATGTCTCGGGTCAGTATTTCTGAATTTCAAGTTCACCATTGAATTTAAAACGCCCTAAAACCCTAGAATACATATAAAATTTGTCTTGTTTGGAATTGCGTAGCAAAAAGGATATTTTCGTAAAATATCAGGGACCTATTTATAAAAATCAGATTACAAAATTTAAACTCCGTTTTTCCTGGTATACTCTTTATCAATTAAATCCAGAATTATCTAGCTGAAATTAAATAAAAGAAAGGGTTAATAATACAAATTTTGTTTGCATAATTCCACTAATTACAAAACACAAAATGACCTCTTTCGCGGGCTTATCATTCCTATATATGGAATTATGTACTTTGACATAATCTAATGTTACCTTTAACCGGGTAACCATAAGGGTTATGATTAGGTACATAATGAAACATGCAGAGGAATGAGATAGATCAAGATAGGATTTGTTCCTCTCATAAATCTTAAGGTCTCTTGATGAGTTTGATTGAAGAAAAATGCACGGCCGTGATTGAATGAATTAATAAAGAGTTAATAATGGCATTCACGGTTCGATCAAATTCGGGATCAAGAAACATTATCGTACTACAAAAGGTTGATACAATCCATGCCTTATGGTCGATATAAATATTGTATAACAAAAGGATACAATACAAGGGCAACACACAGGTTTTCGATCGAATCATCGATATTTACTTAAATTGGGTAGTTATGATGGTTTGCTAGAGTTTGTTCATGATTTATAATCATGTGTTTTTATTGCCAACATTAAATAAACCTATGAGGTCACACACAAATAACAACCGTTGAAATGAACACAGAAAATCATAACTTATGTGATAAGTTATATAGAAATGGTCGACATGATGGTGTAATTGGCCCACATATATCACCTTAAATACGCTCAAGGAAATTGGGTCCAATCCTACTTAGTGATGGTCTAGCGATTAGTTTTCTCTTATAACATGCAGCACATGATATCTCATTTGATTAAAAAATCTTCTAGTTCTTTAATTGATGCCCATTTGAATTTTCTATAATTCTTCGCATCATTATTGCTCAAGGATGACCCAAACGTTCATGCCAAGCCAGAAAATTGATTTGTGAATTATTAAATTCATTTTTCATTATAGCATTATGTGCCTCAATTATACGGATACATGTATAATATAAGCCTGTGGACAAAGCATGCTATCTTTCTAAGATGCATTTATTACCAGAAACAATACTTGTTATATGAAGGTACTCAATATTACCTTCATTCATTGTTTTAATGTGATATCCATTTCGGCGGATATCTTTAAAACATAGCAAATTTCTTTTTGATTTAGTAGATAATAGAGCATCCTCTATTATAAACTTTCTTCCTCTAGGCAGTAAAATAGTGGCTCTTCCGAAGCCCTCAATTAAGTTTGAGGTGCGTGATATAGATTGATATGTGCTTTTATCTTTTTCAAATTGGCAAAATAATTTACGTTCTTAAGTATAGTGTGCGTAGTTACACTATCCGCTAGGCATATATCATTGTTATCATTATCATCCATTTTCGTAATATTTAAAGGAAACAAGATATTTAGCTCGCTTCATTTATCAAACAAAAATAAATACATTATAAGATAAGTATTACTTCAAAATAAACTCGCTAAATGAATTACTCATTAATCAATCAAACATACTAGAAAATAAAGATACAATAAATCATTATTAATGTCTGAAGGAAAATTATTTTAGTCTTGAATATCTTTATTAGCAAGGGAGTATTCATTATCTCCACTTGGGTTGTTAATATAGTCTTCCACGTCCAAGTGTGTATTAATCACGGGCAAATTCAACTGGTCTTCATTATCTTGATAGACCAAATTAACTTCTTTAGTATTTCCTTTCTCCTTCAGGGAGGCTTGATAAAGTTCAACAAGGTGCTTTGGCGTATGACAGGTAAGCGACCAATGCCCTTTCATACCACATCTAAGACATCGATCCCCAGTCACCTTCAGTGTGATATGTTGAGGTTTCTTGATTCTTTCATGTGCGGGTTTCATAATTTGAACATTACGGTTCCAAGAATGACTTTTGCCTCGGCCTCTTCCACGTCCGCGTCCACGACCAGGGCCACGACCGCGATTACGGTCATTAAATGTAGCAGCATTCGCTTCTGAGATTGGGTTAGATCCTGTCGGACGAGACTCACAATTTTTATGTAAGAATTTATTATTCTGTTTAGCCACAAGCAGGCAGGAAATTACTTCAGAATACTTTTTGAACCCCTTTTCCCTCATCTACTATTGTAGGATAATATTTCAGGCATGAAAAGTTGTATTAATTTTTTCGAGCATATCCCCATCAGTGATATTCTCCCCATAGAGTCTCAATTGAGAAACAATTCTATACATCGAGAAATTATAGTCACAAACTGACATGAAATCTTGTAACCTCAGATGTGTCCACTCATCACGAGCTTTTGGGAGTATTATCATTTTTTGGTGGTTATACCTCTCCCGGAGATTTCTCCATAAAAGGAGAGGATCCTTAATAGTAAGGTATTCACTCTTTAATGATTCGTGGAGATGGTGGCGAAGAAAAATCATCGCGTTCACCCGATCTTGGATTGATGCTTTGTTTCCCGTTTTGATGGTGTCTCCTAGACCCATCGCATCAAGGTGGATATCTGCGTCGAGTATCCACGACAGATAATTGTTGCCCGATATATCAAGGGAAACAAACTCAAGCTTCGTTAAATTTGCTCTGTTGAATCTGTATAGATGGAACAAATTAAATTTGACCCTTGCTAATTTTATATTGAAACTTCAGGTCTCAATAAGAATAAATTCCAAATTTTATGTGCATCAATAAACTGAATTGTGACTGTAGGTGCATAAAGATAGATGTGCGGAAAATAAATATATAGAAAGTAAATGTGCGTAAAATAAATGTACATAGATAAATATACTGCAACTTCTGGTGCATAAAAATAACATGCAACTTCTGGTTGCATAAATAAAAATTGAACAAGCAACTTCTGGTGCGTAATTAAAAATAAAATAAACATGCAACTTCTGGTTCCTTAAGTAAAATTGAACAGGCAACTTCTGGTGCGTGATTAAAAATAAAATAAAATAAACATACAACTTCTGCTTGCTTAAATAAGAATTGAAGAGGCAACTTCTGCTGTATAATTATAAAATAAACATGCAACTTCTGGTTGCTTAAATTAAAAATAAAATGAATAATTAAACAAGCAAATTCTAGTGCTTAAAAATAAATATGTATTAATAATAACATGTTGTCAGAAGTTCAAATAAATAAATAGAATAAAAGTTGAATCAATCGGAAGAAAAGAATCCGAATAAGAAAATATTGATGTATAAGAAATAATGATAATTTTTACCTCGCTTACGATAGGTCAGAGTGTCGTGCTGATAACGTGTTGAATCTAAAATGGTAATAACATAAGAAAGGAGCATTTGGAGGAGATAAATATTTCTTAGAGTTTGAAAGAGACAAATTGTTTCTTCCTAACTGTGAAGAGTCACCAAAATACAATGGTGAAGAGGCATTAAATACAATAATCTCTAACCCTTTATATAGTGAAGGGTGAGCACTCTACCCAAGAAAATATTCTAGAATTTCAATACAAAATGTACAAACAAATATTCTACAATAACTCCTCATATTTTACAAGATAAAATTTACATCTTTATAAGATAAGATTTTCAATAACTCTTCTCATTCTAAGGGGGTAAGTATTTGGACATCAAAAATAAACTGAGATAAACAATGAATATATAGCAATTAACAAACAAACAATTTACTAGCTGTTAATTCATCACTACTGCCCCACCAATAATACAGATTCGCCTCCTCCATATCTTCCTTTCATGACTAATTGCATAACAACAAATATTGTTTTTGGATGGAACATGACATATGCATAACAACAAATTACTTGTCAAAAACTTCCATGGAATCGAATCAGAGAAATCAATTTTGTTTTCTTAATGTCCTAACATCTTGCCAGGATTTTGCATTATTTAAAGGATGATATTTAAATCAATATCACACCAAGAAGCAAAAACTGAATTTCATCAAGAAAAGAAAAAAATAAGAACTGATAGTAAACTTCTCCATAAAAGGAAAAAACAAGTGATACTGAAAATCGAAAATAGAAAATAAATGGCCATGAAACCTTGTTTTTCCATGCTATGCATATTCCTGCTATTATGTGGCTCATTTGTCTTCTCTTCTGCAGCCACCCCTCGCATCCTAATGGAGCCCAAACATGGTAATTATCTTTCTCATAACTTAAATTCAAAGAAATTTGCAATTCGAACATGTATTATATAACTACGTGTTTTTTTTTAAATTTAGGCATATGGGACTTATATTTCTCATTAATAATTTAATTTTAACAAAAATGGCTACTATATACTCTTATTGACATATAAGTAAATTTATTCGGTTCTCGATTTATATCCAAAGATAAAACAAACTTTTTTACTCAAACCTCAAGGCTAAAACTAAAAGTAACTTGCAAATTATATTTTTACTACTTACAATAAATAATTAATGCTCGATTATGTATCAGTCATGAAGGACATCACGGTTGCCCCTAACATACCGCTCAATCCGACCACAACGATCTCTAATGTTCCAATTATCGGAGGCGCCGTTCCAATTGTCGGAGGCATAATTCCATAGTCAAATAAAATAAAATTATCTCGATATTATTTCAATAAAACAGAAAGAAATGCAAATTTTTTTCAGTGAATTATTATGTTGTTTATCACTATTTCTTAGTAATAAAAATAAATTTCTAATTATGGGGTTAAGTTTCCGTTGAGGAATCTTGTTATTGTCGTCTTGTATTATTCAACTGTTGTAGTGTATTAATGGGATATATTTAGGGAAATATGAAAACCCGTCAGTTTGAGCACATCCAAACGACAGTATACTGTTTTAATATATTTCAATATATTTTTGTTTTTTATAAACTGTTTTTTATTGTCTACGTATATATTGTTTATTGTTTCTGCATAGTGCTTATAAAAAATGAACTTTATATATTGTTTGTTTAATTTTATATACTATATATTGTCTTTATGTGCTATTTTTTCACATTGTGTGGCACGACGAGAAACTCCGTCGTACAACATTAGGTCCTAAATTGTTAAACTGGACCCATATGTAAATCTTAAAATATGATCATGTATACTTCAACAATGTTGAAAAGAGATATGATGCTGCACAACAGGAGGATTCCATCGAGCAATATGACAGTTAATATTTTTCTTGAGAAATAGATTATAAATTCTTATTTCTTATAAATAATATATAGAAATTGAAACTAATATATAATATAAAAATAATATATGTACATGTACAATATATAGAATTTATAAATATTATATAAACCCTGAAAGCAATAATAAAAATTTAATTTGTAAAAAGAGTATATATAAATGAAAAAAAATTATGGTATACCCTTTTTGAATTCCGGCGATGTTAGCGACAAATAAGCCAGTGATGTGTATTTGGCATATATCATTTAACTCAATATAAAAATATAATTTTATAATGGGACATTATTTAACTAAATATAAATATTTCTATTTCAGCCTATCATAGAAAATAGAAACACATCACTTCCAAAATGACCATGCAACAAATACGTCTGGCATCATAATTTTCACATTAATGCATATTGATCACTAACTAAATTATAACTTTATTTGAAGTATAGATTTGATGATGATAGAACATACAACATATTCCATAAATATTAAACGTTAAATCCCAATAAAGATATAGCGAGCAAGTAAATCATCGCCTTTTATTTCGATTATTTTTGCTAATTACATAAATTTGTTCTTCATTTTCTTCAGAATACATAGAATTTAGGGTTTCTCTTAATATATATATATATATATATATATATATATATAGGGTGAGGCCAACAAACATACGTATGCATGAGGGGGGGGGGGGGGGGAACATACGGTTCAAAATACATATTAAATCATCAAAAATTCAAATTTCAACCGCACGAGTGGAATATATATGTTTTGAATATGTTGTATATTAATTTTCACAAGAATTAGAATATTATATCATTACCATTATGTATCATCAAAATATATATAATTTGAATATATATATATATATATATATATATATATATATATATATATATATATACATATAGTGCTAAATTTTGATCATGATCGAAATGATATAATATAATGCTTCTTGTGAAAATTTATCTACAACATATTCAAAACATATATATTCCATCCGTACAGTTGAAATTTGAATTTTTAATGATTTTATATATATATATCTATATATATATATATATATATATATATATATATATATATATATATATATATATATATATATATATATCTGTGTTGAGTAAATTGAGGAGGGTTCGAAGCCCCTCACCCAATGATTAGATTAGGAAGATGAAAGTCAAGATTACACAAATTAACTAGTCATTTGTCTTTAGATCAGTACACCAAACCCCTATAGAAAGCGAGATCTACCCCCCCCCCCCCCCAAAAAAAAATCATTGTATTACCCAAAGTCCCTTACAAATTAAAAACCATAAGTGACCTAAAATAAAGGAAAAACAAAAAGGAAAAAAAAAAGGAAAAATAAAGAAGATTAAAAATAGCTTCTTCTCTCCCAACAATGTAGTTCAGCTATTGCCCTTGCAACAATGGAGTGAGATATTTTCTCGACTTCTCCAAATAGCCTCTGATACCTTTCCTTCCATAGTCCAAATAAGCAGGCTTCTGTCACCACTAGACAATGAAGCATAATATGATCTACATTTTCTTGGCTTTGTCGGCGTAGCGGGCATCAACTAACTAATTGCCAGCCCGCACTTATATATTTTTCCGCAAGGACGAGTATAAGGCTTGCCGGGGGTATCTGGGACCCCCTGATTAAGTGGTTTGTAAAAGACCTCCTTTATATTCTTTCACTTCAATCAAGGTAATTAGTCAATTAATTATCGGGAAGAGTTAAAAAGAAAAATGGAATAGGAATAAAAATAGTTAATTAAATATTGAAATCTTAATTTTATAAATTTGGAAAAAGATTTCGACATCCCATCTTTTTATTAGCTCATAGTGGCTCCAATATATTTCAACTCAAAATTTCAACCAACCCATATTATTGGCTCCCGAGTTCCCACATCTTTCAGCCTAAAGTTTCGTAGTTTTATTTTGGATTCTATTATACCTTGATATTTACAATAATATACCTTAGATTCTAAATATTATACCTTTATATTTTCAACAATATACATTATGTTCTAAGCATTATACTTTTATATTCACAATAATATATCTTTTATCTCACATATGATTTTTTGTGTGATGAGATGTTAACCCAGACCTAGAGGATGAGGCTAGTGAAGATATTTCTCCGCTAAAAATAGACAATATATCTTTATATCAAAACAATATATCTTAGATTCTAAATATTATATTTCTATATTCCCAATAATATACCTTACATGAGAAATTCAATGGAAGCCGCAGAGAGCTACTAAAGAAAATAACAAGAAGTTCAATTTTATATTTAGAGCTCTTAATCTTGTCAGTTAAATATGGAAGCTCGGGTGTACATAACATTGGAAGCTCCAAGTGAATTTTAATGGCTCCCAATTTATAGACACGTGGCGTTTTTTCATTGCATGGGAGCTGGGGAACCACATATTGCTGGAGGTAATTAGCCGGTCTCTATAAATTATTATTAATTAGTTAATGTGTTGAAATCTTAAGTTTATAAATTATTATCAATTGATTAATGTGTAATCCATATTATGCAATAAATAAATCAACTTCTTTTTTTAAATATGTTGAACTCTTTATTTTATTGTGTGGCAAGGATCTTGATGCATATCAAATTTTCTACGTATGAAACCTCAAATTTTTAATTGAACTCTTTTATTTTCACTCCCTCCCTCTGTATTTATGCTGAAGTCAAATATTTTTGTTATTTCTGTTTTAGAATCCTGCTGGACTAACATAAAAGTTGTGGTTAACTTAATGCGGTTATGTTGCCCATTTTTTCACCAGGTTTTGGAAGAAAATCAATCAATTACAACCCCCCTATAGACTCAGTACCCTTTGAACTCACTCAAGGGTACCCGTAACTCCAATTCTACCGACCTCTCAATATGAAAATGTGGTCTTTTCTGGGTCACTTATTTTTTTTGAATATCCCGATCTTCCGTGATATGATCTCTATTATTATTGTTGATGTGTATATATATAATTAGTTACTTTGTTATTTTCTTATTCCATCTGAGATCTTATGAGAATAGTCATATCAAGAAAAAGAAACAAAAGGCCCCACATGTTCCTCATCATCCTCTCTTATAAAATAATTAGCCCGATGCCATAGTTTAGTTGTATACTCATATTTGGATTCCCCATATTTTTCTGGTCAAAATAGACATAAAGTTTGTTATATTTAGATAGCGGATCAAAACGTTATGAATTAAAGAAATTTAGGGTCGTATTTGTAAAATAAACTGTCTCCGGAAGTTCGCTGTTGGAACGTCTCGGGTCAGTATTTCTGAATTTCAAGTTCACCATTGAATTTAAAACGCCCTAAAACCCTAGAATACATATAAAATGTCTTGTTTGGAATTGCGTAGCAAAAAGGATATTTTCGTAAAATATCAGGGACCTATTTATAAAAATCAAATTACAAAATTTAAACTCCGTTTTTTCCTGGTATACTTTTTATCAAATAAATCCAGAATTATCTACCTGAAATTAAATAAAAGAAAGGGTTAATAATACAAATTTTGTTTGCATAATTCCACTAATTACAAAACACAAAATGACCTCTTTCGCGGGCTTATCATTCCTATATATGGAATTATGTACTTTAACATAATCTAACGTTACCTTTAACCGGGTAACCATAAGGGTTATGATTAGGTACATAATGAAACATGCAGAGGAATGAGATAGATCAAGATAGCATTTGTTCCTCTCATAAATGAGACAGATATCTTAAGGTCTCTTGATGACTTTGATTGAAGAAAAATGCACGGCCGTGATTGAATGAATTAATAAAGAGTTAATAATGGCATTCACAGTTCGATCAAATTCGGGATCAAGAAACATTATCGTACTACAAAAGGTTGATACAATCCATACCTTATGGTCGATATAAATATTGTGTAACAAAAGGATACAATACAAGGGCAACACACAGGTTTTCGATCGAATCATCGATATTTACTTAAATTGGGTAGTTATGATGGTTTGCTAGAGTTTGTTCATGATTTATAATCAGGTGTGATTATTGCCAACATTAAGTAAACCTATGAGGTCACACACAAAGAACAACCGTTGAAATGAACACAGAAAATCATAACTTATGTGATAAGTTATATAGAAATGGTCCACATGATGGTGTAATTGGCCCACATATATCACCTTAAATACGCTCAAGGAAATTGGGTCCAATCCTACTTAGTGATGGTCTAGCGATTAGTTTTCTCTTATAACATGCAGCACATGATATCTCATTTGATAAAAAAAATCTTCTAGTTCTTTAATTGATGCCCATTTGAATTTTCTATAATTCTTCGCATCATTATTGCTCAAGGATGACCTAAACGTTCATGCCAAGCCAGAAAATTGATTTGTGAATTATTAAATTCATTTTTCATTATAGCAAGATGTGCCTCAATTATACGGATACACGCATAATATAAGCCTGTGGACAAAGCATGCTATCTTTCTAAGATGCATTTATTACCAGAAACAATACTTGTTATATGAAGGTACTCAATATTACCTTCATTCATTGTTTTAATGTGATATCCATTTCAGCGGATATCTTTAAAACATAGCAAATTTCTTTTTGATTTAGTAGATAATAGAGCATCCTCTATTATAAACTTTCTTCCTCTAGGCAGTAAAATAGTGGCTCTTCCGAAGTCCTCAATTAAGTTCGCGGTGCCTGATATAGTATTGATATTTGCATTTATCTTTTTCAAATTGGCAAAATAATTTACGTTCTTAAGTATAGTGTGCGTAGTTGCACTATCCGCTAGGCATATATCATTGTTATCATTATCATCCATTTTCGTAATATTTAAAGGAAACAAGATATTTAGCTCGCTTCATTTATCAAACAAAAATAAATACATTATAAGATAAGTATTACTTCAAAATAAACTTGCTAAATGAATTACTCATTAATCAATCAAACATACTAGAAAATAAAGATACAATAAAACAATATTAATGTCTGAAGGAAAATTCTTTTAGTTTTGAATATCTTTATTAGCAAGGGAGTATTCATTATCTCCACTTGGGTTGTTAATATAGTCTTCCACATCCAAGTGTGTATTAATCACGGGCAAATTCAACTGGTCTTCATTATCTTGATAGACCAAATTAACCTCTTTAGTATTTTCTTTCTCCTTCAGGGAGGCTTGATAAAGTTCAACAAGGTGCTTTGGCATATGATAGGTAAGCGACCAATGCCCTTTCATACCACATCAAAGACATCGATCCCCAGTCACCTTCAGTGTGATATTTTGAGGTTTCTTGATTCTTTCATGTGCGGGTTTCATAATTTGAACATTACGGTTCCAAGAATGACTTTTGCCTCGGCCTCTTCCACGTCCGCGTCCACGACCAGGGCCACGACCGCGATTACGGTCATTAAATGTAGCAGTATTCGCTTCTGAGATTGGGTTAGAGCCTGTCGGACGAGACTCACAATTTTTATGTAATAATTTATTATTTTGTTTAGCCACAAGCAGGCAGGAAATTACTTCAGAATACTTTTTGAACCCTTTTCCCTGTTCTACTATTGTAGGATAATATTTCAGGCATGAAAAGTTGTATTAATTTTTTCGAGCATATCTCCATCAGTGATATTCTCCCCATAGAGTCTCAATTGAGAAACAATTGTATACATCGAGAAATTATAGTCACAAACTGACTTGAAATCTTGTAGCCTCAGATGTGTCCACTCATCACGAGCTTTTGGGAGTATTATCATTTTTTGGTGGTTATACCTCTCCCGGAGATTTCTCCATAAAAGGAGAGGATCCTTAATAGTAAGGTATTCACTCTTTAATGATTCGTGGAGATGGTGGCGAAGAAAAATCATCGCGTTCACCCGATCTTGGATTGATGCTTTGTTTCCCGTTTTGATGGTGTCTCCTAGACCCATCGCATCAAGGTGGATATCTGCGTCGAGTATCCACGACAGATAATTGTTGCCCGATATATCAAGGGAAACAAACTCAAGCTTCGTTAAATTTGCCCTGTTGAAGCTGTATAGATGGAACAAATTAAATTAGACCCTCGCTAATTTTATATTGAAACTTCAGGTCTCAATAAGAATAAATTCCAAATTTTATGTGCATCAATAAACTGAATTGTGACTGTAGGTGCATAAAGATAGATGTGCGGAAAATAAATATACAGAAAGTAAATGTGCATAAAATAAATGTACATAGATAAATATACTGCAACTTCCGGTGCATAAAAATAACATGCAACTTCTGGTTGCATAAATAAAAATTGAACAAGCAACTTCTGGTGCGTAATTAAAAATAAAATAAACATGCAACTTCTGGTTGCTTAAGTAAAATTGAACAGGCAACTTCTGGTGCGTGATTAAAAATAAAATAAAATAAACATACAACTTCTGCTTGCTTAAATAAAAATTGAAGAGGCAACTTCTGGTGTATAATTATAAAATAAACATGCAACTTCTGGTTGCTTAAATTAAAAATAAAATGAATAATTAAACAAGCAAATTCTAGTGCTTAAAAATAAATATGTATTAATAATAACATATTGTCAGAAGTTCAAATAAATAAATAGAATAAAAGTTGAATCAATCGGAAGAAAAGAATCCGAATAAGAAAATATTGATGTATAAGAAATAATGATAATTTTTACCTCGCTTACGTTAAGTCAGAGTGTCGTGCTGATAACATGTTGAATCTAAAATGATAATAACATAAGAAAGGAGCATTTGGAGGAGGTAAATATTTCTTAGAGTTTGAAAGAGACAAATTGTTTCTTCCTAACTGTGAAGAGTCACCAAAATACAATGGTGAAGAGGCATTAAATACAATAATCTCTAACCCTTTATATAGTGAAGGATGAGCACTTTACCCAAGAAAATATTCTAGAATTTCAATACAAAATGTACAAACAAATATTCTACAATAACTCCTCATATTTTACCAGATAAAATTTACATCTTTATAAGATAAGATTTTCAATAACTCTTCTCATTCTAAGGGGGTAAGTATTTGGACATCAAAAATAAACTGAGATAAACAATGAATTTATAGCAATTAACAAACAAACAATTTACTAGCTGTTAATTCATCACTACTGCCCCACCAATAATACAGATTCGCCTCCTCCATATCTTCCTTTCATGACTAATTGCATAACAACAAATATTGTTTTTGGATGGAACATGACATATGCATAACAACAAATTACTTGTCAAAAACTTCCATGGAATCGAATCAGAGAAATCAATTTTGTTTTCTTAATGTCCTGACATCTTGCCAGGATTTTGCATTATTTAAAGGATGATATTTAAATCAATATCTCACCAAGAATCAAAAACTGAATTTCATCAAGAAAAGAAAAAAATAAGAACTGATAGTAAACTTCTCCAAAAAAGGAAAAAAACAAGTGATACTGAAAATCGAAAATAGAAAATAAATGGCCATGAAACCTTGTTTTTCCATGCTATGCATATTCCTGCTATTATGTGGCTCATTTGTCTTCTCTTCTACAGCCACCCCTCGCATCCTAATGGAGCCCAAACATGGTAATTATCTTTCTCATAACTTAAATTCAAAGAAATTTGCAATTCGAACATGTATTATATAACTACGTGTTTTTTTTTTAATTTAGGCATAAGGGACTTATATTTCTCATTAATAATTTAATTTTAACAAAAATGGCTACTATATACTCTTATTGACATATAAGTAAAATTATTCGGTTCTCGATTTATATCCAAAGATAAAACAAACTTTTTTACTGAAACCTCAAGGCTAAAACTAAAAGTAACTTGCAAATTATATTTTTACTACTTACAATAAATAATTAATGCTCGATTATGTATCAGTCATGAAGGACATCACGGTTGCCCCTAACATACCGCTCAATCCGACCACAACGATCTCTAATGTTCCAATTATCGGAGGCGCCGTTCCAATTGTCGGAGGCATAATCGGAAAAATTCCATAGTTAAATAAAATAAAATTATCTCGATATTATTTCAATAAAACAGAAAGAAATGCAAATTTTTTTCAGAGAATTATTATGTTGTTTATCACTATTTCTTAGTAATAAAAATAAATTTCTTATTATGGGGTTAAGTTTCCGTTGAGGAATCTTGTTATTGTCGTCTTGTATTATTCAACTGTTGTAGTGTACTAATGGGATATATTTAGGGAAATATGAAAACCCGTCAGTTTGAGCACATCCAAACGACAGTATACTGTTTTAATATATTTCAATATATTTTTGTTTTTTATAAACTGTTTTTCATTGTCTACGTATATATTGTTTATTGTTTCTACATAGTGCTTATAAAAAATGAACTTTATATATTGTTTGTTTAATTTTATATACTATATATTGTCTTTATGTGCTATTTTTTCACATCGTGTGGCACGATGACAAACTCCGTCGTGCAACATTAGGTCCTAAATTGTTAAACTGCACCCCATATGTAAATCTTAAACTATGATCATGTATACTTCAACAATGTTGAAAAGAGATATGATGGTGCACAACAGGAGGATTCCATCGAGCAATATGATAGTTAATATTTTTCTTGAGAAATAGATTATAAATTCTTATTTTTTATAAATAATATATAGAAATTGAAACTAATATATAATATAAAAATAATATATGTACAAGTACAATATATAGAATTTATAAATATTATATAAACCCTGAAAGCAATAATAAAAATATAATTGGTAAAAAGAGTATATATATAAATGAAAAAAAATTATGGTATACCCTTTTTGAATTCCGGCGATGTTAGCGACAAATAAGCCAGTGATGTGTATTTGGCATATATCATTAACTCAATATAAAAATATAATTTTATAATGGGACATTATTTAACTAAATATAAATATTTCTATTTCAGCCTATCATAGAAAATAGAAACACATCACTTCCAAAATGACCATGCAACAAATACGTATGGCATCATAATTGTCACATTAATGCATATTGATCACTAACTAAATTATAACTTTATTTGAAGTATAGATTTGATGATGATAGAACATACAACATATTCCATAAATATTAAACGTTAAATCCCAATAAAGATATAGCGAGCAAGTAAATCATCGCCTTTTATTTCGATTATTTTTGCTAATTACATAAATTTGTTCTTCATTTTCTTCAGAATACATAGAATATAGGGTTTCTCTTAATATATATATATATATATATATATATATATATATAGGGTGAGGCCAACAAACATACGTATGCATTGGGGGGGGGGGGGGGGGGGAAACATACGGTCCAAAATACATATTTAATCATCAAAAATTCAAATTTCGACCGCACGAGTGGAATATATATGTTTTGAATATGTTGTATATTAATTTTCACAAGAATCAGAATATTATATCATTACCATCATGTATCATCAAAATATATATAATTTGAATATATATATATATATATATATATATATATATATATATATATATATATATATATAGTGCTAAATTTTGATCATGATAGAAATGATATAATATAATGATTCTTGTGAAAATTTATCTATAATATATTCAAAACATATATATTCCATCCGTACGGTTGAAATTTGAATTTTTAATGATTTTATATATATATATATATATATATATATATATATATATATATATATATATATGTGTGTTGAGTAAATTGAGGAGGGTTCGAAGCTCCTCACCCAATGATTAGATTAGGAAGATGAAAGTCAAGATTACACAAATTAACTAGTCATTTGTCTTTAGATCAGTACACCAAACCCCTATAGAAAGCGAGATCCCCCCCCCCCCCCCCCCCAAAAAAAAATCTTTGTATTACCCAAAGGCCCTTACAAATTAAAAACCATAAGTGACCTAAAATAAAGGAAAAACAAAAAGGAAAAAGAAAAGCAAAAATAAAGAAGATTAAAAATAGCTTCTTCTCTCCCAACAATGTAGTTCAGCTATTGCCCTTGCAACAATGGAGTGAGATATTTTCTCGACTTCTCTAAATAGCCTCTGATACCTTTCCTTCCATAGTCCAAATAAGCAAGCTTCTGTCACCACTAGACAATGAAGCATAATATGATCTACATTTTCTTGGCTTTGTCGGCGTAGCGGGCATCAACTAACTAATTGCCAGCCTGCACTTATATATTTTTCCGCAAGGACGAGTATAAGGCTTGCCAGGGGTATCTGGGACCCCCTGATTAAGTGGTTTGTAAAAGACCTCCTTTATATTCTCTCACTTCAATCAAGTCAATTAGTCAATTAATTATAGGGAAGAGTTAAAAAGAAAAATAGAATAGGAATAAAAATAGTTAATTAAATATTGAAATCTTAAGTTTATAAATTTGGAAAAAGATTTCGACCTCCCATCTTTTTATTAGCTCATAGTGGCTCCAATATATTTCAACTCAAAATTTCAACCAACCCATATTATTGGCTCCCGAGTTCCCACATCTTTCAGCCTAAAGTTTCGTAGTTTTATTTTGGATTCTATTACACCTTTATATTTACAATAATATACCTTAGATTCTAAATATTAACCTTTATATTTCCAACAATATACATTATGTTCTAAGCATTATACTTTTATATTCACAATAATATATTTTTTATCTCACATTATGATTTTTTGTGTGATGAGATGTTAACCTAGACCTAGAGGATGAGACTAGTGAAGATATTTCTCCGCTAAAAATAGACAATATATCTTTATATCAAAACAATATATCTTATATTCTAAATATTATATTTTTATATGCCCAATAATATACCTTACATGAGAAATTCAATGGAAGCCGCAGAGAGCTACTAAAGAAAATAACGAGAAGTTGAATTATATATTTAGAGCTCTTAATCTTGTCAGTTAAATATGGGAGCTCGGGTGTACATAACATTGGAAGCTCCAAGTGAATTTAAATGGCTCCCAATTTATAGACACGTGGCGTTTTTTCATTGCACGGGAGTTGGGGAACCACATATTGCTGGAGGTAATTAGTCGGTCTCTATAAATTATTATTAATTAGTTAATGTGTTGAAATCTTAAGTTTAT
The DNA here is from genome assembly GCA_027726005.1 of Juncus effusus. Lineage (NCBI taxonomy): Eukaryota > Viridiplantae > Streptophyta > Magnoliopsida > Poales > Juncaceae > Juncus > Juncus effusus. The sequence continues at coordinate 1,128,133 of CM050893.1, read as the reverse complement.
AAATTATTATCAATTGATTAATGTGTAATCCATATTATGCAATAAATAAATCAACTTCTTTGATTAAATATGTTGAACTCTTTATTTTATTGTGTGGCAAGGATCTTGATGCATATCAAGTTTTCTACGTATAAAACCTCAAATTTTTAATTGAACTCTTTTATTTTCACTCCCTCCCTCTGTATTTATGCTGAAGTCAAATATTTTTGTTATTTCTGTTTTAGAATCCTGCTGGACTAACATAAAAGTTGTGGTTAACTTAATGCGGTTATGTTGCCCATTTTTGCACCAGGTTTTGGAAGAAAATCAATCAATTACACCCCCCTATAGACTCAGTACCCTTTGAACTCACTCAAGGGTACCCGTAACTCCAATTCTACCGACCTCTCAATATGAAAATGTGGTCTCTTCTGGGTCACTTATTTTTTTTGAATATTTCGATCTTCTGTGATATTATCTCTATTATTATTGTTGATGTGTATATTTATAATTAGTTACTTTGTTATTTTCTTATTCCATCTGAGATCTTATGAGAATAGTCATATCAAGAAAAAGAAACAAAAGGCCCCACATGATCAATAGTGTGTAAAATTAAAAAAATAGAATATAAATTTTTTTTTCTTTAAACAGTATGTACATAAACAATGAAAATAATGTATAGAAAAAAAATAGTTTATTGAAGAGCGGAAAAATATATATACAAATTCACAACAGTAAAAAATACACAAAAAACATATATACATAAAATAATGAAAATAATATATTGAAAAACGAAAAAATAGTATATCAAAAATTCCGCCGTATTTTGAACGTTCTCAAGCCCGCTGCTCATTCCAATTTCCCTGAATAGTCAATTGAACAAATTGTATGTCTTTCATTATATAAAGGACGTACTTACATGATTAAGACACCAAACGGTACTGAAAAATCAGAAATAAATGACAATGAAACCTTGCTTTTCCATGATACTATGCATATTTTTGCTGATAGAGAGGTCTAGTAGAGAGAGAGAGAGAGAGAGAGAGAGAGAGAGAGAGAAGAGATAGGCTAAACTGGTGGAAATTGCAAGTCAACATGAATTTTGGACCGTCAATTTTGTAATGGGCCTACAGAAAAAAGACTGGCAATTTTTAGTCGAAGTTTTTTTTTCTTTTTCCTTTTTCTCAGGTTATATATAGATACAAATTTAATAGGAAGAAAATGGAAAAATATGTATATATTTTTTTCTTTCTTTTTAGGTAGATTGTATATATATAGGAACTTTGTAACATGTTGATTTGGGAACCAGTCAGGAAGAACATTTCGGTCGACCCAAACATACCGATCAATCCAGACATACTGATTAATACTGGTATACCAATTTGTGTATTGGCACACCTCCGTAAATAAAATTGACAATAAATAAAAAGAAATATAAATTTTTCCCCATGATTTATCAATGTTTATAATATTACAATTTCCGAATTTTTCAATTATATTGTCCCAATTTCACTGATAATTACTTGTTGCGGTCACCTTGTATTACTGAAATGATGTATGGGTGTATCTTCTAGTGTTATAGATCAGATCTTGTATATTTTACCATTTATAAGCCAATGTATCTTTTATATTGTATCAATATACCTCTTCAAATGATATTTATCTTATTATTCATTTTGAGTACAAGATATTCTTACCATAGTATAAATGGATATTTCTATTTGAACTCTTCATAAAAGAAAGAAATAAAGTGCCTCTGTTTAGAAGTTTAGCTCATGTTTATCAACTGGAGCAACTGAAGAATGGATCAAGATAATGAGAATCCGACGACTTGTCGCAATGGGTGTCTAGCGTTTGTTTAGGATTCAAGAATATTTTTAAAAAATGTGATCTAATCTCTTTTGAGGGTAAGTATTTGTAATTGTAGTAACTTTTTATTTTTAATGAAAGTCTCTAGTAGCCTAATCGGCTACATTTCAAAAAAATAAATAAAAGAAAGAAATGCAAATTTAACCCCAAATAGACAAATTAATGCTTAATTTTTTTTTGTTTTACACGTTAAATGCTTAATATTATCAAGAAAAATGATCAATTTTATTTTAATCACTTTATTTCAAGCATATATATAGCTACACAACATATTGTTAAAATATAAAGATATATTTGTATGTTATGAAGGTAGTCAACAAATTAGGAAATATATTTTTTGAAAATAAGGTTACTTGACAAGGAAGTTCGGTATTACCATGAATTAGATTTCTTGACAAGGAGGTTTAGTATTTCCATATATTAGGTGTTAATTGGGACAGTATTTCTTTGGGTTATTTCCTTATATAAGATATGGTTATCCTATAAATAGAATGGTAGGGGTAGAGTTTTATTGATTCCAACAACAACAATATTTTGTATCTCTTTCTTTCTCTTGTAATAAGAAATTTATCTTATTTTTCAAGTTCCATTGTTCAATCCTTTCTTCTTCTTATTGTTCTTTCTTGGGCTAGTGTGAGCTTATTGTTGCACTATTATTTCCGTTGCTGATAACCACAAGGTCGCTGCTGGTTTAGTGCTGCCGTGTTACTGCGTAGTCACTGTTGTTCTGTTTCTCTGTTAGCGACGCGGTTATCTGGTTCAGTACCTGTGTGGCTGTCTGGTTTCTTTACATGGTATCCATGGAGCTTCAAGGGTGATAGACGACGACGTTGGCAATAGACGGTGTTGTTCTCGTCCCTTGGTGAAGAAGATGATTGTTTATTATGGCATCCATGGAGTTTGGAGGTTGGGTTAGTGGACTTGGTATTGAGCCTCTAAATCTTTCGAATTATTCTATGCGGAAGAGTTGTATGGATCTTGTATTAAGAGTGAGGGGTTATGGGAGATCATTGTTGGTATGGAGGTTGCACCGACGCATGTCATCGGTACGGATTGTACGGTGACGAATGCAGACGCAGTAAATGAGTGGTCGAAAGCAAATGCTAAGGCAGAGTTCTTGTTGAAGAGGTCGATATCACGCGATCTATTCGAGCATATTAAGGGGGTGCAAATCGGCAACTAAGATTTGGAGAACTTTTGACGAGTTGCTCAACAAGAAGAACACGGCACGATTACAATTTCTGGAGAATGAGTTGGCGAGTTGCACACAAGGTGAATTATCTATCTCTCAATATTTCTTGAGAGTAAAGGGTTTATGTTCTGAAATTTCTATCTTGGAACCGGAGGAGGCTATTTCGGAGGCGAAGTTGAAGCGGTATATTATTCGCGGTCTTCGAAGAGAATATGCCCCGTTCGTTACCTCAATACAAGGGTGGGCGCAACAACCATCCTTCACGGAGTTTGAAAATTTGCTCGCTTCTCAAGAATCGTTGGCTCGACAAATCGCGGGTGTTTCGGTTTCCGAAAGGCAAAAGTCATGCTCTTGTGTCTAACAAAGTAAAAACTCGGTATGACCAAGAGGAACGGAAGAAGAAAGTTATGAAGAAGGGGGAGTCTTCTTCAAATAGTGGTTCTCGGTCAACTATCAAGTGTTACCGATGTGGAAAACTCGGTCACATAAGGAAGAATTGTCGTGTTAAGTTGAGGGAAGGAAATGCCGCGGGTAAGGAGGATATTGTGAAGTGTGAAGTTTGGGATACGGGTTTCGTAGCAAAAGGAGTTTCGTTAGACGTGTGTGCTTCTGTTAACTACGAGGATAACTGAATCATTAATTCCGGTTGTGGTCATGGTGACGATTCTAAGTTTTCTTCACTTCGCGGGTATAAAGGCAATACTGCCTTTGATACTGCCGACAACAGTGTTCACCATGTTGTGAATGAGGGCGCGGTTATTGTTTCTAATAAAGACAACAGGTCGATAACTCTCGACAGTGTTTATCACGTACCTGGTATGAAGAAGAATCTTCTGTCGATGGCGAATGTGGTTGATACTGGTCACTATGTGTTGTTTGGTCTGAAGGATGTGAAGTTCCTCTGGAATGTGGAGGTGAATGGTGATGTTACTCACGTCGGTAAGAGGGTAAATGACTCGTGAGGTGTGTGAGGGTTGCCAATATGGTAAATCTCATCGATTGCCTTTCGAGAAGTCTCAGTCAAGGTGTAAAGGTGCGTTAGAACTTATTCATGGTGATTTTATGGGTCCTACACAAAATGCGTCGTACGGGAGTGCTCGGTATATGTTGATACTCGTTTATTTTCTGAAGGAGAAATGGGAGGCGTTTTGTAAATTTCGAGAATTTAGAACAATAATAGAGGGAAGGCTCGGTAAAAGGATTAAGAAGTTTCGAACCGACAATGGAGGCAAGTTTACATCCAAGGAGTTTCTCTCATTTTGCGAGAGGCATTGCATCAAGAAGGAGTTGACTTGTGCTTATACACCGCAACAAAATGGTGTGGCGGAACGAAACATTCGGCATTTGGTGGAGGTATGCAGGAGTTGGGTGAAGGTCTGTATATATATACATATATATATATATACATATATATATATATATATATATATATGATGGAATAAAATATTTTTCTGCGAGTTTGTGTTTTATAATCCTTCGAAACAGTTATGGTTAACTTGGTACGGTTATTTTTGCTCATTTTTGCATAAAATTTTGGAAGAAAATCAATTGTAATTCAGAGATAGAGAGAGAGCATACCAGGCACAGTCTCGGTTAGGGTTCGATCGCGGTCTCTGCAGAATAGAATATGGCAGAAATATGCAGTAAGAAAAGGAGTAAACATCACCTATAAATAGACTTGTTACTGCATGACAAGATTTTATGTAGCAATTGAACAGTAATGTAAAAAATCATTCATTAAATCGAGAAAAAAATGCAGTATAGAAGATTTGTATGTATGCTCTTAAGAGTCTATATTTGATGAAATGAATGAATTTTAATAGAGACTGAGATTAATTATGCCTCCCTAAAATTTTTGAGGGATAGTGTATTATATCATCACAAATTAATAAAATCAGTGCAGTACTCCCCAAATATTTTTTCACATATGAAAGGCATGAATAATAAACCTCCGTTCTCTCATAATTTCATGTCAAGATTTGTCACCATTCTTGTTTCTTTTTTGGGTTTACAGGGTGGGCTTATATACGCCATGCTTATTTTCCAAAAAATCGTCTTTGACGAGTTTCAAATCTATAACCTTTTGATTGGTGATGCAGTATCCTAACCATTTTTATTAGAAGAGCTTTGGCAGTCAGTGAATATAGTGTATTTTCTATTATATTATGGTAAACTTGTATGATTCTAATTGTTGATATTGTGGATCTAAATTCCAAAGTAGTGCCGCCTTTATTTTGGTTAAAATCAATGCAAGTGTTTGATTGTATTTACTGATGGGCCAAAATAATTTCTCTATATTAATTAGCACTACAAAAAAATTTGGGGGGAGGGAGAAATAAAAATACATGTATTTTGAAAAAATTTCGCTAAAATGTTACTGCCATATACTATTTTGCAAAAAACAAATTTAGGCGGTCATATTGCCTCATTCTAGTGGCGGATCTTGATCAAAATCATTGATGAGGGGGGGGGGGGGGGTGTAATATAAATTGCATCAAAAATTTAGAGGAGCGGTGTACGCATAACTTCTAATTCTATCGCAAAATACATTATTTTTACATTCCTAAAAAAAAAAAAATCTGTCATTTCTCAGTCCCTATATAATTTTGCCTCTGCTTAAGTATAAAATAGACAAATAAAGAGAACTAGATACTTCAGTAGAGAGATTTCTTTTCTCTCTAGCTCTCAACTCTTACTAAGATTCAAGTCTCCAAAACAAACAAAAAAAAAATACAAAAAGATCTGTTTGTGTGCAACTCATTATGGGCCACTGAGATGAGGCAACAATACTTTTACGAAATGAAAAAAATTAACTCTGTTTTGTTAAAGTGAACAAAAAATTGTTTCACACAACTCCAATTATACAGTCGTCATTTTTATCTTCTTTTTATGCCCACAAATGTAGTAGTATTCAACCTTTTTATTTCTGGTCTATGACGACTTTTTTTCATGGAATTTTTTTGCAGGTCATATGACTCTTCCACGCAAATTAAACAAACCACATTAGTTACAAAATCAAATTAAACAGTTAGTCAATTAGAATGTTCAAAAAAATTGAGCAGATCTTAATACAACCTAAAATTTTTGAATGTTTTGAAATATTCTCTTAGGGGCCGTTTGGCATGCGGAATTAGTAGAAAAGAACCGGATTATAAGATGAAGAAGTAAAAAGTTCTAGAATTAACTAATTCTTTGATTTGTTTGGATGTTGGAAAAATAAAATGTTGTAAAACATAACTCTTTGTTTGGTTGGTTGCAAAACTCTGGAATTTTGTTGTTATGAATATTAAAGTAGATGTAAATATTTAAATAATTGTTTGATTAATATTGATGATTATTTATAAATAATAATGACAAAAACTTATTTAAAAGTAAATAAATCACAAAATATAATCGAAACGAATCATAAATCTTGCAATGTTAATGTTCTAATTACAATGTTAGCACATCTAATGAATCATTAAAATACAACTACTTGCAATGTTAATGTTCTAATTACAATGTTAGCACATCTAATGAATCATTAAAATACAACTCTACTAGTTGCAATGTTAAAGTTTAGATGTCGATATACAAAAAAATAATATAAAATAGAATTAAACATCAAATGAGAAGTGTAAATAGTCTTGATGTTCCTCGAGCAACCATCCGTAATAATCTATAAGACACTTGTTAGGAACCGAGACGCAACAGCAAACACAGAAAGCAAGATATAAGAACAAAAAGATTTTTTACGTGGAAACCCTAAAGGATAAAAACCACAGTCGTCGGCACTCAAATACTTTCTTTGTACTTGGAGAAAGAGAAAATACAATACAATTGTTTGTGGTTGTTGGAATGAATAAAACTCTACCCCTACCCTCTATTTATAGGATAGTCATACCTAATATAAGGAAATAACCCAAAGAATTATTGCCCCAATTAACATCTAATACATGGAAATACAAATATAAGGAACTAAACATATTTTCAAATCCAATTGTCACTTATGAAAATAAGTCATGGAGAGCAAATATGGAGAACTTTTCTATCTCCTGTCGGGTTTCTTTTTTTACAGTATCCAGAATTTTTCAGAAGTCTTCACACAGAACAACACAATAATTACTACAAAAAAACCAACCACATAATCACCCTGAATATTCCCTCCATTAATAATGCATTGTGCTTAATTTTGTGTAACTCATTTAATCCTCAGCATAACTCAGTCAAAACTGCATTGTGCTTATAATTTTATAATAAAAACTAATTTGAGGCGTAATTGCATATTGGAGGGTTAAAAGAGGGGAAATTTGGGGAAATTTGCAAAAATGAGCAATGCTTCGTCTTATAACCAAAGCTAATTTGAGGCTTAATTACAATTGGAGGGTTAATTGAGAATTAATCAGTTATGAATTTTTTAAATCAGAAAAATCAGTTACGAATTTTGTAGCAGCTAAGACTTGAGGCATCACAATAATAAATATATATAGAATGAACAGAATATATACCACATCTCGAGAGACAATGAATTTATGAGTTGTCTGATCTATGCATTTCCATCCCTTCTTTCTTTGATCATAACCAATGAAAACACACTTTCGAGCCTTAGCGTCTAACTCCGTCCTCTTCTCATCCAGTACATGAACAAAGCACGTACAACCGAACACCTTCAAATGCTTCACACTTGGCTTCTCATTGAACATCAACTTGTGAAGTGACTTCATGTTAATCGGACTGCAGGGAAGCCGATTAACCACGTAGGTAGCACATGCCATACCTTCCGCCCATGGGAGATACTAAATAACATACGTAAGCAAAATGAAATTTTTTGCTTACGGTCCAAAAAATTATACGTATCATCAAAAATTCAAATTTCAACCGTACGGATGGAATATATATGTTTTGAATATGTTGTAGATTAATTTTCACAATAATCAGAATATTATATCATTGCCATCATGTATCATCAAAATTCATCACTATATATATATATATATATATATATATATATATATATATATTCCAATTATATATATTTTGATGATACATAATAGCAATGATATAATATTCCGATTGTTATGAAAATTAATTTACAACATATTCAAAACATATATATATATATTCCACCCGTACGGTTGAAATTTTTTTGATGATTTAATACGTATTTTAGACCGTATGTTTTTCACCCCTCTTACATACGTATGCTATTTAGCATTACTCTCTCTCTCTCTCTCTATGTATATATATATATATATATATATATATATATATATATATATATATATATATATATATATATATATATTGCGAGAGAGTAAAAATAAAATACCTAGTACCTACATTAAGCATTCCTTTTTTTGACAAATTGTTTTTGAGACAACTTATTGGTTGTTAGATTTGCTAAATATTAAGCTAAACGCGTTCTGCGTGATTCGAACATGGATCGCACCCAAAGTTGGCGAGATATCTTATCGCTTGAGCTAACAAGTTTTTTTTTCCTTTTTTTTTTGACAATTTACATTAAGCATTCAAGGTCTCATATTGGGAATTAGCATTAGTTTAATATGCATTAAGAACCTTGTTATGCAATAAACATAATATAAAAACTAATTTATGTATTGCATAGCACGGATCTTGATAAACATTCAGTTGTTGATAATTCATAAATTGAAAATTTCATATATTTAATTAAGTATTTTAGCTGTATTGTTTTGTTTTCCTTCTCTTTCATGTAATTACTTGACTAACTGCAGTGAAAAATGAGAAGGGGGTCCCTTCCAACCCACCAGTCCGTCCCAAGCTGCCTCCGTCTTATCCGACTTGCAAGAACCCACCACATTGTTATCCACCCTGAGAGAAACCTTGATTGATGTCCATGGACTCTGAAGAAAATGAGGATTTAGCAATAAAATAATCGAACAATAGGAAAAGTATTTTGTTTGTCAGCTATATTTGTTTGGAAATTAGCGTTGGACTTGCATGTGAAAAGATTTGTAGGTTGTGTTGTTAAATATATGCTTAAAATAAAGTGATTAAAATAAAATTAATAATTTTACTTGATAACATTGCTTAATGTGCAATGCAAAAAAAAAATTAAGCATTAAATTGTCCATTTAGGGTTAAATTTGCATTTCTTTCTAATATCCATATATACTTTGGTAAAAATATCCCGTACTCACAATGAATTATAAGATAATATCATTTCAAGAGGTATATTGATAAAATATAAATGATACATTTGGCTTATATAAAGGATAAATATGAAAGATCTGATCTAAAACACTAGAAGATACATCCATACATCCATACATCATTTCAGTAATACAAGATAACAACAAGTAATCATCAGCGAATTTGGAACCATATAATTGGAAAATTCAGAAATTACAATATTATGAATACTGATAAATCACGGGGGTAATTTTATATTTCTTTTATTTATTGTCAATTTTATTTACGGAGGTGGGCCAATACACAAACAAGTGTACTAGCACTACTAAAAAAAAGGCTGTATATTGGCGAAAACGTATTGGCGCGATAGTAAAGTGCCAGTAAACAGTTTTGGGGGAGAAATCTACTGCCGACTCACGATGCACAAGGATCCAGCGCCAGTATTTCTTCCTCTCTTCCCAAAATTTCCGAAATCTAAACTCCCCACCACTCCCAAATTTCTGCACAGAAATTATCCCTAAATTCTTAAAATTTCCCCGTCATCCCCAAAATTTCTGCCCAATTTTTGCCATCAAAATCACAGTACGCTTCACTTTGCCTCCTGTTCAGATCCAATTTCTTTCGCCTCAAATCCCTTCACTTCGCCTCCTCCTGTTCAGATCCACTTTCTTTCGCCTCCAAGCTTCTTCAATCCGCCTGACTGCTCCCATCTCAATTCTGCCTGACTGCTCCCATCTCAATTCTGCCTCCAAGCTTCAATTCCGCCTGACTGATCCAATATGGATGACTTGAAGCTTCACAAGGACCGGTCAGCGAGTCTCTTCAGTTTCAGTGAGTTAAAGAGGTATCGATTCAACTTCCTTCCCTAATTCATTTAATTTCAAGTTACTTCACGTTCCTTTCTTCATCCCCTTTCTAAATCTCTCTTTTTTTTTTTTTAGGGAGAACTACGAACGATCGCTTGATATTTGTTCTCTTTTAGGTGGGCTCATATGCCTTCACCTAAATTTTTAAATCAATTCTGTTAGACGCGGGATTCGAAGGTAACAAGTCGTGGGAAGATACTATGGACGAGGAGATGCAAACTCTTCGGAAAAATAAAACTTGGGATCTTGTTCCGAAGCCCAAGGGAGTGAACCCGGTTACTTGCAAATGAGTCTACAAGTTGAAACGTAAGACGGATGGGAGTGTTGAGTGCTATAAAGCTAGGCTTGTGGCGAGAGACTTTTCTCAACGGTATGGCGATGATTATGAAGAGACCTTTAGTCCTGTCACCAAGATGACATCCCTGCGAGTTGTAATTTCAATGGCTGCTTCGCTAGGTTGGAAGCTGTGGTAGCTGGATGTGAAGAATGCTTTCATGTATGGTGAACTCGACAAAGAGATTTATATGGAGCATCAGGTTTGATATATTTCCAAGGTGCGTCCTGATTATATGTGCAAGCTGAAGAAGGTGCTGTGTTTGAAGCAGGCACATCGAGCTTGGTATGGCAAGATTGCGGAATATTTACAATTTTGTGGTTATTCTTCTTCGAGTTCGGATCACAGTTTATTTGTAAAAGGAAGACGGATCTACACATGATCGTTCTTTTATACATGGACGACATGATCATCACCGGCAATGATGAAAGCGAAGTTGCAAGACTTCGGGACGAGCTCTCGGTTCGATTCGAGATGAAGGATCTTGGAGAGCTTAGTCACTTCCTGGGTTTGGAAGTGGAAGGTTTGAAAGACCGGTATTTTGTCTCTCAAACGGGCTATGCTGGGAAGCTCATGGAGAAATTTTACGTAAAAGAAGGTAAGCGTTGTTCGATACCGCTGGATGCAAATTTCAAATTAAGACGTGATGATGGAAAGGTACTTCTGGATCCTCGGAAGTTTCGTGCTCTTGTTGGAAGCCTGATTTATCTCACGATTACTAGACCGGATATTGCCTTCGGGTCGGCCTGGTGAGTCGGATTATGCAAGCTCCGACAAAGTCGCATCTGGATGCAGCGAAGAGAATTCTCAAGTATGTGAGTTCGACTCTTGATCTCGGGTTATTTTATAAAAAGGGTTCCGAGTTCGTTTTGCATGGATATACCGATGCTGACATAGGCGGTGATTTGGATGATCGGAGATCGACATCCGGTTATGTTTTCTCTTGTGGTTCTGCAAGTGTTTCTTGGTGTAGTAAGAAGCAAGATTCGGTCTCTCTTTCTACTACCGAGGCGGAGTACAAGGCGTCATCAATTGCCGCACAAAAGTGTGCTTGGTTGCGGAGGTTAGTCGAGGATGTTTACAACGCGGTTACGGGTCCTACGGTTATTCGAGGAGACAATCAGAGTGCGTTGAAGTTGGCGACCAATCATGTTTGTCACGCGAGAACCAAGCACATCGAGATCGAGCATCACTTCATTCGTGAAAAGATGCTTGATGGAATTATTGGAGTTGAGGAGGTGAGAAGCGTTGACAACGTGGCTGATATTTTCATCAAGTCTCTCTCCAAGGGATCATTCGAGTTATTGCGAGCCAAGTTGGGGCTCTTAGCCAAATGCACTTTAAGGCAGTCAACAAATTAGGAAAGATGTTTATTGGAAATAAGGTTACTTGACAAGGAAATTTGGTATTACCATGAATTAGATTTCTTGACAAGGACGTTTAGTATTTCCATGTATTAGGTGTTAATTGGGCAGTAATTCTTTGGGTTATTTCTTTATATTAGATATGGCTATCCTATAAATAGAGAGATAGGGGTAGAGTTTTATTCATTCCAACAACAACAATATTTTGTATCTCTTTCTTTCTCTTGTAATAAGAAATTTATCTTATTTTTCAAGTTTCATTATTCAATCATTTCTTCTTCTATTATTGTTCTTTCTTGGGCTAGTGTGACCTTATTGCTGCACTATTATTTCCGCTGCTGATAACCACAAGGTCGCTGTTGGTTTAGTGCTGCCGTGTTACTGCATAGTCACTGTTGTTCTGTTTCTCTGTTAGCGACGCGATTATCTGATTCAGTTTCTGTGTGATTGTCTGATTTCTTTATACATATAAATATTTTACATACAAGTCGAACTCTAATTTCCAAACAAATATAGTGACAAACAAAATACTTTTCCTATTGTTGGATTATTTTATTGCTAAATCTGCAGGTTTCTCTCAGGGTGGAATTACATGAAAGAGAAGGTAAAAAAACAATACAATATAGCTAAAATACTTAATTAAATATATGAAATTTTCAATTTATGAATTCTCAACAACTGAATGTTTATCAAGATCCGTGCTATGCAATAGATAAATTATTTTATATATATATATATATATATATATATATATATATATATATATATATATATATATATATATATATATATATATTTTTCACTCAAAGCTCAAGGCTAAAACTAAAAGTAACTTGCAAATTATATTTTTATGACTTACAATAAATAATAAATGCTGAATTATGTATCAGTTATAAAGGACATCACGATTGCCCCGAACACACCGATCAACCCGACAACACCAGTTTGTATATTGGCCGCTTGCACCAATGTTCCAATCGGAAGCGGCGTTCCAAATATCGGAGGCATAATCGGCTCACATCCGTAGATAAATAATAAAATTATCTCAATAGTATTTCACTAGAACAAGAAATACAAAAAATTTCAATTAATTATTCTGTTGTTTATCACTGTATCTTAGTGTTTAAATCTATTTCTAATTATAAGGTTATCTTTCGTCAAGGATTCTTATTATTGTCGTCTTGTATTATTGAATTGTTGTAGTGTGTACGGGATGTATATTTTACGAGTTTACCCTTTTTTATAATATAAATTTTATTTTGTGTCAAAATATGATTTTTATATTACGCATTTTAGTATGTACGAATATAAATTTTACAATATTTCGTCATGTGATAAAGAGTAAATTAATTTAATATTACTATTACTTTATCAAATGCAAGTATGTTTTTTCACCTTGTATCTTTTACTAACCTTAGTTGAAGATTCTGCTAGTATGGATGGCCCTTTATGGTCATGTATACTTGAACAATATTGAAAAGAGATATGGTGCTGCACAACGGGAGGTTTCTCGTTTGAGCAGTATGGCAGTTATGTTTTTTTGGGAAATAGTATACAAATTATTATTTTTTAAAAATAATATATACGAATTGAAACTAATATAAAATAATATAGGCAAAAGTACTATATATAGAACTCATAAATATATACTAGCCTTTAATTTTATACATATCATGAGATGTTGACACGTGTCCACTGATGTGCTGATTTTCCGTTGCAATTTAGCATAAATTAAATGGGGTAAGTCACCTAAATATTAGTTTTTAACTCACTACATTGGCAATACATCTTCCATCAAGCAAAGAGTTCAATCTGAGCCGTCCGATAAACATCAAACGGGCGTTATGCAGGTAATAGAATGAGCTTGAGTGTTTATATTGTCGTTGTTATATTTCAACATTTTGGCCTAAAACAAAGTTAATAAAGGCAGTAAAGCTAAGTACAAATTTTAAATCAACAAAAATATATTTCATTTTGCTATTATTCATAACTTTTTTAAATGGATATCATAATCCATGCCTAGATGCCTCTATGATTAATATACTTGGCACAAAATCTTTTACGCATGAGAACTTCATCTAAACAAAATGTAATGAAAATAATATTTTTCTTAATGATAATATTATTTTTTGACAATAACATGTAGTCAATGATAAATTTAAAAATTATATTTTTAGAGTAGGCATGATGAATTACTATGACGGAAAATATTATACATATCCAATAAAAAAAGTTTTGTTGTACGTTCTAATATGATAATAACATTATCCCGATGTGGAACGAGGGTACTCGCTAGTATTATATAAATCCTGAAAATAATATATAAAAATATTTTAAAAAAAAGTATATATAAATAAAAAAAACATATCACTTCGTCCTAAATAATCAATATGAATATTTCTATTTCAACTCAATGTGAATATAGAAACACACCAGTTCCTGAATAATCATGCATCAAATACATACCACAACATAATCTACGCATCATGGGAATCATTACTAACAACATGATCACTTTATTTTAAATATATATATTTGACAATAAAACAACATAACACTTTACATATAAATCCAACGTAAACTCCCAACAAACATAGCGCAACTGACTAAAACTTCTCCTTTTATTCGATTATTTTTGCTAATTATATAAATTTCTGCCCTGATTTTCTGCACAATCGGAAGAAATTAGGGTTTCTCTCCTGGTGGACATTTATAATAAGGGCAAGGATTTGGAGTATAAGGCTTGCCGGGCGGGGTATTTGGCGGTCCCGGTTTAAGTGGGTCGTATGTATCTTTTTTCACTACAATCAAGTCAATTTGTCAAGTAATTACATGGAATAGTTAAAAAGAACAATAGATTAAGAATAAAATACAATTTAAATAAATGGGCTCATGATCTAATGGTTAAGTGCAATGCACAACAAATCATATGTCATAAGTTCAAATCTCATTTACATAATAAATGAATGTTGGACATAAAATCATCTCTATTCTATAAAAAAAAAATACAATTTAAAATTCTAAAATCTTAAATTTACGAATTATCATCAATTGAATGTGTATCAAGATCCATAACAATAGTAAATGAATTTTTATTTCAAATATGTCAAAACTCATTATTTTATTGCGTGGCAACGGTCTTAATGCATATCAAAATTTGAAAGTATGAGACATCGAATTTGTAATTGAACTATTTTTTTCACTCTATATATATATGCTGAAGTAAAATATTCTTAGAATTTATATGTTTTAGAATCCAGCTAGACTAGCAGTTGTGGTAACTTAATACGGTTATTTTTACTCATTTTTGCCTCAAATTTTGGAAGAAAATCAAATTTACTTAAAGAAAAAAAGTGAAAGTCAATTGTACTTCCAGAGAGAGAGAGAGAGAGAGAGAGAGCATACCAGGCGCATCCTCAGATAGGGTTCGGGTGGCCTCTGTGCAATAGAATATGGCAGAAGCATAAAGTAAGAAAATTACGAGCACACGTAGCATGGAAAAGGTTTTCATGATGATAGGTCAGTATTTGTAATTGATGAGAAATGAGTTTGATCTCTACCTATATATAGACTTGTTACTACATGCCAAAATTTTATGCGGCAATTGAACAATAATGCAACAGTCATCCATAAAATTCAATAGAAGATTTGTTGAAGTATTTACTTCATGAGAAAGTTTCACATTCATAAAAATGTTTGGATGTGAAATTTTCATTTTTTTTGTTTATTTTTACATGTAAATCTTACGTGGTGGTGGTAATATAACATTACCATGAAATGTAATATTATCTCAAATCATGAAAATGTGAATCTCACAAAAATACATGATAATATTACATTCTCATGCTTATTTCCAATATGCCGTCATTTATAATATTTATTACAAGAATATTTTTAACATATATTTTACTTTATATATTTTATTTTAAGTTAATTTTCAAAACAATAACTGTAATTAAAATGAAATTTATTTCCATAATTACTATGATCTTTTTAATTAAAATTAAATAGAATAACTGAAAAACTATACCACGATTATGGATGATATATTGAATTGTAACAAATTAAATTATAAATTAAACACAATGTTTTAAATAGCGATATAGCGCTTCGTAGCGGATTGGCTTTTTTTGTAGCAGCTTGCGGTAGCGGACGCTATCGCGGCGCTATGGCCTTATAGCGGACGTGCAATATAATTTATAATTTACGTAAAGTTTGCAAAAATATTAAGATAAAAATATGATCATAATAAAAATTTTATATAAAAAACAAAAAATCCAAAGACTATAATTATTAAATAAAATAATATAATTATCCAAAATAAACACAAATATTAATTATCCAAAATAAGCAAAAAAAAAAAAAAATACAAAACTAACAATTTAAATGCTACAGCGGCCGCTATTTGACCGCTATTTGACCGCTATAGCGGTGCTATAACGCTCGTAGCGCTCAAAACGCTATTTTAGCTATATTTTTATTGCGTATTGCGTTTTATGGTCGAAACCCGCTATTGCGCGCAATTGCGGCGCTATAGCGCCACTATTTAAAACACTGATTAAACATGATTACATAATTGTTATATTTATTTATAAATATATTATGCTAGCTAATAATCATACTTATTGATATTCTATACTAGAGTTTCAAGGATATATTAGTCATTTTATATTTAAACACAAAATAAATAAATAACTTTTCTACAAACTTAAATTTATTTGGTAAACAAAAAATATTACTATGAGATGATAATAATTTCAAGGAATAACATTATTTGAAATGTGATTACCGTGGAAACTTACATTACCGCGAAGTAGACAACCTACAAATATTTTGGTTATAGTGAGGAGTGTATCTTAACAGAATCTGGCAGGGATTATGCCCCTCCAGAATTTTGATAATGAAACATTGATGTATTATATCATAACAAAATAATAAAATTAGTGTATTTAACCTCCAAAAGTCATCCATTATTTATTGTACAAGGCATAAGTAATAAATCCCCCCCATCCCCCCTTTCCTTTTTACAATTTCATGTCAAGATCTGCCACGAACTTATAGTATGATTACTATCGTATTATGGTATGCTTGTACAATTATAATTATTAATATATTGTGGATCTATATTCCAAAGCCGTTTTGGCCTTAATTTGCTTAAAAAGTAAAGGTGCTTGATATGCAGCACTTGTATTTTTGTCACTAGTATGGTCGGGATTCAAAATGATTTAACAAATTATAAATATGTATATTGATATACAAAAAGCTAGAATGAATATATAAAATATATGATGTGTAAAAATAAGAATTATATTGACATTCATATGAAAATTTATAGTATTAATAAATGTATAATGAACATATTAAAAGACATAATAGTTATATACAAAAGTATAATGAATAATTAAAAATGTATAAAAATACAATGGATAATATTTAAGAGATGTTTAAGTGCATTGTGGAAATATTTTTTCCAAAAATAAAATAGAGAAATGAAGAGAGAGACATTCTCTCTAGCTCTTAAACTCTTACTAAGATTCAAGCTTTCAAACTCTCAGTTGATGCACAATTCCAATTATAATAATTTCTTAACTACTTTTTAATGTAATATATTATTTTAATAATCGACAGTAGTATTCTTAACTACTCTTTTTTACCATAAAAATATATAACCTGCAAGAGTACTTCTGTTACATAAAATTGTTCGTTTATAAATTTGGAGAAATATTTTTTTCCAATCTTAGTTGGTGCAAACATTATAAAAATTGTCATTTAAGATGACAGCCATCATATCGTTTAAAAAGAAAAAAAAAACAAAAACACAAAAAAGATATGTTTGCACACAAGTTGCAACTCATTTTGGCATCCGAGATTATACAACAATATTTTTACAAAATGAAAAATTAACTCTAAGATTGCAAGCTGAAAAGTTTGTTTCGCAAAACTCCAATTATACAGTCTTGTCATGTCATTTTTTTCTTCTTTTTTTATGATCACAAATATAGTGTCCAAGAACTTTTTTATTGCGGGTCATATGACTTTTAATGGAAATTTTTTGCTTGAGACGATCAAAGAGCCGTCCATCTTGAATCCACCTCAGTTGCATCCTTCAATAGTTAGTCAATTACAACGTTCAAAGTAATTGAGGAGATCTTAAAAAATACTCCTTATGACTCATTGAGTCATGAACATAACACCAAATTGCAAGCCATCATCGCTCTAAATTCTCCAAACTCATATAGTCATATTTCAAACCCGGGATCTGATGCTGCACGATGGGGTTTCTTTTTGTGCAGAATAAATTTTCTTCCTTTTTTCGTAAAAAATATATATAGAGGCAAACAATAAACAAACAGTGTATAAAATTAAAAAAATAGTATATACATAAATAATGAAAATAATATATATAAACTAGTATAGTGAAGAGCGGAAAAATATTATATACAAATTCACAATAGTAAAAAAATACTCAAAAACAGAATGTACGTAAGACAATAAAAATAATACATAATAAAATAGTACATTGAAAAGCAAAAAAAATAATATATATAAAATTCCGTCGCATTTTGAGCGTGCTCAACCCCGTCGCGTTTTCAAATTTCACTAGGTGCTGGCGAGTGGGTGAGTGTTCCGGCACTTCTAGCATGATTTTTGGGCTGTCACTTAGTCTCATTGGGCCGCAGTTTTGTCTCTCATTTTTTCATTTATTCTTCTCTTCTTTTCCTCTTTTTTCCTTAATTGATTTTTGTGATGTAAATCTTTAGAAATTTGTAAAACTTTTTTTATCTTTTAATATAGCATTTAGAAGGGGGATGTGAAAGCCCTCTCTAAATTTCCTCAAAGAAAACAAAAAAAATTTCAAAGCAGTCAATTATATTGAACAAATTGTATGTCTTTCATTAAGACACCAAAATTTACTGAAAAAACCAGTAATAAATGACAATGAAATCTTGCTTTTCCATGATATTATGCATATTTTTGCTGATAGAGAGTAGAGAGCGACAGAATCTAGGGGGTTGGACATGATTGTTGACCAAGTCAACATGAATTTTGGGCCTGCAGAAAAAAGAATTTTACAATTTTAGTCTAGTTTTTTTTTGTCTCCTTTTTATTTATTTTTTTGCTTTCCAACATGCCCGTAGGCCTTTTCTCCTTTTTTTCCTTTTTCTCAGAATATATATAGATACAAGAGAAATTCTTCAAAAACCTCCAAACTTTTCTAGAATTTTTCAAAAGAGTCCCTCATTTTCAATTTTCTTCAAAAACCTCCTACAAAGTGGGTTGAATTATTTTTTTAGCCCTCTATGTTGTTAAATCTAATTTTACCCTCCACTCAAATTTCTAATAGACCAAAATTCCCCTCATTTATTTATTTATTTTCATATTTTATTTTATTCAATAAAAATAATAAATAAATGAAAAAAGTTCAATTTTACATTTCACAATATTATTTTGATGATATTTTATGGTATTATATTATGATGTAATTTTTAGTTTTTATTTAATGATAATATTTTTTTTATTATTCCATATTTAAATTATAATTTTATTTTACGTCAAATATTATTTTATTCTTCATGAACTTTTGTGATTTTGTTTAAATTTTAGTTCACAATTATTTATATTTCATGTAAAAAATATATATTTTATTTTTATTAAATAAAATTAAATATAAAAATAATTATATGAGGGTATTAAATGAAAAAGTTAAAGTTAACTCCATACGGAGGTAAAAAAAAATTCAACCTACTTTATAGGGGGGTTTTGAAAAAATTTTAAAGTCAGGAAGGATATTTTTTTAGTTGAATAGAGATGACTATTTTTCCCACTTCTATTTTTGATAAAAATGAAAATTGAACTCACAACCTATGATTTATGATACTTTGCACTTAACCACTAGACTATGAGCCCATTGGCCAAGAAGGACATTTTGGTTGACCAAACATACAGACCAATCCAAACAAACTGATCAATACTACACTACTAAAAAAATCCTTTGTACTGGCGGTTATTTTTCGGTTTAGTGGCAGTTTTCACTGCATCAACGTTTCATATTGGCGGTTCTGGATCCGCCACATAAAGTGCCACTACTGGAGGCGTTGCAAGAAATATAGTGGTAGACATACCCGTCACAATTTTTGTGGCACGTATAACTGGCACTACTATGAAGCAGTTAAAACTGCCACTATTATGAAGCAGTTAAAAATGTCACAATATTGAATCACTTAAAAGTGCATCTAGATAAACTAGTACCACTATAAACTGCATCTACACATCTTCCAACCCAATTATACTGGCGGATTAAACAGCCACTATGTGCTTGTTTAATTATGTATTCTCCTATATTTTGATTAATTCCACATTTCATTCCATAAAGCTAAAAGATTAAAAAGATACCAATTTGCAATCTCAAACACATTCAAAACAATCACCAAACATGCAATTTATAATAATATGATCATATCATCTTATACATACTATGTATTAACTTAAACAAAATATAAACGTAGCTAGAAAGACTTCAAAGACAACACAATGACTTTTAAGTAAAAAATTAATGGCACAAAAGAAGAGTTCAATAAGAGATTGTTTGAAGATAAATCACCGGTCTTCATTTCACTTGATTCTCTAACTCATTCCCTTTACACCATCGAATTCGCAAATCTTTCAGTTAGATGCCTATTTGTGGCCTAAAACAAAAATATACAATTCATGCATTTAAGCTTATAATCTATAAGGCAAACAACTGACCTTGATATCCCCCGCATAAAAAATGTCCAGAAGAAAAAGAAGGATAATATCATTACTGCCAAAGTCTATTTTTGCAATTACATCCCCATTATTTGGACAAAATCCATAACATATTTTTGAAGAAATTGGGAGAACTTACATATTTCCTGCATAAAGATAAAAAAAAAGCATTCAAACATTAAGTCAGGCAAGGTTATGAAAAATTAATTTGATAAAAAAAAAACACCAAAGAAATGTGCTCTGCTCCTCAAAAATTGTTTTTCCAGTGTATTAAATTATCCAGAAATTCGTATAAAAATTGAAACCATGTAATAAAATTGAAACCTACAGAGAGAGGAATGGATAGATACTTCAACATAGTTAACTTATGCATAATACAATGATATTCCTCCAATTATCTGCTTCCTAAAATAATATTCTTAATAAAATAAGCATAAGTTAATGAACCCTTCATATAATTAGCTGTATGTTGATTAATTTCTAGAAACATAAGCCATAGTTAAATAAATTATTTGAGATATAAAACAATCTGAATCTAATAAATACCATAGCTAGTGGCACTACTAATTTCTAGGGTTAAGGGAAAAAAAATATTATATGAACCTTAGATTTGAAGGTAATCTATTAGTGTCGCAAATATATATTCCATGTGATCCGCATCAACTAGCCATGTCACCTCTCCTTTCTCGTTTTCTCTATCAAAAGAAAATAATAAAATTATTTTGGAAAAAAAGTAAATATTTTATCATGAGAAAATACCTGAAATTTGACTATATATATATATATATATATATATATATATATATATATATATTTATATATATATGAAAAATAAAATTGAGGAGAAAAATACCTGAATCTGAACCACAAATCAATCTGAAAAGTGCAAAAAAAAAAAAGATATTTTTTATTTATATCTTCTAAAAAAAAATAAAGCACTTTCAATAAATACATATCTGTCAATATCTAACTGAACCCAAGAGTGGATAGTTAAAGAGAATTTAAGAATTAATTTAAAAAAAGTGAAGAATTAGGATTTTAGTTAGAAGTTGACCTGCAGCTTTACTTTAATGTCCAAAACCATCCTTAACCTCTCAGCCTGTATCAGAAATTACAAAGTTAAGCACATAAAATTTTCTGGGAAAATTTATAAGTTTTAAATCTTTCAAGGGACAAACAGCAATTTCCTATGTTAAATAAAATAAAACAATGAAACAGAATTAAAGGATACCTCTCTTTCCTGAGCAATTAGCTTGTATAGCTCTAAATCTGCATTTACTGGCCAACACCTCATCATAACTGATAAGTCAAACTATTAGACACTTATCGGAAAAAAAAGATGCACAAATAAACAGAATTAAAACATAAAGAGGGTAAATATTCTCAAATATGATAAAATAAACACAAATAATATTTAATTTAACTGGATATGAGTTGCTAAAGAAACTACTAGCATATATCACATTAAGATAATAAAATAAGTAACTCAGTCTCAAACATATCAACTTATTAATTCCAGCTTCTGTTATTTAGTGCACATATGTGTGGAATAATTATGTATTTAACATGCACAAACATTTAGCAGTCTTTCAACTGATCATGAGTTTGTCTAAACAAACATGCACAGTCAAAATTAGAAAGGAGATCTACAGGAAGCATGCAAAGACAGATTAGCAGAATCTCTTATCAAAAAGCTCTTTTATTAACAAGTCGATTAACAAATTAACTTATCAAATTAGAGTCATAAGAAAGAGTTTTAGTCTAGTGGTCATGGTACCAACCCCATCTATCCAGTAGATTTTGTGCAATTTTCATGTTCATCTTAGTTACAAGAAGAAAAGATTCATTCAGACCAAACTCGAATTAACCCCAGTTAATGAGTAAATCAAATGGCTCCATGTGCACCTGAGAGAGAAAGAGAGACCTTTGTAAAATTAAGAAATTGAATGTGAGAAGAGAGAACTTTCGTCAAAGAAAAAGATGCACCGAATGAGAGAGCTAGAGAGGTTAGAGACCACTCGGACTAAGAGCCCTAACCCAGCTAGAAGGGGAGGTTCCATGGAGATAGCTTGAGAGAGAGAATTAGCACACGGATTAAATACACTTGGCGGCTGGCGCGCTTAAATTTACCCGCATCTTGGCACTCCAACATTTCGGAGAATTACAATTTGCCGATATAACATGTAAAAAAGAAATACCGGTAAAATAAAATTCCTACTCCTAAATTACACCAAACAAGATATTTGTGTTTTGCTAGACTTTAAAATGCAAATTCCAATCAAAATTTCTTGCTCCCAACGGCCCCTTTCTAGATAACTCGATCTATTCACGTCTAGAGCTAGCAAAATTTGACCCGACTTGAACCCGAGTGACCTGAAATCCAAAATGACCTAAACCCTAAACGACCAAAAACCCGAATAACCTGAAACCCAAACTACCCGATCCGAACGACGCAAAACCCGAATGACCCGCAACCGGAACTACAAGAAACTCGAATGACCCACGATCCGAACGGCCCGTGACCCCAATGACCGTAACCCGAATTGACCCAAACCCGAATGACCTGTCCGATTTGACCCAAAAATAAACTTATTTTATTATTTTAATATCCAAAAAAATCTCGAAATTGAGGATTTTATTGCTTTTTCTAACATAATTGACCTGATAATACCGAACAAATAATTAAAATGACCTGAAATACGAATTCGGATGAATCGCGACCTCTAATCTGAGTGACTTTTGATCAGAATCTGACATTGACCATGAGTCAACTGACCCGAGACCCAAACCCGAACGACTTGAAACCCGAAATGACCCGAACCCGAATGATCCCAAACATGAATGACCCGTAACCCGAATGACCCGAAGCCCGAACGACCCGCGACCCAAACGACCCGAAATCTGAATGACCCGCGACCCCAACGATCCGAAATCCGAATTGACCCGATCCGAACCCGACTCGACCCGCTCGTTTGCCACATATTCAAAACATATATATTCCGAATCCGAATCTGAAATCATATGAATTTTGATGATACATGATGGTAATGATATAATATTCCGATTCTTGTGAAAATTAATCTACAACATATTCAAAACATATATATTCCATCCGTACAGTTGAAATTTGAATTTTTGATGATATGTATAATTTTTTGGATCGTAATCAAAATTTTCATTTTGCTTACGTATGCTATTTAGCCATACTCACCAATATCAGGCCTTTTAGGTTCAGCATCCAAATAATTCTAGCAAATTAATTGATATGGCAAAGTGAAATATGTTTAAACTATGTTATATGGGAGGAAGTCAGTAAAACTATATAAATTATTCTCCATTTAAAATCGAGTTCAAACAAAAAATTTCGCTTAACCTAAATATAACATTACAAATTTTAGTTTTTAGAACTTACTGTAAATAATTAATGCTGAATTATGCACCAGTAACGAAGGACATTACGGTCGACCCAAACGTATCGATTAATCTGAATGATCCGGTTTGTCTATTGGCCACATGGAGCAGTGGTAAGTCGGAGGAAATGGCACACCTGCACCCAGGGCCGGCCCGAGCTATAGGCCCAAGAGACCCGGGCCTAGGGGCTGAAAAAACAGGGGCTCAATATATATATATATATATATATATATATATATATATATAATACTCTACATATTCTACATATAAAAAAATATATTAAGTAAAATGAAAAACAAGCCCAGCCCAATACACGGCCCGTCCCCTCTTCTCTTTTCTTCCCTCTTCCCCTCTGCTCCTCTCTGCACCACATCCCCTTTCTTTTTCCGCTTGGTACTCCCGTCGCCAATTCCGATCTGTCGGCGCCGGTGACTGGTTCTCCAGTTACTTCCCCTCTTCTCTCCAAGCTCCGTCCCACTCTTCCCTTCTCCATCTCCAAGTCTCCCTCTTCAAGTCTCTCTTCGGAAAAGGTATTTTTCTTTTTAATAATTAATTTCTCAATTCTTTAACTGAAAATTTCAAATAAAACTGAAAATTAGTTTCTTTGAAGGTTAATAACTATTTCTTTCAAGTTTTGATCGACAGATTAGGTTTTTTGTATTGATTTTGTTAGAAATTATGGTTAGGATTTTTTTATTATTAGAATCATTAGTTTGACACTTTCTCTAACAAAAGAATCGATTTTTCCTGACTAAATCGCTTTGTGGAACTGAATTGCTTTCTTTTTATTTGTTTTTTTCCCCTTGCTAAGTTTATTAATTTTATCGGATTTGCAGTTTAAGGTCTTATGCTAGAGTACCTGAATTCTCGGTTACACAAGATGCAATTCAATTTAGAATACAAACTGAAAATGGATGTTAAGAAGAAGCTGGAATTTAACAGGCACCAAATATCAAGTCCAAACTGAAACTGCAAACGGACATGATAATTTGTTATCCAGTTCGTGGAATCAATGCCTGAGCCTGACATCTTCTTCTAATTGAAAATACCAAATATATGATTGTGAATCAATTAAGTATTATTGTAAGCTCTGTAGATGAATCTCTCTTATTTCAAATATTTGAAAACCATGTATTTTTATAGTGGTACTGAAATGAGTATTTTGAGCCATAATTAAGTAAGTGCGAAAAGGATGAATGGATGATTTTTATGTTTTTGCAATTTAAGCCTACATTTTGGTATTTGTGCTATCCCAAAGTTCATATTTTACCTTTTTCGGAGATTTCAGATCGGAATTTTTCAAATCAGGAGATAGATCGAAGATCGAAGAGACTTAGATGTCACGTACATGATCTCTATGACTAACATTAAGATTATTGGTAAATTTTCAAGTTATATGTCCTTTTTATTAACAAAATTTGTAGTTACATATTGTATTTTTCATTGTAAATAATAACTATTTATGTATTCGAATTCATTATGTTGGTTATCTTTTAGATATATAACCAACAATATCTCCATATTAAACTTTTTTGAAAATTTTGAACAATAATAAATTTTTAGGGGGTCTTTATTAAAGATGGCCTTGGGGCCCATAGAAGCTGGGGCCGGGCCTGCCTGCACCTTCATAAATAAATTTATTATTAAAACAAGAAAAAAAGATACGATTTTATGTGTCTGATATACCAATATTCATAATATTGTAATTTCTGTATTTTCCAATTGTATGCTTCCAATTTCGCTGAGGATTACTTGTTGTTCTTTGTATTATTCAAATGATGTATGGATGCATCTTGTTTTAGAGTATTACATCATTTTCACTTCATGATGTGGAGCAATATATTGGTTGAATTTGTTCAATTTCTTACATCTATCTCACATTTATGACATTTTTCACATTGTATCAAGATTTATTTATAGTCATCATGTATCCTTATTTAACTAAAAAATTAGACTAAAATAAATTATTTGAAATGATTCTTTTTGTATTTATTTTATTTTGTTTTCTTTTATCTCATCTTTTAAAAAAAAGTATTGTTTAAATAAGTTTTCTTACTAAAATCTTCATATATAAATTCATTTAAATTGTCTCTTCATATTGAGCTCTACATAATAGTTCTGATTCGATTTTCTCTCTTATTTTTCAAATTACTTCAAGATTTTTTCACAGTTATTTGTGTGTCCTTACATACAACTTATATCATTCTTAATATGATTTTTCTACATAAATGAATAGCCCAAAAGATTTTCTAAATAAAAAAAATATTTAAAAAAAATATTTTGTATTTCTTTTCTTTTTTTCTCCTCTTTTTCAAATTAATAATTGTTGTTTATATATATATTAAGCTCCATAGCAGTATTATACTGACTTATTGTTTTCTCTTAGTTTTTCAAATCATTTCAAGACTTCTTTGTAGTCATTTCATGTGTGTGATTTGTCGTTACTTTCCCACAACTTATAACATTCTTAATACACATTTTCTATATAAATGAATAACTCACAATTTAAAAAATAATATATTGTAGTGAATGTATTCTTTTTATGAGAGAAACTTTTACAATTTAATAAAAATGGTACATTTTAATTAATATTGTTTAATGAAGGGGCTATTTGTCATTTTCATTTTTATGCTCACATAAATTCAATTTATAAACTTTTGACTTAGTATTATATTGTACATTCAACTAACTAGTTATTAGTCATTTACTGTAACAAATTATTTTTTAGTTAACATCAAATTTCAAAACTCGCAGCAGAACGCGAGACTGCTTCTAGATCTAAATTCAATAAATCTACGCACTAAAGACCACACTTTAAATAGACATATTAATGCTTAAGATGATCATTTCATTTGGATCACTTTATTTTAAGCATATATTTAACAACATCACAACATACAAATATTTTATATTATATGTCCACGTCGATATCAAACAGACATAGTTATCGACTAAACTTCCCCTTTTATTCAATTATTTTTGCTAGTAAAAGTTTGTGCCCCGGTCATATTCTTCACAATCCATAGGCATTAGGGTTTAACAGTCAAACAATTGTCTCGCCTAGCCAGCGGGCGAAACAGACTGTTTCGTATATTTTGGGCTCAAATTATGTGGGCTAAGCCCACAATATGGAAAATAGTTGTTTCGCCCCATCACGGGGCGAAACAGACTGACTGAACATTTTTTTTCCGAAATCTGATTATGTGCTGTTAGCGGGCGGAAAATTATGAAAATAGTGTGTTTCACCCGACCACTGGGTGAAACAGGGCATGATTAACGCATTTTCTACCATAATTTGTTTTCGCTCTGTTTCGCCCCGCTACTGGGCGAAACTACTCGTGTTTCGCCAAGTGGACGAAACGGCTACTTTTGCAAATATTTTCAAAACTAAGCTATTCTCTTAATTATTATTTTTTTCTGCCACTTCAAAAAAAAAAATGTTAAGGCCGCGAGAGCTTTCTAGATAATCTTTTTTTCCTAACATGTATGATATGATATAATTAATTGGTCAAATTTCTCATTTATCCCTATAAAACCTAATAATTTGACGTATATCCCTGCAAATTATGAAATAATATTAATATTTAATACCCCATGAAATATATCTTCGATTTTTTGTTTCCAAATTTCATCTCATCCCAATTCCCAAACCCTTTCTCATGCACACACTGATCATTTGCGGGCGGAAAATAAAGGAGTTCAATTAAAAATTGGAGGTTTCATACCTAGAAAATTTGATATGCATCAAGATCCTTGCCACACAATAAAATAATGAGTTCAACATATTTAAAAAAAGAAGTTGATTTATTTATTGCATAATATGGATTACACATTAATCAATTGATAATAATTTATAAACTTAAGATTTCAACACATTGACTAATTAATAATAATTTATAGAGACCGGCTAATTACCTCCAGCAATATGTTGTTCCCCAGCTCCCGTGCAATGAAAAAACGCCACGTGTCTATAAATTGGGAGCCATTTAAATTCACTTGGAGCTCCTAATTTTATGTACACCCGAGCTCCCATATTTAACTGACAAGATTAACAGCTCTAAATATAAAATTCAACTTCTTGTTATTTTCTTTAGTAGCTCTCTGCGGCTTCCATTGAATTTCTCATGTAAGGTATATTATTGGGAATATAAAAATATAATATTTAGAATCTAAGATATATTGTTTTGATATAAAGATATATATATATCTATTTTTAGCGGAGAAATGTCTTCACTAGCCTCATCCTCTAGGTCTGGGTTAACATCTTATCACACAAAAAATCATAATGTGAGATAAAAGATATATTATTGTGAATATAAAAGTATAATGCTTAGAACATAATGTACATTGTTGGAAATATAAAGGTTAATATTTAGAATCTAAGGTATATTATTGTAAATATAAAGGTGTAATAGAATCCAAAATAAAACTACGAAACTTTAGGCTGAAAGATGTGGGAACTCGGGAGCCAATAATATGGGTTGGTTGAAATTTTGAGTTGAAATATATTGGAGCCACTATGAGCTAATAAAAAGATGGGAGGTCGAAATCTTTTTCCAAATTTATAAACTTAAGATTTCAATATTTAATTAACTATTTTTATTCCTATTCCATTTTTCTTTTTAACTCTTCCCTATAATTAATTGACTAATTGACTTGATTGAAGTGGAAGAATATAAAGGAGGTCTTTTACAAACCACTTAATCAGGGGGTCCCAGATACCCCCGGCAAGCCTTATACTCGTCCTTGCGGAAAAATATATAAGTGCAGGCTGGCAATTAGTTAGTTGATGCCCGCTATGCCGACAAAGCCAAGAAAATGTAGATCATATTATGCTTCATTGTCTAGTGGTGACAGAAGCTTGCTTATTTGGACTATGGAAGAAAAGGTATAAGAGGCTATTTAGAGAAGTCGAGAAAATATCTCACTCCATTGTTGCAAGGGCAATAGCTGAACTACATTGTTGGGAGAGAAGAAGCTATTTTTAATCTTCTTTATTTTTGCTTTTCTTTTTCCTTTTTGTTTATCCTTTATTTTAGGTCACTTGTGGTTTTTAATTTGTAAGGGACTTTGGGTAATACAAAGATTTTTTTTGTTTTTTGTGGGGGGGGGGGGGGGGGGGGGGGAGATCTCGCTTTCTATAGGGGTTTGGGGTACTGATCTAAATACAAATGACTAGTTAATTTGTGTAATCTTGACTTTCATCTTCCTAATCTAATCATTGGGTGAGGGGCTTCGAACCCTCCTCAATATATATATATATATATATATATATATATATATATATATATATATATAAAATCATTAAAAATTCAAATTTCAACCGTACGGATGGAATATATATGTTTTGAATATGTTGTAGATAAATTTTCACAAGAATCATTATATTATATCATTTCCATCATGATCAAAATTTAGCACTATATATATATATATATATATATATATATTCAAATTATATATATTTTCATGATACATGATGGCAATGATATAATATTCTGATTCTTGTGAAAATTAATATACAACATATTCAAAACATATATATTCCACTCGTTTGGTTGAAATTTGAATTTTTGATGATTTAATATGTATTTTGGACCGTATGTTTTTCCCCCCCTCATGCATACGTATGTTTGTTAGCCTCACCCTATATATATATATATATATATATATATATATATATATATATATATATATATATATATATATATATATATATATATTTTTTCAGAGAAACCCTAAATTATATGTATTCTGAAGAAAATGAAGAACAAATTTATGTAATTAAAAAAAATAATCGAAATAAAAGGTGATGATTTACTTGCTCGCTATATCTTTATTGGGATTGAACGTTTAATATTTATGTAATATGTTGTATGTTCTATCATCATCAAATCTATACTTCAAATAAAGTTATAATTTAGTTAGTGATCAATATGCATTAATGTGACAATTATGATGCCATACGTATTTGTTGCATGGTCATTTTGGAAGTGATGTGTTTCTATTTTCTATGATAGGCTGAAATAGAAATATTTATATTTAGTTAAATAATGTCCCACTATAAAATTATATTTTTATATTGAGTTAAATGATATATGCCAAATACACATCACTGGCTTATTTGTCGCTATCATCGCCGGAATTCAAAAAGGGTATACCATAATTTTTTTCATTTATATATACTCTTTTTACAAATTATATTTTTATTATTGCTTTCAGGGTTTATATAATATTTATAAATTCTATATATTGTACTTGTACATATATTATTTTTATATTATATATTAGTTTCAATTTCTATATATTATTTATAAAAAATAAGAATTTATAATCTATTTCTCAAGAAAAATATTAACTGTCATATTGCTCGATGGAATCCTCCTGTTGTGCACCATCATATCTCTTTTCAACATTGTTGAAGTATACATGATCATATTTTAAGATTTACATATGGGGTGCAGTTTAACAATTTAGGACCTAATGTTGCACGACGGAGTTTGTCATCGTGCCACACGATGTGAAAAAATAGCACATAAAGACAATATATAGTATATAAAATTAAACAAGCAATATATAAAGTTCATTTTTTATAAGCACTATGTAGAAACAATAAACAATATATACGTAGACAATGAAAAACAGTTTATAAAAAACAAAAATATATTGAAATATATTAAAACAGTATACTGTCGTTTGGATGTGCTCAAACTGACGGGTTTTCATATTTCCCTAAATATATCCCATTAATACACTACAACAGTTCAATAATACAAGACGACAATAACAAGATTCCTCAACGGAAACTTAACACCATAATTAGAAATTGACTTATAATACTAAGAAATAGTGATAAACAATATAATAATTCACTGAAAAAAATTTGTATTTCTTTCTGTTTTATTGAAATAATATCGAGATAATTTTATTTTATTTAACTATGGAATTTTTCCGATTATGCCTCCGATAATTGGAACGGTGCCTCCGATAATTGGAACATTAGAGATCGTTGTGGTCGGATCGATCGGTATGTTAGGGGCAACCGTGATGTCCTTCATGACTGATACATAATCCAGCATTAATTATTTATTGTAAGTAGTAAAAATATAATTTGCAAGTTACTTTTAGTTTTAGCCTTGAGGTTTGAGTGAAAATATAATTGTTTATCTTTGGATATAAATCGAGAACCGAATAATTTTACTTATATGTCAATAAGAGTATATAGTAGCCATTTTTGTTAAAATTAAATTATTAATGAGAAATATAAGTCCCGTATGCCTAAATTACAAAAAAAAAACACCTAGTTATATAATACATGTTCGAATTGCAAATTTCTTTGAATTTAAGTTATGAGAAAGATAATTACCATGTTTGGGCTCCATTAGGATGCGAGAGGTGGCTGTAGAAGAGAAGACAAATGAGCCACATAATAGCAGGAATATGCATAGCATGGAAAAACAAGGTTTCATGGCCATTTATTTTCTATTTTCGATTTTCAGTATCACTTGTTTTTTTCCTTTTTTGGAGAAGTTTACTATCAGTTCTTATTTTTTTCTTTTCTTGATGAAATTCAGTTTTTGCTTCTTGGTGTGATATTGATTTAAATATCATCCTTTAAATAATGCAAAATCCTGGCAAGATGTTAGGACATTAAGAAAACAAAATTGATTTCTCTGATTCGATTCCATGGAAGTTTGACAAGTAATTTGTTGTTATGCATATGTCATGTTCCATCCAAAAACAATATTTGTTGTTATGCAATTAGTCATGAAAGGAAGATATGGAGGAGGCGAATCTGTATTATTGGTGGGGCAGTAGTGATGAATTAACAGCTAGTAAATTGTTTGTTTGTTAATTGCTATATATTTATTGTTTATCTCAGTTTATTTTTGATGTCCAAATTTACCCCCTTAGAATGAGAAGAGTTATTGTAAATCTTATCTTGTAAAGATGTAAATCTTATCTTGTAAAATATGAGGAGTTATTGTAGAATATTTGTTTGTACATTTTGTATTGAAATTCTAGAATATTTTCTTGGGTAGAATGCTGACCCTTCACTATATAAAGGGGTACTCATGCGACGAAGGATCCGATCTGGACCGCTACTGCAGCGCCAACTCCGTGCTGGCCACCTCCAGTATCTCCAGTTCCTTCTCTCACCACCACACCGATTTCTCAGAGGAACTTCCTAGAAGAACAACAATAGCAGCAGGCTCCAGTCAAGAGGAGGAGGAGCGATCCAAAGTTGAGCGATGGAACAGCAATTCACGATCGGATGGTGAAGATTCAGCGTCAGGTCATCGCGCCACAAACAGATCCAACGGAAATGGGATTCGAAATTCAAACTCTGATGATGATGATGATGATGATTATTGTATTTAATGCCTCTTCACCATTGTATTTTGGTGACTCTTCACAATTAGGAAGAAACAATTTGTCTCTTTCATATTCTAAAAAATATTTACCTCCTCCAAATGCTCCTTTCTTATGTTATTATCATTTTACATTCAACACGTTATCAGCACGACGCTCTGACCTAACGTAAGCGAGGTAAAAATTATCATTATTTCTTATACATCAATATTTTCTTATTCGGATTCTTTTCATCCGATTGACAATATGTTATTATTAATACATATTTATTTTTAAGCACTAGAATTTGCTTGTTTAATTATTCATTTTATTTTTAATTTAAGCAACCAGAAGTTGCATGTTTATTTTATAATTATACAACAGAAGTTGCCTGTTCAATTTTTATTTAAGCAACCAGAAGTTGTATGTTTATTTTATTTTAGTTTTAATCACGCACCAGAAGTTTCCTGCTCAATTTTACTTCAGCAACCAGAAGTTGCATGTTTATTTTATTTTTAATTACGCACCAGAAGTTGCTTGTTCAAATTTTATTTATGCAACCAGAAGTTGCATGTTATTTTTATGCATCAGAAGTTGCAGTATATTTATCTATGTACATTTATTTTACGCACATTTACTTTCTCTACATTTATTTTCCACACATCTATCTTTATGCACCTACAGTTGCAATTCAGTTTATTGATGCACATAAAATGTGGAATTTATTCTTATTGAGACCTGAAGTTTCAATATAAAATTAGCAAAAACTTAATTTATTCCATCTATACAGCTTCAACATGGCAAATTTAACGAAGCTTGAGTTTGTTTCCCTTGATATATCGGTCAACAATTATCTGTTGTGGATACTCGACGGAGATATCCACCTTGATGCGATGGGTCTAGGAGACACCGTCAAAACGGGAAACAAACCATCAATCCAAGATCGGGCGAAGGCGATGATTTTTCTTCGCCACCATCTCCACGAATTATTAAAGAGTGAATACCTTACTATTAAGGATCCTCTCCTTTTATGGAGAAATCTCCGGGAGAGGTATAACCACCAAAAGACGATAATACTCCCAAAAGCTCGTGATGAGTGGACACATCTGAGGTTACAAGATTTCAAGTCAGTTTGTGACTATAATTTCTCGATGTATAGAATTGTTTCTCAATTGACACTTTGTGGGGAGAATATCACTGATGGAGATATGCTCGAAAAAACTAATACAACTTTTCATGCCTCAAATATTATCGTACAATAGTAGTACAGGGAAAAGGGGTTAAAAAAGTATTCTGAACTAATTTCTTGCCTGCTTGTGGATGAACAAAGTAATAAATTATTACTTAAAAATTATGAGTCTCGTCCGACAGGTCTAACCCAATCTCAGAAGCGAATGCTGCTACATTTAATGACCGTAATATCGGTCGTGGCCCTGGTCGTGGACGCGGACGTAGAAGAGGCCGAGGCAAAAGTCATTCTTGGAACCGTAATGTTGAAATTAAGAAACCCGCACATGAAAGAATCAAGAAACCTCAAAATATCACACTGAAGGTGACTGGGGATCAATGTCTTAGATGTGGTATGAAAGGGCATTGGTCGCGTACCTGTCATACGCCAAAGCACCTTTGAACTTTATCAAGCCTCCCTGAAGGAGAAAGAAAATACTAAAGAGGTTAATTTGGTCTATCAAGATAATGAAGACCAGCTGAATTTGCCCATGATTAATACACACTTGGATGTGGAAGACTATATTAACAACCCAAGTGGAGATAATGAATACTCCCTTGCTAATAAAGATATTCAAGACTCAAATAATTTTCCTTCATACATCAATAATGTTTTATTGTGTCTTTATTTTCTAGTATGTTTGATTTATTAAAGAGTAACTCATTTAGCAAGTTTATTTTGAAGTAATACTTATCTTATATTGTATTTATTTTTGTTTGATAAATGAATAGACCTAAATATCTTGTTTCCTTTGAATACTACGAAAATGGATGATGATGATAACAATGATATATGCCTAGCGGATAGTGCAACTACGCACACTATACTTAAGAACATAAATTATTTTTCCAATTTGAAAAAGATAAAAGCAAATATCAATACTATATCAGGCACCTCAAACTTAATTGAGGGCTTCAGAAGAGCCACTATTTTACTACCTAGAGGAAGAAAGTTTATAATAGAGGATGTTCTATTATCGACTAAATCAAAAAAAAATTTGCTATGTTTTAAAGATATCCGCCGAAATGGATATCACATTAAAACAATGAATGAAGGTAATATTGAGTACCTTCACATAACAAGTATTGTTTCTGGTAATAAATGCATCTTAGAAAGATAGCATGCTTTGTCCACAGGCTTATATTATACATGTATCCGTATAATTGAGGCACATCATGCTATAATGAAAAATAAATTTAATAATTCACAAATCAATTTTCTGGCTTGGCATGAACGTTTAGGTCATCCTTGAGCAATAATGATGCGAAGAATTATAGAAAATTTAAATGGACATCAATTAAAGAACTAGAAGATTCTTTTATCAAATGAGATATCATCTGCTGCATGTTATAAGAGAAAACTAATCGCTAGACCATCACTAAGTAGAATTGGACCCAATTTCCTTGAGCGTATTTAAGGTGATATATGTGGGCCAATTACACCATCATGTGGACCATTTAGATACTTTATATTATTAGTAGATTCATCTACTATATAGTCACACGCATGTCTATTATCTTCTGGGTATATTGCATTCGCGAGATTGCTTGCTCAACTAATTAGATTAAGAGCACAATTCCCGGATTATACAATAAAGACTATTCATCTTGATAATACCGGTGAATTCACATTTCAAATATTCAATGACTATTATATGTCAATTGGGATTAAAAGTGAGCATCCAGTGGCCCACAAACACACGCAAAATGGTCTAGCAGAATCCCTTATTAACTGATTACAATTAATCGCAAGACCCCTAATTATGACATTAAAATTATCGTCATCTGTATGGGACCATGCAATATTGCATGCTGCGGCACTAATTAAATTAAGTCCAACTTTTTATCATAAGTACTCCCCCATATAACTTGTAACTGGCCAGCAGCCAAAATATATCCCATTTAAGAATTTTTGGATGTGTTGTATATGTTACGGTAGTTCCACCGCAATGCACAAAAATAGGACCTCAAAGAAGGTTGGGAATTTATGGTGGTTTCGATTCTCCATCGATTATTAAATATATCGAACCATTAACTGGAGATCTATTTACATCAAGATATTCTTACTGTAAATTTGAGTAAACCATGTTCCCAGCATTAGGAGGAGAGAAACGAATGCTGGAAAAATAAGAAGTTACATG
>CM050893.1:605000-1087500 GCA_027726005.1 Juncus effusus | reverse complement strand
AATTGATGAACTCTAGCAGTCTAAAAGAACAAAAAGGCAAAACGATAGCGTAATTCTCTGCAGGAACTGATTGTTGGAATTTGGATCGTTTATTTTGTATTGATGGAGAGATAATTTGGAGAGATTAGAGAGGGAGAGAGTTGGGTGTCTTTATCAATACAAGAGACTTTGTTTGTCATACAATGAGAGAGAAGAACAAATAGAGAGAATTGATACACAATTATAAAAATAACACACAAAAGAATTATTTCCAATGGAGGGATAGGTTTCTCCTTTCTTTTTTTTATTTCTTTCTTTCTTTTTGTTGCTTTATTTACAACATAGATAATGAGGCTGTTGGATTTGTTTTCCAACTCATGTCTTCTATTTGTACCATATTACACATTTTCAAAGATATCCCAAAATTACACCATTTTGGATGGATATACATCATTTCATAACTACATAAGCATCCCTTCAAGGCATCCTTGCACATACCCTTATGGATATACATCTTTTCACTCACACCCTTTGGATGTAAGGGTGCATATCCATAAATAAACTAAGAAAACTATTTACAACCTATAGGTCATGGGCCTTACAACTTAACCCAATAATTATTTTAATCTAATTTTAAATAAATAAATATTAAGGCAAAAGTATTAATTTCAATACTCCCTCTTAATGCTTTTGCCTGTCATGTCCTTCAGTTTTCCAAAGTGCTTCGGTGGACATATCCACCTTATGGTTCGCCATGACTTCATTATCTTCGACCACTTTGTGCAGCTACGGAAGACAGAATCGTTCGTGCGGACTTCATCATCTTCACATGAGAGAGCATTTGTATTTTCATACTTCTCCCCCATATCTTCTTTCACCTTTAACCAATTTAATTTTTCCACGGCTTCGTTTGCGGATACATTCTTCGCTATCTTTGCAGAAAGAGATACCCTTTGTTTAGCTCTTTCCATTTGTTGTGTGCCTTCGTGTGCCAACACACCACCTGCTTTCGCCGTAGAAGTCTCTATCATTTGTTTGAGTTTATCATTTTGTTGTGTGGCTTCGTTTACCAACACATATTCCTTTTTCGCGGTCGACATCACTACCCTTTGTTTGGATTTTTCAACCAGCTCCAAATTTCCTTTTTCTTTATAATTTTTTTATCTCTTCTTCCCTCGGTTTGAAACTCTCAAATTTCTCACGGTCAAGTCTTTCAAGCCTTAACCTTGACATATCGTCAATACCGGCCTTCATTGCCGTGTGTTTAGGAGGAAATTACGATTATTTTCCATTTTAATATTCTCAATTAATTTTCCTCCATTTTTAGGCTTATCATAAATTTAGCAATATTTACCTTCAAAATGTACCGCATGGCCATGCTCTATCAATTGCCCCACACTCAATAAATTTTGCGCCAACTCCGGAACAAACAACACATCACATACCAACATACGGCCTCTTTTCGTTTCAATAGTGATTTTGCCTTTTCCCTTCGATTGAACAACCGCACCATTGGTCTTTGTTATTTGAGTAATGATGGTCGTATCAAGTTCGTTAAAGACCGATTCATTTCTAGTCATGTGGTTGCTACACTCGCTATCAACGTACCACACTTCGTCTTTTCGTTCTTGGGCCGCGTGACATGCATAAAAGGTATGTTCCACATCGTTTTCCTCCTCGATGTAATTGGCTTGCTTATTTGTATTATATCAGCAATCTTTTTTAAGATGACCGAATTTCTTACACTTACAGCATTGAGGTTTTCCTTTAAACCAACAAACTTTTTCTAAATGAGAGGACCTTTTACAATTATTGCACCTTTTTTGGTTATTTCTTCCATAAGATGACTCTCCGCCAACCGTATTTTTGTATGATGGTTCGGTTACGGTCATTTTCGATTGAAATGCGCTCTCAAAATATTGCTCGGTATCTTTATTTAGGGTTTAGTCATATCATTCTAATGAACCCATTAGGTCATGTATATTAAGGGTTGAAATATATTGAGTTTCTTCAATGATCGATACCATGTTGTCATATTTTAGCGATACGCTAATGAGGATTTTTTCACAAACCGATTTATCGGTAAACTCCTCACCCAAACTTCTTATTTTGTTTACCAACTCCATAATTTTAGAGAAGAAATCCATTAGCGTCTCATTATCCTTCATCTTTAAATTTTGAAGATACCTTTTCATGGTCAAGAGTTTAACTGTTCGTACCTTTTCGTTTCCTTGAAATCCCTTTTGTAGGATTTTACATGCTTCTTTTCTCGGAAATATTTTTTCCGAAATCGCTTGTTGTAACAAGAATAACGCCTTTGTATTTTTCTTCTTCTTTCCTTTCATCTCTGCTTACAATTCTAGCCTTATCTTTTTAGCCTCGTCCGTCTCTTTTTCCGACGGTGTTATAGCTTCCGCATCTTCATACCCCTCTTCAACTATTTCCCATAAATCTTGAGAAATTAGAAGCGTCTTCATCTTAATACTCCAATAATCACAATTCTTGCCATCGAAAATGAGTTGTGAAGAATTTGGGAGCACAAATACACCGCCTTGGGTTGTCACGGTGATCTCCTTCTACTTCTTCTACTAAACTCAAAACAACCTGGCTCTGATACCAATTTGTTGGAATTTGGATTGTTTTATTTTGTATTGATGGAGAGATAATTTTCAGAGATTAGAGAGGGAGAGAGTTGGGGGTCTTTATCAATAAACGAGATTTTGTTTGTCTCTTCCAAAATACAAAACACAAAAATAGAGAGAATTGATACACAATTACAAAAATAGAGAGAATTGATACACAATTACAAAAATAACACACAAAAGAATTATTTCCAATGGAGGGATAGTTTCCTCCTTTCTTTTTTCTTTATTTCTTTCTTCTTGTCACTTTATTTACAACATAAATAATGAGAGGGTTGGATTTGTTTCCCAACTCATGCCTTATATTTATATCCTATTATACATTTTTTAAGACTTCCCAAGATTACATCCTTTTGGATGGATATACTTCAAGGAACCATTGCACATACCCTTATGGATATACATCTTTTCACTCACACCCTTTGGATGTAAGGGTATATATCCATATATAAACTAAGAAAACTACTTATAACCTATGGGTCAAGGGCCTTACAACTTAACCCAATAATTATTTTAATCATATTTTAAATAAATAAATATTAAGGCAAAAATATTAATTTCAATACTGATGATTCGCTACAGGAACTGAAATAAAATATTAGAAAGACAAAAATGGGGAGAACTCACACTTCTGAACAAAGAGAATCTTACAAGGACGAACACTCAATTGAAATTACAATTCAAGTTCCGTTTCTTACAGATTGAACCTCTATTTCTCCTTAGATCCGAAAAATTTCACGTTCTGTTTGTCCTCTAATCCGTCTTTTTTTCTGCCAGCAAAAGAAATGAAATGAAATTAAACACCAATCAGAAGGGAGAAGTCACACTTCTAAACAAAGAATAGCTTGAAAGTACGAATGCCCAACTGCTGCCTTTCTCCTCTAATCGGAATTATGTTTCTCTTGCAACACCAATTGAAAAAAAAGTAGAAAGGATAAAAATCTGTTTTGCAGGAGTGAGTAAGAGAAAGAGAGCTAGAAAGAAGGACAGTAGAGAAAAAGAGAAGATAAATGGGGCCAAAAAAAATTTCATTAAGAGGAGACACCTGTACATACATTGAGCAGTGCTATTTGTTCTGGTTTG
This sequence comes from Juncus effusus, assembly GCA_027726005.1. Lineage (NCBI taxonomy): Eukaryota > Viridiplantae > Streptophyta > Magnoliopsida > Poales > Juncaceae > Juncus > Juncus effusus. Next base: position 1,083,796 of record CM050893.1, on the reverse strand, counting down.
ATGAAACTAATATCCCACCGCGCTTTACTCTACTGTTTGTGAGCTGTTTATATATTGATAGATTCCTGCGTAAATTAAATATCAGAATAATGAAGTGGGCTATGCGCAACGTGTTAAATGTATTGGCGCGATTGAAAAATGGAGGTTATTGCCACGTGTTACTCGCAGGTTGACACCTGTGAGTCCACTCGACATCGGATGCATCGATTCACCCTCTTCACTCTCACCTCAATCTCTCCGTCAGCTCAATTCTCAATCAATAAGAGTTGGAGCTTGAGATTCGCCTTCTCCCACTATCACTTCTCCTCCATCTTCTTGATTAAGGTCACTGAGTTCCGGCAAGCATCCTACGGCAGCGCTCTCGCCACGTCACAAATAGAAACACCGCCACGAGCCGCCCGTGATGTTTCCTCCCTCCTGGACTATAGAGGAACTCTACTGCCTCACTAATCGATTCCGGCAACTCCACCCCATCTCTGAGATTGGCTCGCCACATGGCCCAGTGGCGTGCTATTAAGCTGCATCCAATAGTTAAGTGTGCAACCGTCTCTTTGTTTGCAAGACAAAAGCTACATCGACTAACCACTTGAACCCCCCACTTTTGCAGGTTTTCATGCGTAAGGATTTTTCCCTGCCTCCTGATCCACAAGTGGATCTTCATTTTCAAGGGTATTTTGAGCTCCCACAATGTTTTTAGATCTGGCCGAGCTGGGGACTCACCCACCAGAGCCATGTAGGCGGATTGAGTGGTAAAATTCCCTTTTCCTTCACTTTTCCATCTAATCTCATCTTCTGCATCAACTAATTGGGTTTGATTCAAAATCTGCTGCAGATATTCTAATTCTTCTTAAACAAGAGCAACGAGAAGTGGATGGCCTATAGCTGACCCAGTTAGCTTTTGGCAGAGCGAACGAAGGAAACAACCAACAAAATAACATCAAGAAATTTGGGATGCGAAATGGTGGCCAAACTGTTGGAATGTGTGAAAGAAGAGAAATAATCGTATTTTCAACGGTCAAAAAAGGACGACACAAATGACTTCACAGATATTTGAAATTGAGGCCAAACACTGGAAAGATATTCTTTAGTGGGAGGATTAGATTATATGGTGGTAATGTAACATATAACTTAGCCTTTATACTTTGTTATGTATGGTTGGATTGAGTCTATCAGAACTACGTAATTTTTTTTTCTTTCTATGAAATCTAAGAAAAGTATCTCAGCCGGCAATCATGGGCCGCAGCTTAAAAAAACAAAATTATATTGTCACCTTTTTTTTATAAATAGAGAGAGACCCAAAAACAAAAGGACGCAAATGACTTGATTCCATCCATGCGAGTTTGGGTGTGGGAGTAATGTGGAAAGAATTGGAAACCGGAACAATCTCATCTAGCTCAGCGCTCCATAGAGAGTAGTACCGGAGCTGTCAATTTTTTTTGGAGTGGAGACTATATCTGGTAATTCCTATAAGCATGGATTTCATTTCTTTCTGCGTTATTACTTTCTCTATATCTTTAAATAAAATGAAATATAACCACATCACTATTAACTGCTATAGGATGGTGTAAATATTATGTTGCTTGGGGGGTATTCTGACGCTTTTGGCATATGATGATAAAATTTTATTTAGAATTGATTTAACAACATATACTTCAATTTTCTTTTTGACTGCTATTACACATGGTAGATGCATGATTTGCTTAGTCATCATAAGAAAAAGGTCCTAGTTTCTGTTCATGCACAGAGCATTTTGAGGTTACGCCACATAAATGACATGTAATTAACCTATGTAAGTGTCCATCAACTACCGATCAAAAAAAAGTGTCCATTAACTAGCTATAATGCCTTCATAAGATGTGTTTCTCAATGATTGTTTTGTAGCAGTCAATATGCAACATGCAAAAGAGACAAGAAAATTTAAGATATTGAAGTAAATTAAAGATAACAAGACTAAATTACATTTTCTTTATGCAATAGATGTATATTCCGCTTAGAATTAAATGAAAATAAATAACATCTTTTTTGGCCTACAGAAATTTTTACCTACAAGATGCTCATCAACAAGATACCTGTATATAGTTATGGTTTTGCATTGCTATAATGGTGCATTTAGTTGTAATTGTCTTGCTCATCGGTTAGATATTATTGATTTGCATCATTCTCACGATTTTATGGATGTACTTATTTCTTTAATTTGATATTATTAAAAGAAAATCAATATTCAATATTAATTTGAACAAATGAACTGTCTAATATTAAGTTGTTAGATGCTTAATATTTTTTTTTCACTTTTGAGAACTACGATTTGTCATATCCACACCCGCAAATGATCAGTGTGTGCATGAGAAAGGGTTTGGGAATTGGGATGAGATGAAATTTGGAAACAAAAAATCGAAGATATATTTCATAGGGTATTAAATATTAATATTACTTCATAATTTGCAGGGATATACCTGAAATTATTAGGTTTTATAGGGATAAATGAGAAATTTGACGAATTAATTATATCATATCATGCATGTTAGGAAAAAAAAGATTATCTAGAAAGCTCTCGTTGCGTGGACCTTTTTTTTTAAGTGGCCAAAAAAATAATAATAATTAAGAGAATAATTTAGTTTTGAAAATATTTGCAAAAGTAGACGTTTCAGCGAAACACGAGTAGGCGAAACAGAGTGAAAATAAATTACGGTAGAAAATGTGCTAATCAAGTCCTCTTTCGTCCAATAGCAGGGCGAAACACACTTTTTTCATAATTTTCCGCTTCTCTGGATCGCGTGCGAAATTTCTGGATCGGGTCATTTCATCCGACTGAACCGGTCTAAACCGGCTCCGGTTCATGACAATTTCATTTTTGAATCCCATCCGGTTCAAAGACTTTTCATTTCTACTTCCCCTCTCTCCCTCCGTCCGTTCGCTCTCCCAAATCCGCATCTTCTCCATCTCTTTCTCGGCCCCGTCTCGCCGTACCCTCGCATCAACTTCCTTCTCTCTATCGCCTCCTCTCTCTCTCTCTCTCTCTGGACTGTCGACCTAGCCTGAACTGTCGCACCGCGTCGACACCGAGCTTGCTCTCCAGCCAGATCAATTCTACCGGCTTCTCTTCTTCTGAGATAGCACACAGAGGTTTATTTTCTTCAAGTTTGTGTTTTTCCTTCTTCAATGTTGCATTTTCGATCGCTTACCCAGCGCTATCGTACGTTTCATTCTTGATGTATATTTTTCATTTTTTGCATTGATTTTTTTCTCGATTCCTCTACTCTGAATTATGATTGGTATGCAGCTGTGCAAAATTAAGTACTGACTGCTCTTCATTGGTCTTAATTTGGTTTATTTTGACTCAATTTAACTTAATTGAATTCAATTAGTAGGTATAGATATGATATTGGTATAGCTTTAAGTAGGCTGAAATGCAATTTGATTAGCATTTCCGACATAGATGAACATAATGGTAATTTAGTAAACTTCATAGTTCATATTTCCTCAATTGTCATAATTTATCTCATTTTTATTTGATAATTGGGGTTAATTGATGTTGTGGAGAAGCAGTTTAATTGCTTCGGTGTTCCTTCTTTGTTATTTTTCTTTTTAAAAGGTGCTGCTTGATTCTTAATTGCACGATGTTGTTGGCTAAGTAAAGCTACATTGAGGTTTATTTGCCCCATTGAGGGTTATTTAATGCATAATTACATAATTTAGGACTTGGAGTTTGGGTTTTTAAGTTTGACATGGATTTGAGTATTTTACGTGATCTATTCCTAATAACTGAAAGGTTATTGTAAACTGAGTTAAGCAAAGAGGTGAGCTGCAATCTTTGAATTTCACTATTGATTATTGTTTAGCTTCAGTTCTGTACAGCCACAAGATTATTGGCGAGTATGAACACCAACACAGCCCTTGCACCTTCAACCGCTGAAATACTAAGGCTCGAAGCTAAACGTGATGATCTCTCTGTATACCAGTTGGTACCGATATTTCCCCCTAAGCCTTAGCTGATGAATTTCTCTTTTTGGTTAATTAAATTAAGTTCTAGAAAGAAAATATCATTTTTCAGCCTCATCCGTTCGAACTGATGTTTCATCCGTTCGAACTGATGAGTTCCAGTAGCCTCATCGATTCGAACTGATGTATCATCCGTTCGAACTGATGACAAAAATTGTCAACATAGTTTTCTTTTCTGTGAGCTACTTGTTTCCCTCTTTGGATAGGAAGCCACCTCATTTTGTTTTGACCTAGAATTCTAAGCAAACTTTTGTGGTTTTTCTCTCTAGAGTTCAAGTTAATTACTCCATATTATGAACTTAATTTAGAAAGGAAGCCGCCTCATTTTGTTTTGTCCTAGAATTCTAAGCAAAATTTTGTGATTTTTCTCTCTAGACTTCAAGTTAATCACTCCATATTATTGTGAGCCACTTTGAGAGGTTTTAGATCAAGTTTGTTGGATTGTTTGATTGAAAGAAATCGTTGTAAGTTTTGTTTCATCGATTTGGTACGAGAGTTGTAAAACGAGTGGTGATTTGAGTTTTGTGAAATATTATTCGGATTAGTAAATCAAGGAGCCGAAAGGCATACCCGGAGAGTACGCACTCGTGAACGCGGCAAGTGCTGCTAGCGAGAACGGATGGTTACAGCATACACAACTACTTAGCCGAACTTCGTCAACATATCTGGTGTTCGGTATCGCATTTACTTTCAATTATTTATCTTACTTCTTGTTTATTTTAACTACTTTGTTAATTAGAATTTGTAGAACCATCATCTAAAAGGTCAGAATTAAAATTGTGAAATCCTAAAAAGTTCAATTATTCATGCTTCTGCACGAAATTAGACCAGTTTAACCCCCTATAGGGCTCAATCGAACAACAAAATAAACATGAAAACTTTTTCCATGATATGTGTGCTCTTTTTATTACTACATACTTCTGTCATATTCTATTCCACGGAGGCTGCTCGAACTCTAACCGACGCAAATGTTAGTAGTACCCGGATTTTAATTTTCTTTCAAAATTTCGTGCAAAAATGAGAAAATAATTATATCAAGTTATGACAGAAATATTCGTAGTAGCCGGATTTTAACATTAAAATTGCAAAAACAGTTTACTTCACATAGAGTGAAAATAAAATTCTTGAATCAAGCATTTTTGAGGTCTCATACCTATTTTTTAGAAAGATTTCGAGATCTCATACTTACAAATTAGTCATTCATTTGATAAAGGAGTGTTACATATTTCAAAATAAAGATAACTTAGTTACTGCATTATCTGCAGATCATGGATCTTGATACGCATTCAATTGATGATAAATCATAAATTTACGATTTCAATTATTTAACTAAGTACTTTGATTGTGCTCAATCATTTTTTTTTATCCTTTCTTCTTTGTAATTACTTGACTAGTTGATTGCTGCAAAAAAAGATATAAGTATCATTTTACCCCCCACTTATCCCGACCCCACTAAAACCACGGCCCTGCAGTCCTTCTTATAGGTGTAGTCCACCAGAAGAGAAACCCTAATGGCTATGGATTGTGAATTAAGGAGGGAACAGATCTATACTAGCAAAAATAATTGGATAAAAGAAGAAGTTTTAGTTGGTCGATATTGCGAATTAATGTTGGATTTATATGTAAAATGTTTGTATATTGATTGTTGTGTTAAATATATGCATAAAATAAAGTAATTGTATAACTAATGATATTAATCATTAATGTGTGAATCATGGTGTGGTATTTGATGTATAATTTATTGGGTGATGTATTTGATCTGAAATAGAAATGTCCATATGAACTAAATGATATCTCTTGGTGAAATTATGTATTCTTTTTTTGTTATGTAATATGATAATGATTTCAAGTACATATGAATTACTATACTGTCCTCACGCCGCTCATTGGAGGACTGAACTATCAGCTGAGCCGTGAAGCCGATACGATGCATACAGCCTGTAAGAAATGCGAAAACCGTGTTGTTCGCAATTTCGCACACTTAACAAAGATATTTTCCCTAATTTCAATATTCAGTGTATATGTATGTGGTATTGAGCGAAGGGTCGATCCACGGAGAGACTAGCCTCATGTAAAACAGGTTCACAATCAATTCTCAAGTTTATAAGGTCTTATTTGCAAAATTCCAAAGTTTACAACCTAATTGAAGTTTTTAATCCAAAGTTTCAGCACCAGCAAACTTCAAAAATTTGTAGAAAAATCACCACTAGCGTTTTACCAACACAAGCTGTTTTTGCTATCTGTTTTCTCAAATCTAGAGAATTAAATCTTGAAAAATTTAGTATTTAATGTAAATCATTTTAATTTTCGAAAAATAATACATATAAAAGAGTAGACTATTAGGCATTGTAAGTATTGTACAGAATGATGTAGAATGGATTGTATAAAATTCTATACAATATTTACAATTCCTATTATATTGATCAAGATACTTAATGAAATTGTATTAACTTACATATTACCGCCATTTGATGATTCAGTAAATTCATGTCTTCTACATATTACCGTCATTTGATGATTCCGTAAATTCATGTCTTCTCATTCTATTTTCTACATTGCTTCACTTCTGTAGCACAAAGAACCTAAGAAAGAAAGAAAAAATAAGCAAATTTTTTAATTATTTCAATAATAAAGAAAAATGGAACTAATTTAGTAAAATTGCAAATATAAATTTGTATAAGAAATATTTACCACAATCTTATACCAGCGGGCTCTTGCAACACACCACAATTCGTAACTTTATAACCCTGAAATTTGAAGAAGTTGCATATTCAAAGAGAGAAAAGGTAGAAGCCATTGAATTAAAGAAAGAAACAAAAAAAATCTGAACCTAATGTTGTTTTAAGAATCAACAATGAATATGGAATCTTTTGAAACAGATTAATTAACTTCTGATCTCAAGACGCTTCTTAAATTATTCTCAACAACCATATCTAATCGCATTTTTCATTAATTAACCCTTATTTACCTCAAAATCCAGCATAATTCCATCATCATTGGGTATAGTGCATGACTTCATTCAACCTTGAAAATATTAAAACTTAATTCAATCAAATAACAAATTGCCCAAAATTAAGAAAACCCCAAAATTGGATAACAATTACGAACCTTAATCTCTCTAAACAGGGTCAAAAAGTTCTTTTAGCGCCTGTTTGGCAAGAGGAATTAGTAGAATGGAATTGAATTTTAAGATGGAGAAGTATAAAATTCTAAATTAATTAATTCTAAAGTTTGTTTGGATGTTAGAAGTATAAAATTCTGAAAAACATAATTCCTTGTTTAGTTGTTTGCAAAAATCTGGAATTATGTTATGATTATACAATTAGTAATATAAAATATGGAATAATATAATATAAAGTAATATAAAATAAAACATATAGAATACAATACAATACAATACAGTATAATATAATATAACCTAAGTAATATAAAATAAAAATATTATAATATAAGATAATATAATATAATATAAAATAATATAATATATTATAATATAACATAAGTAATATAAAATAATATAATATAATATAATATAATATAATATAACACAACACAACACAACACAGCACAGCATAACATAACATAATATAATAACATAACATAACATAACATAACATAATATAATAACATAACATAACATAACATAATATAATATAATATAATATAATATAATATAATATAATATAATATAACATAAGTAAGATAATATAATATAACATAACATAATATAACATAACATAACATAATATAATATAATAAAGAGATGAAGGAATTTTGGATTTCTAGATTTTAGAGAGAATTATATTTGGGTGAAATTATATAGAGAGGGAGTTCCAAGAATGACTTAATTCTTATTTCAATGGTTTGCCAAACAAAAAATTTGTAGGAAATGGAATTTTGAGATCCAATTCCACTCCCTAATTCCACTTGCCAAACGGGCCCTTGTAGGAAATGAAATTTTGAGATCCAATTCCACTCCCTAATTCCACTTGCCAAACGGGCCCTTACAGCTTCAATCCGAACCGACAAGGAAGTCTTCAACTCTTGGGCGCTAACAACGCGAGTCTTTAACGCTTGAAATGCGATGAAACTTTTCGACTTTAGATGATCCTATTGAGATGAAACTATGTACGTCGACTCGAACTTGCTAAACTTTTGCATGTCGACTCGAACTTGTCCTCGTATAACTGTAGAAAAACTTCGGTTTAAGCCAGACTTAAACACTGATCTCTCTTTTGTTAGAGTGATGCCTTAATCACTTGCGCTAGCAAATGTTGGCTTGTCTCTCTTTATTTGATGTGATAGTCAAGAGAATGCCAATCTGCTTGGAAGTGGGAATCAAATTATTTATATAGCCAAAAATAACAATATCACTAAGAATCATTTATTTAGCATATAATATGGAAATTTCAATACCAATTCATCATAATATAAAGAAATGCATAATCCAAATGAATCTACCGGGCGTCAAATGTCACGCTGTAATTAACATTACATAGGGACTAACTAAGACTTTTATTATGGGATTAGTTATGTTAATACAAATTTGGCCCCTTATTTTCTTCACAATCCATAGACATTAAGGTTCCTCTCCTGGTGGACAATGATACTTCATTAAATAGAATTGATTGATTTTCTTCCAAAATTTGGTGCAAAAATGGGCAACATAACCGCATTAAGTTAACCACAACTATTATGTTAGTCTAGCTGGATTCTAAAACATAAATAGCAAAAATATTTTACTTCAACATAAATACACAGAGAGGGAGTGAAAATAAAAGAGTTCCTAAAAATTTGAGGTTTCATATGTAGAAAATTTGATATGCATCAGGATCCTTGCCACGCAATAAAATAATGAGTTCAACATATTTGAAAAAAGAAGTTGATTTATTTATTGCATAGTATGGATTACACATTAATCAATTGATAGTAATTTATAAACTTAAGATTTTAATATTTAATAAACTATTTTTATTCCTATTCTATTTTTCTTTTTAACTCTTTCCTGAACTTGACTAATTGACTTGATTGCCCTGAAAGAAGATAAAGGAGGTCTTTTACAACCCACTTAATCCGGGGGCGCCAGATACCACCGTCCAGCCTTATACTCGTCCTACGGCAAAATATATAAGTGCAGGCTGGTAATTAGTTAGTCGATGCCCGCTATGCCGAAAAAGCCAAGAAAATGTAGATCATATTATGCTTCACTGTCTAGTGGCGACGGAAGCCTGGCTTATTTGGACAAATAGGGGTAGACTTGAGAATACTACGTTGAGGGGCCCACTTTTTTTTTTATTGTTCGAACTATGGAAGGAAAGGTATCAGAGGCTATTTAGAGATGTCGAGACAATGCCTTACTCCATTGTTGCGAGGGCAATAGATGAACTACATTGTTGGGACAGAAGAAGCTATTTTTAATCTTCTTTCTTTTTGCTTTTCTTTTTCTTTTTCCTTTTTTTAGGTCACTTGTGGTTCTTAATTTGTAAGGGACTTTGGGTACTACATAGCTTAAGAAGAAGAAGGGCGAGGGGGGGGCATCTGGCTCTCTATAGGGGTTTTGGGGTACTGATCTAAACACAAGTGTCTAGTTAATTTGTGTAATCTTGACTTCCATCTTCCTAATCTAATAATTGGGTGAGGGGCTTCAATTATTCAATATATATATATATATATATATATATATATATATATATATATATATATATATATATATATATATATATTGGGTGCAGTCCACTATCAGAGAAACCCAAAATTCTATGTATTGTGAAGAAAATGAAGCACAAATTTATATAATTAGCAAAAATAATCGAAATAAAAGGCGATGATTTACTTGCTCGTTATATGTTTATTGGGATTTATCGTTTAATATTTATGTAATATGTTGTATGTTCTATTATCATCAAATCTATACTTCAAATAAAGTGATCATTTAGTTAGCGATCAATATGCATTAATGCGACAATTATGATGTCATACGTATTTGTTGTATGGTCATTTAGGAAGTGATGTGCTTCTATTTTCTATGATAGGCTGAAATAGAAATATTTATATTGAGTTAAATAATGTCTCTTTATGAAATTATATTTTTATATTGAGATAAATGATATATGCCTAATACACATCACCGGTTTATTTGTCGCTAACATCACCGGAATTCACAAAAAGGTATAACATAATTTTTTTAATTTATATATACTCTTTTTACAAATTATATTTTTATTATTGTTTTCAGGATTTAAATAATATTTTTAAATTCTATATATTGTACTTCTACATATATTATTTTATATTTCATATATTAGTTTCAATTTCTATATATTATTTATAAAAAATAAGAAATTATATTCTATTTCTCAAAAAAAATATTAACTGTCATATTGCTCGATGGGAAAACTCCTATTGTGCAGCATCATATCTCTTTTCAACATTGTTGAAGTATACATGATCATATATTAAGATTTATAGATTGCGTGCAGTTTAACAATTTAGGACCTAATGTTGCATGATAGAGTTTCTCATCGTGCAACACGATGTGAAAAAATAGCACATAGAGACAATAGATAGTATATAAAATTAAACAAACAATATATAAAGCTCATTTTTTATAAACAATATATAGAGACAATAAATAGTATATACGTAGACAATGGAAAATAGTTTATAAAAAATAAAAAATATATTGAAAAAATATAAAAATAATATACCGTCGTTTGGATGTGCTCAAACCGTCAGGTTTTCATATTTCCCTAAATATTTTTCTGTTTTCTAAAAGAGGGCGGACCATAAAGGGCCGTGCAGTAGGTCACTAGCAGAAAGTTTGACCATACATGTTCAACCATGGTCAGTAAAGGATACAAGATGAAAAAATATACTGCCATTTGGTAAAGTAATACTAATATTAAAAAGCATACTCTAGCGCATGATAAAAGTTATATTATAAAATATATATTCATACATAATAGTAAAATGTGTAATATAAAAATGATATTTTGATACAAAATAAAATGGATATTATAAAAAACCGGTAAACATAATTTACTAAAAGAAAAATCCGGTAACCTCAAAAGATACACAACAACAATTCAGTAACACAAGACGACGATAACATCAACAGAAACTTAACCTCATAATTAGAACTAGATTTACAATACTAAGAAATAGTGATAAACAACACAATAATTCACCGAAATTTTTTTTGCATTTCTTTCGGTTTTATTGAAATAATATCGAGACAATTTTATTTTATTTAACTATGGAGGTGTGCTGATTATGCCTCCGATAATTGGAATGGTGCCTCCGATAATTGGAACGGGGCCTCCGATAATTGGAACATTACTGATCGGTGTGTTCGGATTGATCGGTATGTTAGGGGCAATCGTGATGTCCTTCATGACTGATACATAATTCAGCATTAATTATTTATTATAAGTCGTAAAATATAATTTGCAAGTTACTTTTAGTTTGAGATTTGAGGTTTGAGTGAAAAAGTTTGTTCAATCTTTTGATATAAATGTAGAACCGAATAATTTTTGTTATATGTCAATAAGAGTATATAGTAGCCATTTTAGTCAAAATTAAATTATTAATGAGAAAAATAAGTCCCTTATGCCTAAATTACAAAAAAAATTCACCTAGGTATAATACATGTTCTAATTGCAAATTTCTTTGAATTTAAGTTATAAGAGAGATAATTACCATGTTTAGGCTCCATTAGGATGCGAGAGGTAGCTGTACAACAGAACACAAATGAGCCACATAATAGCAGGAATATGCATAGCATGGAAAAACAAGGTTTCATGGCCATTTATTTCTGATTTCCGAATTTCAGTATCACTTTTTTTCCTTTTTAGAGAAATTTAGTGTCAGTTCTGATTTTCTTTCTTTTTTGGATAAAATTCAGTTCTTAATTCTTGGTGTGATACTGATTAAATATCAACCTTTATATAATGCGAGTCCTGGCAAGATGATAGGGCATTAAAAAAACAAAAAAAGATAAGATTAGATATGAACATTGTAGATTGGTTGCTCTGATTTGAGTCTATGGAAAGTTGATACGTATTTTGTTGTTATGTCATGTTCCTTCAAAAAATATATTTGTTGTTATGTCATGAGTCATGAGAGGAAGAGTTTTTTTTTTTTTTTGAATACTTGCTTGAGATGAGAGGAAGAGTTGGAGGAGACCAATCAGTATTATTGGTGGGGCAGTAGTGATGAATTGACTAGTAACTTGTTTGTTTGTTAATTGCTATTCATTGTTTATCTCAGTTTATTTTTAATAAAAGAATTCATTGGAATGATTATTGGAGTGATGGAGTTTCTTTACAAATTCTTTTACTAAATTTTTATACAGTGATTTTGATCTCTCACAAGCACAAAAGTTCAATAAAAGAATTAGTAAGAAAATTAAGTAAATTATTTAGTTGTGAGAAAAAACTCTTCATATATTTTGTAATGGCTAATATAAAATCTTCATAACTCATATATTTCGTAATGGCTGATATTGGAATGGCTAATATTATTTCTAAGAAAAAAATCTTCATAACTCATATATTTTGTCAAATATAAATATATGAGTTATGAAGATTTTTTTCTTATTTGACAAATATATATATTTGACAAAATATATGAGTTATGAAGATTTTTTTTCTTAGAAATAATATTAGCCATTCCAATATCAGCCATTACAAAATATATGAGTTATGAAGATTTTATATTAGCCATTACAAAATATATGAAGTTAACCTTCTTATTTGGCCAATATGACAACATGTACCTGAGCCGTATGATCAAAAACATCAGACCGCTTATATTCATTTCCGCACTTCATTAAAAAATGAGTAATATAACCGTTTTTCATTCGGTTCAGCTGGTTTTGTCGGGTATTTTTTTGGCGGTTTTTTTCTCTTTCTAGTTATCTGACCTCTTGAGCACTCCTCTCCACTCTCCAGAGTCGAGACACTCTCCCTCTCTTCTCTTTTCCTGCTCTTAACTCGTATGAAAAGCATGGCCTGGCTAGCTCTCCCTCCCAAGAAAGCACGCACAACGAAGATCCAATAAGCACTCGTCTCTTTCACTCGGAATACCCTCCTAGTGCGTGGTTGTGGTTCTGTCTATCTCACTCGCACGGAGTGCCATGCCCCCTAGCGCGAGAGCCAGATCGTTACACAAATTCGACAAGGTAACTAACTAGACTAGTTTGGACTATGTATTTCTAAACCCTAAAATTGTTTATATATTAATTAACAAGCTTTAGTCATCCAATGCACGAGTATCTTCCTCCTGAAATATAATTGAAAGAAATATGTCAATAAATAAATTTTACAAACTAAAAAAAGTTAAAGATTAAAAAATACCTCATCATTCTCTTTGATATAGGGCGATGTAGAAGAACGCAATAATACATCTTTAAATGAAGTTTTTTTTTTGCTAAATGAAGAGATATTTTACGTGAGATTTCTTTTTATAGTTCTAGCTCTACCAAAGAGGTTTTTTCAATCGTAATTACAACAAGCTGCTATTTTTCAGATTTAACAATAGTTATAGACCAAAAAAAATCTGAATACCTGGAAAAAAAAATGGCAGTTGAGAATATGGTTAATTACCCCCAAAATCCAGTCCAAATATGCTAAGTAACCCTAATATTCAGTCCAATTATGACTAATAACCCCCAAATAAGTGCTCATACCATCGATTATATAAAAGACTGCCCTTATGACACCTTATTCAATCAAATTTAATCCAAATATGCTTATTAACCTAAAATCCAGTCCAAATATGACTAATTATCCCCAAACTAGTGCGTAATGCAATCGATTATATTAAAAACAGCCCTTACTACACGTTATTCAGTCAAATTAAGTCCAAATTACGACTGATTTGGGGGAAATAGTCGAAATCAATCCGAAGTACTCAAAATAGTACCAAATCAGTCAAAACTTCAATAAATCAGCCAAAATTATGAAAAGCAAGTCCAGATTAGAGTATAGATACTCACCTTTCCGAAGAACCACAGTGTTGGGAGTGAAAGAGAGTGAATACGGAGAGAAAACCAACGGTCTGTGTGTCTGTGCGACTGAGAGTGAGACAGCGAGAAGAACCGTCTTGGGAGTAAAAGAATGAAGTAAGATTTGGGTCGTGTTGCGAGCGAGAGCAGGGCGAAGAGAGTGAGAAAGAGGGAGCGTGCATGTTGTGTGAGATTCAAAATAGGGCGAAGATTTACTCGTGTGAGCTTACTAAGGCGAAGAGGAGAGAGGGAGAAGGATGGGGCGTGAGATTCAGACAGCGAGAAAGATGGAGCTTCAGGAGATGGGGATCAAAGAGGTCTGATAAATGATAATTAGAAAGAAACAAAAACCAGACAAAACAAACGAGCTGAACCGAGAAAATAAGAAGGTCGCCAAAAGAACCCTATATATATATAGGAGATGTTAAATAGTATACGTAAATAAAATAAAATTTTTATTTACAGCTCAAAAAATTATACGTACCATTAAAAATTTAAATTTTATTTTGCTTACGTATGCTATATATATATATATATATATATATATATATATATATATATATGTGTGTGTGTGTGTATAAGCGCAGTCCACCATCAGAGAAACCCTAAATTCTATCTATTGTGAAGAAAATAAAGCACAAATTTATGTAATTAGCAAAAATAATCGAAAGAAAAGGCGATGATTTAATAGATAGATAAAAGATTAATAATAGATAGTAAATAGATAGATAAAATATAATAGATTGATAATCGATTGATAATAGATAGATAACTGATAGATAATCGATTGATAATAGATAACAGATGGATAATTGATAATAGATAACAGATGGATAATTGATAGATAATGGATAACAGATAGATACATCGTCAAATCTATACATCAAATAAAGTGATCATTTAGTTAGTGATCAATATGCATTAATATAAGACGACAATTCAATAATTAGAAATAAACCCGGTAACCTCAAAAGATACACTACAACAATTCAATAATACAAGACGACAATAACAAGATTCCTCAATGGAAACTTAACCCCATAATTAGAAATAGATTTATAATACTGAGAAATAGTGATAAACAACATAATAATTCACCGAAAAAAATTTGCATTTCTTTCTGTTTTATTGAAATAATATCGAGATAATTTTATTTTATTTAACTATGGATGTGTGCCGATTATGCCTCCGATAATTGGAACGGTGCCTCCGATAATTGGAACATTACTGATCGGTGTTTTCGGATTGATCGGTATGTTAGGGGCAATCGTGATGTCCTTCTTGACTGATACATAATTCAGCATTAATTATTTATTGTAAGTAGTAAAAATATTATTTGCAAGTGACTTTTAGTTTTAGCCTTGAGGTTTGAGTGAAAAAGTTTGTTTTATCTTTGGATATAAATGGAGAAACGAATAATTTTAGTTATATGTCAATAAGAGTATATAGTAGCCATTTTAGTTAAAATTAAATTATTAATGAGAAATATAAGTCCCTTATGCCTAAATTACAAAAAAAAAAAAAACGTAGGTATATAATACATGTTCGAATTGCAAAGTTCTTTGAATTTAAGTTATAAGAGAGATAATTACCATATTTAGGCTCCATTAGGATGCGAGAGGTGGCTGTACAAGAGAAGACAAATGAGCCACATAAAAGCAGGAATATGCATAGCATGGAAAAACAAGGTTTCATGGCCACTTAATTCCTATTTTCGATTTTAAGTATCACTTTTTTTTCCTTTTTTGGAGAAGTTTACTATCAGTTCTTATTTTTTTTTTCTTGATGAAATTCAGTGTTTGCTTCTTGGTGTGATATTGATTTAAATATCATCCTTTTTAAATAATGCGAAATCCTGACAAGATGATAGGACATTAAGAAAACTAAAAAATAGGGATAATTTCATATATGCCACTACAAAAACTCAAAATATCATATTTGCCATTACAAAAACTTAAATATCATATTTGCCATCATAAAAACTTAAAATATCATATATGCCATTACAAAAACTTAAAATATCATATATGCCATTACAAAAACTTAAAATATCATATTTGTCATTGCAAAAACTTGATATATCATATTTGCCATCAAATTTACTCAAAACTTAAAACCATCCATTTTTTCCCATTAAAATTAACGGTCCAATCTTATAATTATCATTATACCCCGAAATTTAGTTAATGAATTAGATTTCATATTAAACATTCATTTGATGGTCTCTCTCTTTTCATGATTGAAATTCGTACATAAACAAAAAAAAAGTCTTCACTTCAATTTGTTAGTCAAAATAATTTGACACGAGAGAAAAAATTATTCAAAAAAAATAATCAATTCATTTCTCTCATATAAAATTCTTTTGACTTCAAATTAAAAGAAAGATATATATATATATATATATATATATATATATATATATGAATCTAAATCACGAAGAGAGAGAGAGATATTTAATATGAAATCTAATTCATAAAATAAATTTAGGGGTATAATGATAATTATAAGATTGGGCCGTTAATTTTAACGGAAAACATGAATGGTGTTAAGTTTTGAGTAAATTTAATGGCAAATATGATATTTTGTAATGCAAATATGATATTTTAGGTTCTTGTAATAGGATATATAATATTTTTAAGTTTTTACAATGGCAAATATGATATTTAAGTTTTTGTAATGGCAAATATGATATTTTGAGTTTTTGTAATGGCATATATAAAAATATAAGATTGGATATGAACATTGTTCAAGATTGATTGCTCCGATTCGAGTCCATGGAAATTTGACAAGTAATTTGTTGTTATGTCATGTTGCATCCAAAAACAATATTTGTTGTTGTGCAATTAGTCATGAAAGGAATATTTGGAGACGAATCTGTATTATTGGTGGGGCAGTAGTGATGAATTGACTGCTAGTAACTTGTTTGTTTGTTAATTGCTATATATTTCATTGTTTATCTCAGTTTATTTTTAGTAAAATAATTCATTCGGAATATATTAATTATGGATGTTCAAATACTTACCCCCTTAGTATGCGAAGAGTTATTGTAAATCTTATCTTATAAAGATGTAATTCTTATCTTATAAAATATGAGGAGTTATTGTAGAATATTTGTTAG
Organism: Juncus effusus; assembly: GCA_027726005.1. Lineage (NCBI taxonomy): Eukaryota > Viridiplantae > Streptophyta > Magnoliopsida > Poales > Juncaceae > Juncus > Juncus effusus. The sequence continues at coordinate 1,066,673 of CM050893.1, read as the reverse complement.
TATATTTTGTATTAAAATTCTAGGATAGATTCTTGGGTAGAATGTTCATCCTTTACTATATAAAGGGGTAGATGCCTCTTCACGATTGTGTTTTGGTGACTCTTCACAATTAGGAAGAAACAATTTGTCTCTTCCAAACTCTAAGAAATATTTACCTCCTCCAATTTGTCTCTCATTTATGAGAGGAACAAATCCTATCTTGATCTATCTCATTCCTCCGCATGTTTCATTATGTACCTAATCATAACTCTTATGGTTACCCGGTTAAAGGTAACGTTAGATTATGTTAAAGTACATAATTCCATATGTAGGAAACCGAGATAATCTCAAGTATAAGGATAACAATACTATTGATGAGACATAGCAATGACACGAACCATGTGGTATTCTCCTGGTGGGTCAATCCAATATATGTTCTCCAATATATATCTATGTTAATGATTTAGTAATAATTACTCATGATCAGTAAAACATGACCATCAATCAACTAACATACTAATGTACATTTATAGCTTGCATACTTAAATAATTATATTGTATATGATTCCGCAAGTATATTTGTCTCCACAAATATCCTATAAATGATCAGGGATGGTTTAGAATATATTTTTCATACTACTCTGTAGTTTTACTATCAGAATCATATATTCTGATGATACAAAGCTATATAATACATTCAAAGTTTATTTTAAATCAAAAGAATAAAATAACCAATACGCACTTTATTAAATATCTCTATACAAATACAAAGTTTATTCACACAACAGATACAACTAGGTCTCATATGCAAAGGCCTAGGGCATAAAACCAACAAATCAATCGAAGAATGTCAACATATGAAAGATTGGCCAAAATGGAGAGATGCAATCCTAGCAGAATTACATTCTCTTGAAAAACGTGAAGTTTTCGGACTTGTAGTCCGAACACCTGATGGTGTACAACCCATAGGATACAAATGAGTATTTGTAAGAAAGCTTAATGAGAAAAATAAAATTCTAAGATACAAAGCAAGATTTGTTGCACAAGGATTTAAACAAAAATCGGGAATAGATTACGTAGAAACGTATTCTCCTGTGTTAGATGCAGTTACATTCAGGTTTTTAATTAGCCTGACAATCTCTGAAGGATTGAATATGCATCTCATGGATAACAGCTTATTTATATGGATGACTCGATAATGATATTTACATGAAAGTCCCTGAAGGATTAAAAGTACCTAAAGAATGTAATGTCCCTGAAGGATTAAAAATGCTTGAAGGATATAACAAAAGGTCTTGTGGAATGTATTCCATGAAATTAAAAAGATCTTTGTATGGTCTGAAACAATCTGGAAGAATATGGTATAACCGCCTGAATGAATTCCTTACAAAAGAAATATATCATAATAATCCTATTTGCCCATGTGTTTTTATTAAGAGATAAAAAATAGGACTTGTAATCATTGCAGTATATGTTGATGATCTAAATATCATCGGAACTCCTGAAGAGCTTGAAAATACTGCTGCATATTTGAAAATCGAATATTTGAAAAAATGGGATATTTGTCCATCAATCTACTTATGTAGAAAATATTCTAAAATGATTTAACATGGATAAAGCATATCCATTAAATTCACCTATGGTAGTCCGATCTCTTGATATAAAGAAGGTTTATTTTCTTCCAAAAGAAGATAACGAATAAATTCTTGGTCCAAAAGTACCATATTTAAGTGCAATTGGTGCATTAATGTACCTAGCCAATAATACCAGGCCTGATATATCATTCTCTGTAAATTTGTTAGCGAGATATAGTTCTGCGCCAACACGAAGGCATTGGAATGGTATTAAGCACGTACTTTGTTACCTTCGAGGAACAATAGATTTAGGATTATTATATCTAAAGACCTCAGAGTCCAAATTAGTTGGATATGCAGATGCTGAATATCTGTCAGTTCCACATAAAGCCCGATATAAACCGGATATTTATTCACATATGGTAATACTGCCATATCCTGGCGCTAAACCAAACAAACCTTGGTAGCGACATCATCAAATCATTCAGATTTTAGGTCACTTGTGATTTTTAATTTGTAAGGGACTTTGGGTAATACATAGATTAAGGGGGGCATCTCTCTCTCTCTAGGGGTTTGGGGTACTCATCTAAACACAAGTAACTAGTTAATTTGTGTAATCTTGACTTTCATCTTCCTAATGTAATCATTGGGTAAGGAGCTTCGAACCCTCCTCAATTTACTCAAAAAAATAAAAAAATTATATATATATATATATATATATATATATATATATATATATATATATATATATATATATATATATATATATATATATATATATATATTCAGAGAAACCCAAAATTCTATTTATTGTGAAGAAAATAAAGAACAAATTTATGTAAATAGCAAAAATAATCGAAATAAAAGGCGATGATTTACTTGCTCGCTATATGTTTATTGGGATTTAACGTTTAATATTTATGTAATATGTTGTACGTTCAATCATCATCAAATCTATACTTCAAATAAAGTTATAATTTAGTTAGTGATCAATATGCATTAATGCGACAATTATGATGCCATACGTATTTGTTGCATGGTCATTTAGGAAGTGATGTGCTTCTATTTTCTATGATAGGCCGAAATAGAAATATTTATATTTAGTTAAAAAATGTCCCATTATGAAATTACATTTTTGTATTGAGTTAATTGATATATGCCAAATACACATCACTCGGTTATTTGTAGCTAGCATCGCCGGAATTCAAAAAGGGTATACCATAAATTTTTTCATTTATATATACTCTTTTTACAAATTATATTTTTATTATTGCTTTTAGGGTTTATATAATATTTTTAAATCTTATATATTGTACTTCTACATATATTATTTTTAAATTATATATTAGTTTCAATTTCTATATATTAGTTTCAATTTATAAAAAAATAAGAATTTATATTCTATTTCTCAAAAAAAATATTAACTGTCATATTGCTCGATGGGAAACTTCTGGTTGTGCAGCATCATATTTCTTTTCAACATTGTCGAAGTATACATGATCATATTTTAAGATTTATATATGGGGTGCAGTTTAACAATTTAGGACCTAATGTTGCACGACGGAGTTTCTCATCGTGCAACACGATGTGAAAAAATAGCACATAAAGACATTTTATAGTATATAAAATTAAACAAACAATATGTAAAATTCATTTTTTATAAACAATATATAGAGACAATAAACAATATATACGTAGACAATGAAAAATAGTTTATAAAAACACAAAATATATTGAAAAATATAAAAATGGTATACCGTCGTTTGGATATTTGTCATGACAATATATTTGTCATGACAATAAACAATATATTTGTCATGACAAACGTTGAATTAGAAAATATATATTCGTACATAATAGTAAAATGTGTAATATAAAAATGATATTTTGATACAAAATAAAATGCATATTATAAAAAACCGGTAATCATAATTTACTCAAAGAAAAACCCGATAACCTCAAAAGATACACTACAACAGTTCAATAATACAAGATGACAATAACAAGATTCCTCAACGGAAACTTAACCCCATAACTAGAAATAGATTTATAATACTAAGAAATAGTGATAAACAACATAATAATTCACCGAAAAAAATTTGCATTTCTTTCTATTTTATTGAAATAATATCGAGATAATTTTATTTTATTTAACTATGGAATTGTTGGGATTATGCCTCCAATAATTGGAACGGTGCCTCCGATAATTGGAATATTACTGATCGGTGTGTTTGGATTGATCGGTATGTTAGGGGCAATCGTGATGTCCTTCATGACTGATACATAATCCAGCATTAATTATTTATTGTAAGTAGTAAAAATATAATTTGCAAGTTACTTTTAGTTTTAGCCTTGAGGTTTGAGTGAAAAAGTTTGTTTTATCGTTGGATATAAATGAAGAACCGAATAATTTTAGTTATATGTCAATATGAGTATATAGTAGCCATTTTAGTTAAAATTAAATTATTGATGAGAAATATAAGTCCCTTATGCCTAAATTACAAAAAAAAAACACGTAGGTATATAATACATGTTCGAATTGCAAATTTCTTTGAATTTAAGTTATAAGAGAGATAATTACCATGTTTAGGCTCCATTAGAATGCGAGAGGTGGCTGTACAAGAAGAGACAAATGAGCCACATAATAGCAGGAATATGCATAGCATGGAAAAACAAGGTTTCATGGCCATTTATTTCCTATTTTCGATTTTCAGATCACTCTTTTTTCCTTTTTTGGAGAAGTTTACTATCAGTTCTTATTTTTTTTCTTTTCTTGATGAAATTCAGTTTTTGCTTCTTGGTGTGATATTGATTTAAATATCATCCTTTAAATAATGCGAAATCCTGGCAAGATGATAGGACATTAAGAAAACAAGATTGATTGCTCTGACTCGAGTCCATGGAAATTTGACAAGTAATTTGTTATTATGTCATGTTCCCTCCAAAAACAATATTTGTTGTTATGCAATTAGTCATGAAAGGAAGATTTGGAGACGATTCTGTATTATTGGTGGGGCAGTAGTGATGAATTAATAGCTAGTAAATTGTTTGTTTGTTACTTGCTATATATTTATTGTTTATCTCAGTTTATTTTTAGTAAAATAATTCATTCGTGTTATGAATATATTAATTATAGATGTCTAAATACTTACCCCCTTAGCATGTGAAGAGTTATTACAAATCTTATCTTGTAAAATATGAGGAGTTAATGTAGAATATTTGTTAGTATATTTTGTATTGAAATTCTAAGATAGATTCTTGGGTAGAATGCTCATCATTCACTATATAAAGGGATAGAGACTATTGTATTTGATGCCTTTTCACCATTGTGTTTTGGTGACTCTTTTACAATTAGGAAGAAACAATTTGTCTCTTCCAAACTCTAAGAAATATTACCTCCTCGAAATCCTCCTTTCTTATGTTATTATCATTTTTTATTCAAGACGTTATCAGCACGACACTCTGACCTAACGTAAGAGAGGTAGGAATTATCATTATTTCTTATACATCAATATTTTCTTATTCGGATTCTTTTCTTCCGATTGATTCAACTTTTATTCTATTTATTTATTTGAACTTCTGACAACATGTTATTATTAATACATGTTTATTTGTAAGCACTAGAAGTTGCTTGTTTAATTATTCATTTTATTTTTAATTTAAGCAACCACTTGCATGTTTATTTTATAATTACAAAGCATAAGTTGCGTGTTCAATTTTTATTTAAGCAACCAGAAGTAGCATGTTTATTTTATTTTATTTTTAATCACGCACTAGAAGTTGCCTGCGCACTAGAAGTTGCTTGTTCAATTTTTATTTATGCAACCAGAAATTGCATGTTTATTTTTATGCACCAGAAGTTGCAGTATATTTATCTATGTACATTTATTTTACGCACATTTACTTTCTGTACATTTATTTTCCGCACATCTATTTTTATGCATCTGCAGTTGCAATTTAGTTTATTGATGCACATAAAATTTGGAATTTATTCTTATTGAGACTTGAAGTTTCAATATAAAATTAGCAAGGGTCTAATTTAATTTATTCCATCTATACAATTTCAACATGGCAAATTTAACGAAGCTTGAGTTTGTTACCCTTGATATATTGGGGAACAATTATCTGTCATGGATCCTCGACGTAGAGATCCACCTTGATGCGATGGGTCTAGGAGACACCATCAAAACGGGAAACAAGACATCAATCCAAGATCGGGCGAAGGCGATGATTTTTCGTCGCTACCATCTCCACGAATCAATCTAGAGTGAATACCTTACTATTACGGATCCTCTCCTTTTATGAAAAAACCTCCGGAAGAGGTATAACCACCAGAAGACGATAATACTACCAAAATCTCGTGATGAGTAGACACATCTGAGATTACGAGATTTCAAGTCAGTTTGTGACTATAATTCCTCGATGTTTAGAATTGTTTCTCAATTGAGACTCTGTAGGGAGAATATCACTGATGGAGATATGCTCGAAAAAACTTTTACAACTTTTCATGTCTCAAATATTATCCTACAACAGCAGTACAGGGAAAAGGGGTTCAAAATGTACTCTCAACTAATTTCCTGCCTACTTGTGGCTGAACAGAATAATAAATTATTACTTAAAAATCATGAGTGTAATCGCACCCATTCCCAGAAGCGAATGCTGCTACATTTAATGACCGTAATCGCGGTCGTGGCCTTGGTCGTTGACGCGAATGTGGAAGAGGCCGAGGCAGAAGTCATTCTTGGAACCGTAATGTTCAAACTAAGAAACCCGCAATGAAAGAAGCAAGAAACCTCAAAAGATCACACTGAAGGTGTCTGGGGATCAATGTCTTAGATGTGGTATGAAAGGGCATTGGTCGCGTACCTGTCGTACGCCAAAGCAGCTCGTTGATCTTTATCAAGCCTCCATGAAGGAGAAAGAAAATACTAAAGAGGTTAATTTTGTCTATCAAGATAATGAAGACCAGTTGGATTTGTCCGTGATTAATACACACTTGGATGTGGAAGACTATATTAACAACCCAAGTGGAGATAATGAATACTCCCTTGCTAATAAAGATATTCAAGACTAAAATAATTTTCCTTCATACATCAATAATGTTTTATTGTATCTTTATTTTCTAGTATGTTTGCTTTATTAAAGAGTAATTCATTTGGCAAGATCTTTGCCTTGTAGTCTTATATAAAATTTTTCCTAACAACTATCCTATTGCTAGAAAAAGTAATTTACAACTTTGGACAACTCAGAGGTTGCCATAATTACAACTTTGGACAACTCACTGGTTGTCATAGATATTAAATGAAATTACAAGCATTCACACACAAGATTAAATCACAGAACTATCACAGATCTAAGGCTCATACCATATTTATATATTCAAATTCCATGTATAACAAAAATTAGGGTTTCTTGCAGAATCAGCCATTTATATGGATCACTTAATAGTGATATTTACATAAAAGTCCCTGAATGATTAAAAGTGCCTGAAGCATGTAATGTCCCTGAAGGATTAAAGTGCCTGAAGGATATAACAAAAGGTCTCGTGGAATGTATTCCATGAAATAAAAAAGATCTTTGTATGGGCTAAAATAATCTGGAAGAATATGGTATAACTGCCTAAATGAATACCTTACAAAAGAATGATATCATAATAATCCTATTTGCCCATGTATTTTTATTAAGAGATCAAAAACAGGACTTGTAATTATTGCAGTATATGTTGATGATCTAAATATCATCGGAACTACTGAAGAGCTTGAAAATACTGCTGCATATTTAAAGCGTGAATTTGAAATCAAGGATCTTGGGAAGACAAAAAAATTTCTCGGATTGGAAATCGAATATTTGAAAACTGGGATATTTGTCCATCAATCTACTTATATAGAAAATATCCTAAAATGATTTAACATGGATAAAACGTATCCATTAAATTCACATATGGTAGTCCGATCTCTTGATATAAAGAAGGTTTGTTTTCGTCCAAAAGAAGATATCGAAGAAATTCTTTGTCCAAAAGTATCATATTTAAGTGCAATTGGTGCATTAATGTGCCTAGCCAATAATAACAGGTATGATATATCATTGTCTGTAAATTTTTTAGCGAGATGTAGTTGTGCACCAACACGAAGGCATTAGAATGGTATTAAGCGCGTACTTTGTTATCTTCGAGGAACAATAGATATAAGATTATTATATCTAAAGACCTCATAGTCCAAATTAATTGGATATGCAGATGCTGAATATCTGTCAGATTCACATAAAGCCTGATCTCAAACCGGATATTTATTCATATATGATAGTACTGTCATATCCTGGTACTCAACCAAGCAAACCTTAGTAGCGACAACATCAAATCATTCAAAAATCATAGCACTTCATGAGGCGAGTAGGGAGTGTGTATGGCTGGGGTCAATGATTCAACATATTCAAGAATCATGTGGTATTAAAACAATCAAAGGAAGTCCAACTGTGAAAGATAATGCTGCATGTATTGCCCAGATAAAAGGGAGCTACATTAAGGGAGATAGATCAAAACATATTTCTCCAAAGTTCTTCTTCACACACGAGCTCCAGAAGAGCGGTGAAATTGATATCCATCAAATTCGCTCGTGTGATAATCTTGCAGATTTATTCACCAAGTCATTACCAACTAAAACTTTCAGGTAATTAAGACGTTTTTATTTGAAATATGATTGTCCAATATATATTAAAATTTTCAATGACAAATTAAATCTGTTTTGCATTTTTTATTCTGTTTATCATTTACTGATACTTTGATATAATTTGATTTCGGGAAGAACATAATAGAAGAGATAGGAAAATACGGTCTTTCTTGTAATCTTTTGTCAATTATGTACACAACTTATAAATTGTTCATGTGAAAACACATCAAAGACAAATTTTAGATTATATTTTTTTGTACAATTTGTTCTCATATGTAAAAACAAATTAAAGATGAAATAATAAATTCATATTCATGATTTTTTTTATGTTCTATGGTGCTTTATACGTGCAATTTTCTTGTCATTTATGAATGAATGCTAACGAAGAAGAAATAAATATTTTATAATATTAAGAATGAAGAAATTTAAAAACAAATGTAACAAGTTGTAAGCAAAAGTAAGAACTACATTTCTATGTGATGATTTTCTAAATTACATAACATTTCTAACACGATCTTTCATCTTTCATAACACCTCACGATAAATAATACAAGAGCCCTAAATAGCAACACAATCTTTCATCTTCATATACTTATACACAAAAGTTTCTTCGAGTAAACAGTAACTCAAAGAATGAAATTAAATAACAATAAAATGTCAAAAACTGTAACTCGATTCATATTAACTTCTTATCATAAAATCCCAAAAATCCCCGTACCGGCCCAAGAACAGCCGTACCAGCGTCAAAAAAACAGCCGTACCAGCCCCAAAAAACAGCCCGTACCAGCCCCAAAAATAGCCTGTACCCGCACCAAAAACAGCCCGTACCAGTCCCATAAAACAGCCCGTACCAGTCCCGACAAACAGCCTGTACCAGCTAAGAAAGCTCATAATCCAAGCTTGTAATCCTTGTTTCTTTTTCCGTGTGAGCATCCTTCTAGTCTCTTGTTTCTTCTTCATCTTCCATATCCAAGATTTTGAGAAAGTTCGGAATCAAATTCCATCACTTGTACTCTCGTATTTTCGCCTATTAATTGTGAATAGAATAAATTAGAATAATTCGATAATAATGCAATTAAAAAAATTTAATGCACTTCATCTAACAGTAAGGGTATTCTAGCATCAACTAATCATAAATGGTCTCAATTACCCCGAATAAGTCCTAATTAACCCAAATCAACACAAGTATTCACGAAAAATTGGGCATTAATTTAACTAATTTAATCAATGGAGACCTGGAGAGAAAAAGATGGAGAGGAGCGAGAGAGATCAAAGATGAAGGGGACGGCGTTAACATGGAGATGGAAGGAAATTTTTTGCCTGATAGAGCGCCCCGCATGAGATTCAATCTCATCCGTCCATCAAGTGGGGTTAGAGTGGGGTGTGATAATTTAGTGTCAATAACAAAAATAATCGAAATAAAAGGCGATGATTTACTTGCTCGCTATATGTTTATTGGGATTTAATGTTTAATATTTATTTAATATGGTGTATGTTCTATTATCGTCAAATCTATACTTCAAATAAAGTGATCATTTAGTTAGTGATCAGTCTGCATTAATGCAACAATTATGATGCCATACGTATTTGTTGCATGGTCATTTAGGAAATGCTTTTATTTTCTATGATAGGCTGAAATAGAAATAGTTATGTTGAGTTTAATAATGTCTCTTTATGAAATTATAATTTTATATTGACTTAAATGATATATTCCAAATACACATCACCTATTAAATTTGTCACTAACATCGCCGGAATTCAAAAAGGGTATAACAGAATTTTTTTCATTTATATATGCTCTTTTTACAAATTATATTTTTATTATTGCTTTCAAGATTTATATAATATTTTTAAATTCTATATATTGTACTTTACATTTATTATTTTATATTTTATATATTAGTTTCAATTTCTATATATTATTTATCAAAAATAAGAATTTATAATCTATTTTTCAAAAAAAAAATATTAACTGTCATATTGCTCGATGGGAAACCTCTTGTTGTGTAGCATCATATCTCTTTTCAACATTGTTGAAGTATACATGATCATATTTTAAGATTTACATATGGGTTGCAGTTTAACAATTTAGGGCCTAATGTTGCACGGTCTTTCGAGTATTACAACGAATTCCGTATCGAAAGACCGTACTGTCTAATCCTTCGCTCCCTAAAATAAACTGTTAAACTGCAACCCATAAATTAGGCCCTAAATTGTTTATGTATATAAATTTTATATAAAAAAATACTTTGTTTATGTATTTTTACTATAGTGATATTGAAAAAAATTCAAGTAATCAATATGCAATTCAAAATCAAATAAAAATCTCATAACCAAAATCATGGCATAAGTTCATACAATCTCAAATTACATAGTCTGATCTGATACAATAATACCATACATTTTTTCTGATCTATGTTGTGCAATTTAAATTTGTTTCTATAATAAAAGTACCAAAGAAATTAGAAATTATCATTACACATAAGTTACATATGGCCATTTTTTCGTTTGTTTTTGCTTTTTTTTTCCTCAGTTCTTTCTGTGAGCCGGATTCGCTATTTCTAGTGATCCGGTACGTTTAAGACTCGCGTTCCGATACAGAATGATCGGAAACAGGGTACGAAGGTGTGATGAGGGTTTCCGGTAAAGATGAGCAGGAATATGCATAGCATGGAAAAACAAGGTTTCATGGCCATTTATTTCCTATTTTCGATTTTCAGTATTACTTTTTTTTCCCCTTTTTGGGAGAAGTTTACTATCAGTTCTTATTTTTTTCTTTTCTTGATGAAATTCAGTTTTTGCTTCTTGGTGTGATATTGATTTAAATATCATCCTTTAAATAATGCGAAGTCCTGGCAAGATGATAGGACATTAAGAAAAAATATATATATAAATATATAAGATTGGATATGACATTGTTCAAGATTGATTGCTCTGATTCGAGTCCATGGAAAGTTGACAAGTAATTTGTTGTTATGCCATGTTCCTTCCAAAAACAATATTTGTTGTTATGCCATGTTCCTTCCAAAAACAATATTTGTTGTTATGCAATTAGTCATGAGAGGAAAACTTGGAGGAGACGAATCTGTATTATTGGTGGGGCATTGGTGATGACTTTAGTAACTTGTTTGTTTGTTAATTGCTATTCATTGTTTATCTCAGTTTATTTTTAACACAATAATTCATTGGAATGATTATTGGAGTAATGGAGTTTCTTTACAAATTCTTTTACTAATTTTTTTTACAGTGATTTCGATCTCTCACAAGCACAAAAGCTCAATAAAAGTATTAGTAAGAAAATTAAGTAAATTATGTAGTTGTGGCTGATATTGGAATGGCTAATATTCTTTCTAAGAAAAAAAATCTTCATAACTCATATATTTTGTAAGTCAAATATAAAAATATTCCTACATTATGATAATATTAATAAGAATTATTTATTCTTTTATTTGATCGTACTAATTTTCTTAATTGACTTACTGAAGATAGAACTTTGAAAAATAAATTAAACATTGAACATGAAAACCATTCATTTTTTTATTGACTAGAAAACTCAATAAATAGGATATTTTTCAAACTTTTTTCATATTTTGAAAATGTATTAGAGAAAAATAGTGTAAATAAATAGCATATTAGCAATTTATAATGATCAAACTATAAATGATCGTCATTTTTAGTAGTCTAAATAAGAAAGAAATTAATAATGGAAATAAAATTTTGATTTACATAATTGATTCAATCCGGTTTTAGACTTTTTAGGTTGTGTATCTCATTCTCGTCATTCATCATCAGAAGTCTTGATGAGAACAGACGATTTCAAGCAGAACACACATTTTGATTCGGGTTCGCTACAGTCTAACACTCAATTACTCAAATTATTGTTTTAGAATTTAAACATCCAATTTAATTATTTTTCCTTTCATGCATTAGTCCATAAATCACACATAAAATAACTATTTAATAACAAAAACAAAATTTCAAATTTCAAATTTCAAAATATAATTAATTGAAAACAATTGCAGCGTCAGGACTGAAGCGGCCCAACTTAAAACCATCCTAATTTCGAAAAGCTTTTTTGGGCCGAAAGAAAAAAAACGTGAGAGCCCAAAGTTATCCGACTTTCCTTTCTTCCTCTTAAACCCTCTCTTTCTCACCTCTCCTCTCAAACCTCTCTCTCTCTCTCTCTCTCTCTCAAAACTTGATATTGTTCTACGGTTTCTTCCTCCTAACAGGTGCCTCTCTCTTAATTTCGCTCGCTTATTCAAATATTATTCTTCAATTTGCTGCGTATGCATGCATGCTATTTTCATTTTTTGCGGAGGCGTATAATGATAGTATAATGATAATTTACTCTTTCCTAAATTAACTCCAATCTTTGTTCCATCCCCACAAAATTCACCACTAAACACCCCAAATTCCAATTTCCCACTCAAATCATCCACTTCTGATTTCTCTTCCACTCTTTCAGAAACTTCTTTCATTATTAATGGAAAAGAATGACCAACAAAATACCATAAGGAAACAGAATCTAATAATTGAAGGGTATCCGGTTGAAGGAATCCCAATTGCGGGCCAAGAGACTTGCGTAACTTTCCTGAGTTTGAAATTGGCTTTCGATATTGGTAGATGACCTCAAAGCGGCGGTCTTTCAAGATTTTGCCTTCATCTCTCATGGCCACATGGATCATATTGTAAGAATTCTTAATCTTTTATTTGATTTGTTTCTGTAAATAAGGATTTAATGTTGATATTGAGGCTGGGTTGGTCTTATTTTATTAGAAAAGAACCGATTTTGTGAATGTGGAAGTGTATTGTAGATAACAGAAGAGTAAAAATTTGAAATTGAAAAGATAACACAATTAAATACAGTTGGTTTTGATTTTTCAAAATTAAATATTTGTGGAATTCTCTTTTTATGGTATTGTTTTTATTTATCTTTGTAATTTAAGATTTGATTTATTCAGACTTTTTTAAATGATGAATAATCAACGCTGGGTTAGTCTTAGTTTGTTCAAGAAGAACCGATTTTGTGAATAGTGAAGAATACTATAGATAATAAAAGAGAAAAATGCAACACAATCAAATAGAGAAAATAACAACATATATTTTTTTTTTAATTTTAGGGCGGTTTGACAAAATATTTAGAAGAAGTGAAAAATGCAAGATGAAACCTCGAACTATTTTTATACCAAATTGTTTAAAAGAAAATGTGGAAAGACTTTTAGAGGTGGATCGTGACATTAAACAAACAGAATTGAAGCACAATCTTATCGTCTTAAATATTGATAATTTTTTTTGAGAAAAAATATTGGTAAATCCTTTTAATTATTAATTATTTGTTTCTAGGGTTTTGGTACCACCTGTTTTGTTTTAGCTGTACTGATATGAATGGATTTATGGTACCGATAAATTAATTTCCCTTTTTTGTTCTTTGTTTTTAATTTTTTATGGTTGTTTTGTTGGTTTCAATTGAATAATGAAGGGTTAATTGAGGTTGAATTGGAGTTTTTTTTTTCAGTTGTTGTGAATAAATGATGTTTATTTATTCAATTTATTTGTTAATAATATTTTTTTATATAGGGGAAGAATACCAAATAAGCAAGGATCTTAAAGTAAAAGCGTTCAAAACTTATCACAGGATACCTAGTCAAGTAAATCTAGTTCAGTTTCCTTCATGCCATTTTCGTACAGAATAATAAAATATGTTACTAAAATAATCCAAATTTATTAAACATTTCTTTTACTTTTTACAGGGTTATTTGATTTACATAGTGGAACAAAAGCTCAAATTTATTAAACATCTCATACAAGGTTATCGCAAAATTAATTGCAAACATAATCAAACATATATTACCTTCTCTAATCTCCTTGAACCAAAGTGGATTTGTAGCTGATAGGAGTATCCATGACAATTCAATCCTTCATACAGAAGTTTTGCACTCTTTTATTAATTCTACCTATGTCAAAAAACCAGTCTTTGAACTTAAAATAGATCTCAGGAAGGCTTATGATAAACTTGAATGAAATTTTTTGTTACAAATGTTGGCCTATTATAACTTCCCTCAAAAGCTTATAGACAGAATTAGGATTTGCTTAACCTCTACAAAATATTCTCTTCTCATTAATGGTCAAGGGGATGGCTTTATAACACCCCAATGAGGTCTAAGACAAGGTTATCCCCTCTCACCTTTCTTGTTTATTTTAGCCTCTGAACAATTAACCCATATTCTCAATCATTATAGAGCTATAGGTGCCATTACAGGGATTAAATTGGCCTTTTCTAGTTCACCTTTAACACATATTTTTTTATGCGGATGATGTGATCTTATATGGGGAGGCTAATGAAAGGGAAGCTCAGTATATCCTTCAGGCTCTTCACCTCTATGGTTCAGTTTCAGGACAATTTCTCAATTCACAAAACTCCAAAATTTGGTTCAGTCGAGCTACTAATGACCAAACAAAACTGTAAATTCAATCTATCTTCTCTGCATCTCAGGCGAATCGAGTGGAATTATATCTTGGATATCTAGTTATTATGGGAAGGACCACCTTTAACAATTTCTCTTTTTTGATTGAAAAATTTAAGGTCAAATTAGTGGGTGGAAGAGTCATATGTTATCACCAGTGGGTAAATTGACACTTATCAAGTCGGTTTTGGAATCCTTACTGATTTATTATATGCATATATAACTGCTTCCTATGAGGGTTATTAAGAAGATAGTGTCGATTATTTGGAAATTCTGGTTGGGGGAAGTACAGAGGGAACGAAATATTTGGCCTGGAGAAGATGTGGAAGGTTCTACAACGATCTAAGGACCCAAGGAGGTTTGAATCTGAGGGATATCCTCATTCTCAATCAGGCCTTCATCCTCAAGTTAGCTTGGCAGATTGCAAAAAGGGGTTCTAATTTATGACGATCAGATGCAAGCAAAGTACTTTCCAAGATCTTCCTTTTGGAAAACAAAGAGATCCACCAATTATTCCAGGACCTGAAAATCGATCATAACAATGATAGAGAAATTGGAGGGTAATGTAACCTGGTTACTGGGTAATGGGAGGATGGCTAATGCTTTTGATCAGCAATGGTTTCCGTAATGGCAAGATTATATTACAAGATCAGGGTATCAAAGGGGGTTGGTAGTTAGGGATTTATTTGATGAAGATAGAAACTGCTGGAATTCAAACTTAATTGAAGAATTATTTCTTCCTCAATTTACCAAGTGCAATTGCAGCAAGAGGTGATAATAAGATAACAGATAGACTCATTTGGCTTCAAAACAATATTGATAACTTCTCAGTCAAAGAGGCATATAAAATCAGTGAGTAATTTTTCCTTTTATTTTCTTATTAAGACCTAGGGTTTGTGATGAAAATAAGCCATATTGTTATTGGTTACGCTATTTTTATTTCCCTCAAAATTTTGAATAAAATCTAGGAATATACAATTAGCAGTTATTAAATAGTATCGGTTTGTAGAATTGAACTTTTAGATTTTTGTGACGGCAAACTTATGTCAGAAGTGGGGAATTCTATTTTCGTAGAATTCTAGTTTTCGTTCGTGATTAATAAACTGAAATATGTGAGTTTGATATAGAAGAGATAAATGTGAAAGAGTGAACGTTATTTTGATTTAGAGGAAATATTAGCTAGTTCGATGTAGTGACAAAAGCCAAATTTAGTTTTGTTAAGGCGCAAGGATATCTGAGACGTCAAGGCTCTAGTGTGAGGATGTGCAGTTCCCAGAGATATGTGTGTTTCCACCTAGAGGGGATTTGCTATCCTCTCTATTTGGCATTTCATTCGAAAGTTAGTACACCTCAAATCTATTTGCCCATGTGTTTTTATTAAGAGATAAAAAACAGGACTTGTAATTATTGCAGTACATGTTGATGATCTAAATATAATTGGAACTCCTGAAGAGCTTGAAAATACTGCTGCATATTTGAAAATCGAATATTTGAAAAAATGGGATATTTGTCCATCAATCTACTTATGTAGAAAATATCCTAAAATGATTTAACATGGATAAAGTGTATCCATTAAATTCACCTATGGTAGTCCGATCTCTTGATATAAAGAAGGTTTATTTTCGTCCAAAAGAAGATAACGAATAAATTTTGGTCCAAAAGTACCAAATTTAAGTGCAATTGGTGCATTAATGTACCTAGCCAATAATACCAGGCCTGATATATCATTCTCTGTAAATTTGTTAGCGAGATATAGTTATGCGCCAACACGAAGGCATTGGAATGGTATTAAGCACGTACTTTGTTACCTTCGAGGAACAATAGATTTAGGATTATTATATCTAAAGACCTCAGAGTCCAAATTAGTTGGATATGCAGATGCTGAATATCTGTCAGATCCACATAAAGCCCGATATAAACCGGATATTTATTCACATATGGTAATACTGCAATATCCTGGCGCTTAACCAAGCAAACCTTGGTAGCGACATCATCAAATCATTCAGATTTTAGGTCACTTGTGATTTTTAATTTGTAAGGGACTTTGGGTAATACATAGATTAAGGGGGGCATCTCTCTCTCTATAGGGGTTTGGGGTTCGAACCCTCCTCAATTTACTCAAAAAAATAAAAAATAATATATATATATATTCAGAGAAACCCAAAATTCTATTTATTGTGAAGAAAATGAAGAACAAATTTATGTAAATAGCAAAAATAATCGAAATAAAAGGCGATGATTTACTTGCTCGCTATATGTTTATTGGGATTTAACGTTTAATATTTATGTAATATGTTGTACGTTCAATCATCGTCAAATCTATACTTCAAATAAAGTTATAATTTAGCTAGTGATCAATATGCATTAATGCGACAATTATGATGCCATACGTATTTGTTGCATGGTCATTTAGGAAGTGATGTGCTTCTATTTTCAATGATAGGCCGAAATAGAAATATTTATATTTAGTTAAATAATGTCCCATTATGAAATTATATTTTTGTATTGAGTTAAATGATATATGCCAAATACACATCACTGGCTTATTTGTCGCTAGCATCGCCGGAATTCAAAAAGGGTATGCCATTTTTTTTTCATTTATATATACTCTTTTTACAAATTATATTTTTATTATTGCTTTTAGGGTTTATATAATATTTTTAAATTCTATATATTGTACTTCTACATATATTATTTTTAAATTATATATTAGTTTCAATTTCTATATATTATTTATAAAAAAAATAAGAATTTATATTCTATTTCTCAAAAAAAATATTAACTGTCATATTGCTCAATGGGAAACTTCCTGTTGTGCAGCATCATATCTCTTTTCAACATTGTCGAAGTATACATGCTCATATTTTAAGATTTATATATGGGGTGGGGTTTAACAATTTAGGACCTAATGTTGCACGACGGAGTTTCTCATCGTGCAACACGATGTGAAAAAATAGCACATAAAGACATTTTATAGTATATAAAATTAAACAAACAATATATAAAATTCATTTTTATAAACAATATATAGAGACAATAAACAATATATACGTAGACAATGAAAAATAGTTTATAAAAACACAAAATATATTGAAAAATATAAAAACGGTATACCGTCGTTTGGATATTTGTCATGACAATATATTTGTCATGACAATAAACAATATATTTGTCATGACAAACGTTGAATTAGAAAACATATATTCGTACATAATAGTAAAATGTGTAATATAAAAATGATATTTTGATACAAAATAAAATGGATATTATAAAAAACCGGTAATCATAATTTATAAAAGAAAAACCCGGTAACCTCAAAAGATACACTACAACAGTTCAATAATACAAGATGGCAATAACAAGATTCCTCAACGGAAACTTAACCCCATAACTAGAAATAGATTTATAATACTAAGAAATAGTGATAAACAACATAATAATTCACCGAAAAAAATTTGCATTTCTTTCTATTTTATTGAAATAATATCGAGATAATTTTATTTTATTTAACTATGGAATTTTTGGGATTATGCCTCCGATAATTGGAACGGTGCCTCCGATAATTGGAATATTACTGATCGGTGTGTTCGGATTGATCGGTATGTTAGGGGCAATCGTGATGTCCTTCATGACTGATACATAATCCAGCATTAATTATTTATTGTAAGTAGTAAAAATATAATTTGCAAGTTACTTTTAGTTTTAGCCTTGAGGTTTGAGTGAAAAAGTTTGTTTTATCTTTGGATATAAATGAAGAACCGAATAATTTTAGTTATATGTCAATAAGAGTATATAGTAGCCATTTTAGTTAAAATTAAATTATTAATGAGAAATATAAGTCCCTTATGCCTAAATTACAAAAAAAAAAACACGTAGGTATATAATACATGTTCGAATTGCAAATTTCTTTGAATTTAAGTTATAAGAGAGATAATTACCATGTTTAGGCTCCATTAGGATGCGAGAGGTGGCTGTACAAGAGGAGACAAATGAGCCACATAATAGCAGGTATATGCATAGCATGGAAAAACAAGGTTTCATGGCCATTTATTTCCTATTTTCGATTTTCAGTATCACTCTTTTTTCCTTTTTTGGAGAAATTTACTATCAGTTCTATTTTCTTTCTTTTCTTGATGAAATTCAGTTTTTGCTTCTTGGTGTGATATTGATTTAAATATCATCCTTTAAATAATGCGAAATCCTGGCAAGATGATAGGACATTAAGAAAACAAGATTGATTGCTCTGACTCGAGTCCATGGAAATTTGACAAGTAATTTGTTATTATGTCATGTTCCCTCCAAAAACAATATTTGTTGTTATGCAATTAGTCATGAAAGGAAGATTTGGAGGAGACGATTCTGTATTATTGGTGGGGCAGTAGTGAGGAATTAATAGCTAGTAAATTGTTTGTTTGTTAATTGCTATATATTCATTGTTTATCTCAGTTTATTTTTAGTAAAATAATTCATTCGTGTTATGAATATATTAATTATAGATGTCTAAATACTTACCCCCTTGGCATGTGAAGAATTATTACAAATCTTATCTTGTAAAGATGTAAATCTTATCTTGTAAAATATGAGGAGTTAATGTAGAATATTTGTTAGTATATTTTGTATTGAAATTCTAAGATAGATTCTTGGGTAGAATGCTCATCCTTCACTATATAAAGGGGTAGAGACTATTGTATTTGGTGCCTTTTCACCATTATGTTTTGGTGACTCTTTTACAATTAGGAAGAAACAATTTGTCTCTTCCAAACTCTAAGAAATATTACCTCCTCGAAATCCTCCTTTCTTATGTTATTATCATTTTATATTCAAGACATTATCAGCACGACACTTTGACCTAACGTAAGCGAGGTAGGAATTATCATTATTTCTTATACATCAATATTTTCTTATTCGGATTCTTTTCTTCCGATTGATTCAACTTTTATTCTATTTATTTATTTGAACTTCTGACAACATGTTATTATTAATACATATTTATTTTTAAGCACTAGAAGTTGCTTGTTTAATTATTCATTTTATTTTTAATTTAAGCAACCAGAAGTTGTATGTTTATTTTATAATTACGCAACGTTCCGATACGGAGTGATCGGAAACAGAGTACGGAGGTATGATGAGTGTTTCCGGTAACTATGAGCAGGAATATGCATAGCATGGAAAAACAAGGTTTCATGGCCATTTATTTCCTATTTTCGATTTTCAGTATCACTTTTTTTTTCCTTTTTGGGAGAAGTTTACTATCAGTTCTTATTTTTTTTTCTTTTCTTGATGAAATTCAATTTTTGCTTCTTGGTGTGATATTGATTAAAATATCATCCTTTAAATAATGCGAAGTCCTGGCAAGATGATAGGACATTAAGAAAAAAAGAAAAAAAAAAAAAAAAAAAATATATATATATATATATATATATATATAAGATTGGATATGAACATTGTTCAAGATTGATTGCTCTGATTCGAGTCTATGGAAAGTCGACAAGTAATTTGTTGTTATGTCATGTTCCTTCCAGAAACAATATTTGTTGTTATGCCATTAGACATGACTCATGAGAGGAGGATTTGGAGGAGACGAATCTGTATTATTGGTGGGGCAGTAGTGATGAATTGACAACTTGTAACTTGTTTGTTTGTTAATTGCTATATATTCGTTGTTTATCTCAGTTTATTTTTAATAAAAAAATTCATTGGAATGATTATTGGAGTAATGGAGTTCCTTTCCAAATTCTTTTACTAATTTGTTTTACAGTGATTTCGATCTCTCACAAGCACAAAAGCTCAATAAAAGAATTAGTAAGAAAATTAAGTAAATTATTTAGTTGTGGCTGATATTCGAATGGCTAATATTGTTTCTAAGAAAAAAATCTTCATAACTCATATATTTTGTAAGTCAAATATAAAAATATTCCTACATTATGATAATATTAATAATGTTATAAAATAAAGAACAAAAGAATAATAAAAAAGAGAATTGGAAGGAGAGAATTTCATTGAATTGTGGATTAAGAATACAATAGTCACTGCCCTCTTTATATAGTAGAGGGTGAGTGCTGGTCAAGAAATCTCTTGCCTGATTTAGAATTACAATAAAGGAAATAATCTAACCTAAATACAATAAAATATACAGTAATAAATGCCCTGTCACAACTCATTCCATTCTTACACGTATTTCCTAATTTATCTTTTCTTAGGGGCCAAGTATTGGACATCCATATTAATTATATTCATAACACTCCCCCTTGGATGTCCATATTTCATACGCATTAGAACTTGCCTCATTAAAAACCTTACAAGGAAAACCTAGTATGACAAAACCTTGACTAAGGAAAAAAGAGTGCATCGCGTATTATTATTATTTCACATTATTTCATATATTAAATATGTCTCGTTAAAACCTTACTAGGTAAAACCCTATGGGCAAAAATCCTAGTGAAGAAAAAAGAGTGCATCATCATTCTATATATTACGCACAAAAGTTGCCTCGTTAAAAACCTTGCTAGGAAAACCCATTGGGACAAAAACCATAGACAAGGGAAAAAGAGTGCAGTGCGTATTATTTCTCCCCCTCATATATGCAACTTTATGTGAGATGACAAAGTTCAATCTCTGTAATATATGCTTAAGAAGAGATCTGCTGGATCATTATTTGAGGAGATTCGTTAAATATTCGTTTCACAATCATCATGCTCATGCATGAAAATAACTCAGCATCATTTACTTCAATTGTCAATACATCAAACAAGTTATCTTGATGATCTTAATGGATGCGATTTCTCCACATTATATCATTGTAATAGATGGATTGTGAAACAATAACTCCTTCCGAGAAATAATATTCAATTTATGATTCAAGATAATATTTTATGCCTTAAAGAATTTAATCTTATATTCTTTTGAATAATATAGTAGCTTTTGGAGCTCTTCGAGAGTACCATAAGATTTTAAATCATCAATATATATATCAACATTCAAAAGGTAAATATATAGTTTCCTATACGTAATTTTGATCAATTACATAACATTCATTCAACAAACATTTGTTATAGCAATTTTATCACATATCTCAATATTGCATTAATTAGTACAAAGATCTTTGTAATTTAATAGATTAAATCTCTCGAGAGTATGAAATGCTTCAGGCATTCTAAATCCTTCAGGGATTTTCATTAATATATTGCAATCAAATGAGATATGAATAATTTGCTACTACGTTAATAAGTCCATCAGGGACGACAAAATTAGAAATATAATTGCACATCGCAATTTAATTTTCATATTACATATTCTTAAAACACCCTCTTATAAGTTATACTCGCTTATAAGTTACCGTTATACAACGCCAGGTGTTTGGAGTACGTGTCCACAATTTTATATTTCACTAGTGAAAATAATGATGCTTTAATCACATCTTTCGATTTGGCCAATATTATCCGTCGACATTATACAAATAATTTTAATTCTAAATCCTCATTTTCATTTATAAATCAATTGCAATTGCATAACTAAATTTTGATTAATCACAATTTTATTTCGGTTCCATATTTATTCCAGTAGAGACATAATTTATTGAGATCTCATTATTTTCAATATTGTTAGGTACCTCTCTTCTGGGATAATTTGCTCGTCATTGTCTTCTACTCTTTTATCATCAATATTCTTTTCAGAAGAATTTTTTCTTTTGAAGTATTGATAACTTCAAGCCAACTTTCTTATCATGCTCTTTTATTCTTCCTTGGATCTTTATCATTGGAACTGATCGGTCGACCATGCTCCTGGCATATCTCAAACATAGAATTATCCAAGGGTATCTCAATGAGCACTAAATGCTGGAATATCATTTTTGCATCAACATAAATAATATAATTGCATGGTGTTTCACATTAATAAATTTATGAACTTCTAGTTCATATTAACTTGTTAGAGGATCTAAGTGAAAGATATTAATAATGCATTCCATATAAGTTATAACTTATGTTTTCCAGCTCTTGTTTCTCTCCCCCTAATGTTATCATTAATTATTAATCAAGTTCTTCAGGACTTTCATTGTCTACTATATCTTGAACATATTTATGAATATTTGATTTGTTTCACAACAATCACTTTGGTATTCATTTAATTCTTTCTTCTTGAATTTTGTCTACAAACATCTAACATACTTCAGGTGTGTTTTTGGATGATCTTCCGGGGATATTCATCCGAATTAAGATGTAGTGAATAATTTTGTCTACAAACATCTAACACACTTCAGGTGTGTCATATTACTTTTATGAAAGAATAAATATGTCCGATAATAGATTTGCTCTGTTTTACAAATGAGTTATATTTTAACTTATAGTTCATATATATAAGATTAAGTATCAAAATTAGATAATGATCGAAAATTCATCACATCAAATTTATAATCAATAAATTATGTAGTGAATAAATTCATGTAATGACGTTCAAGATATCAAATTATGCAGGGCAATTTAACATAACATATATGCCCGACTTTTATTTGTGACCCATTTTTGTGCGTTGCGGTGGAGCTACCGGAACAAATAGTATTTACTCAACTGCAGGCTGGTCACAAATTATAATGGGGAGTACTTATTATAAAATGTTGGCTTTACTCTAATTAGTACTGTAGCATATATCATTTCATGGCCTCAATCAAAAGACGAGCTTTCATTTCATTATTAGGGGCCAACGATTAATTATAATCGCATAACAAGATATGATGTTAGATCATTCTAAGTGCGTTTATGGGTCAATACTCAACTATAATCTAAATCAACGTATAATAGTCAATTATTACTTGGGATGTAGCCAACTGATCATCATCAAGACGATTTTTCTTAGTTGTACGATCCAGAAATTATTATCTTAATTAGAATATTCGAGCAAGCAATCTCGCAAATACAATATTTCGAGATTAAATAAATGTACATGTGACCATCTAATAGATACATCTATTAATACCATAAAATATCTAGATGGTCCACATGAAAGAGTAATAGGGCCACATATATTTCGATTAATACGCTCAAGGAAATTGGGTGATTTATTCCCAACCCTAATTTGTGATGTCTAACAATTAATTCTTCTTTAATAACATGCAGCACATGAAAATTCATTTGATAAAAGAATCTTCTGGTTCTTTAATTGATGCATATTTGAATTCTCTGTGATTATTTGCATCATCATTGCTCCGAGATTAGTTAACTTTTGTTTCATGCCAAATCATGAAATTTCTCTTCGAACTAGCGAACTTCTGGTTCATGTCAAATCATAAAATTACTTTTCAAATTATTGAACCTCTGGTTCATGTTTAATGATAAAATTACTTTTCTAATTAGTGAACTTCAAGTTCATGTCAAATTATAAAATTACTTTTCGACTGGACGAAATCTGATATGCAGAAGTAGTCAATAAACTTCTGGTTTACTAATAAATCTGACTTAATTGTATTAGTCCTTCATAATACAAATCAATAGAAAAGCTGCATGTTGTTCTAATGAATTTTTCTCAAAATACAGAAATATTGTCCACTACAATGAGGCACACATATTTATAATTCTTATTGTGCCCATACATACTTTGATTCATATTAGTAGTATCAAAAGAAAGAAAAATAATGATAATAACAATAATAATAAGAATATAAAATAAAATAAAAGAAATTTTTCTTACTCGGTTCTTTCTCTAACTCGTTCTTGTTAATGTGCTTTAAATCCAGCGGATGATATCATTATCGGTTATCAACTTTTTCATTATGGTGATAAACAAGTCGACATTATTATTTTCTCTTTGCTTTTAAGACAGCTTAATAAACCTCCACAAGATTCTAGGGCGTACATAGAGACATACCAAATGTCTTTTACTACAACATAAATTTTTAGACCATTTTGTGCGTTCTTTCCGCTTTCTTGTGTGTTTTTCTTAATATAATCATCACAGTCACAAGTATAATTTCGACCTTGACCTCTTACACGTCAGCATCCATATTAATAATCACGACTTGTATATGTGGTATTCACTTCTGGGAATGATGCGGAACCAATTGTACGGAATTCGTGATTTTTCATTTTAATGAAAATTCATTATTTTGCTTATATACAAGAAACAATAATTTACAATTTTAAAGCATTATCTATTATATACAGGCAACAAAATGGTAACTCTTCTGGAGTCTTAAATTACATTTACAATACATGGTATTATATTAATACCTGTCTTTCAATTTCTAATTATTATTTTAGTTGTTCAATGTCTGCTGGACATATGACAGACATTTTGGATTCCACAAATAAATAAAATAAATTGAATAAATATATGGTCAAGGAAGTCCGACTAAAAGTCTTATGTAATATTTAAGAGCTTACTGAAATGATTTTCAATTATAAACATAATTAACCATATTTTTTTTTCTTTTAAAGAAACTTTATAGAATTCGACAAAATATTTTGGTGTACAACAGATACTTAACCAATGCTCTTTTATACAACATCAAAAATACATATTTTAGAATCAGTTACAAATAATATCTTGTTGTATCTTCTCATTGTCTTATGTGATTTTCTTGTAACGACTTCTGGCATTGGTCTCATTTATGTCATTATTTTGCAACATTCACTTCTGGGAATTGATTGCAATTATTTAGACAAGTTTCATAATTTCTTCTTTTACAACTCATTAGTTTGCTTATTCACAATAAGATATGATATTGGTTTTCAATATATCTTACAACTCTCTTCATCTTATTGCTGCTTCAAGAGCAAGATAAAAGGTAAGGAGTATCATTATTTAATATATATTCTTCATTTTTTTTTTCTCAAATTATTATTTGAGAGTTGATCTTCGAGATTTAGACAATATTTCTGATTTATATTCTTGCAACTACTGGTGCTATATTTTGCAACTTATGGTGCATAAAATAAATTTTGCAGCTTGTGTGCAAAGAAAAAAAATTATTGCAACTACAGGTGCATAAATAAAAATAAATTTGCATAAAAAATAAATGTGCGTAAAATAAATGTACATAAAAGTAAATGTGCATAAAAGTAAATGTGCATAAAATAAATGTACATAGAATAAAAATAAATATACTTGCAACTTCTGGTGCATAAATATACTTACAACTTCTGGTGCATAAATAAAAATAAACATCAACTTTTGGTTTCGTAAATAAAATTAAACAAGCAACTTCTGGTGCGTAAATAAAAATAAACATGCAACTTCTGGTTGCAAAAATAGTTAAACAAGAAACTCTTGGTGCATACAAAATAATTTAAACGAGCAACTTCTGGTGCGTGAATAAAAATAAACACGCAACTTCTGGTTGCAAAATAAAAATAATTAAACAAGCAACTTCTGGTGTATTAATCTATAAAGAGAATCTGCAACTTCTGGTGCAGAGATATGTTACTTAAAAAAGCTCGTAAAATAACGAATTTCAAGAAAAGAAAAAAAATCCAATAAAAGAAATCCAAAATAAATAATATAATGAAATATTAATAATTTGAAATTGTACCTTCTGAAGCAGAGTTTTAGTTATGTTATTTAGAACTTCAAATGCTTATTGTAGAGTCGTGCTGATAACGTGTTATAAAATAAAGAACAAAAGAATAATAAAAGAGAGAATTGGAAGGAGAGAATTTCATTGAATTGTGGATTAAGAATACAATAGTCACTGCCCTCTTTATATAGTAGAGGGTGAGTGCTGGTCAAGAAATCTCTTGCCTGATTTAGAATTACAATAAAGGAAATAATCTAACCTAAATACAATAAAATATACAATAATAAATGCCCTGTCACAACTCATTCCATTCTTACACGTATTTCCTAATTTATCTTTTCTTAGGAGCCAAGTATTGGACATCCATATTAATTATATTCATAACAAATAAGAATTATTTATTCTTTTATTTGATTGTACTAATTTTCTTAATTGACTTACTGAAAGTAGAACTTTGAAAAATAAATTAAACATTGAACATGAAAACCATTCATTTTTTTTATTGAATAGAAAACTCATTGAATAGGATATTTTTCAAACTTTTTTCATGTTTTGAAAATTTATTAGAGAAAAACAATATAATTAAATAGAATATTAGCAATTTATAATGATCAAACTATAAATGATCGTCATTTTTAGTTTTAGTATTGTTATTGCTGTAATCGTATGAAAAACTCTGTAAGTAGTCTAAATAAGAAAGAAATTAACAATGGAAATAAAATTTTGATTTTCATAATTGATTCAATCCGGTTTTAGACTTGTTAGGTTGTGTATCTCATTCTCATCATTCATCATCAGAAGTCTTGATGAGAACAGACAATTACAAGCAGAACACAATATTTTGACTCGGGTTCGCTACAGTCTAACACTCAATTACTCAAATTATTGTTTTAGAATTTAAACAGCCAATTTAACTATTTTTCCTTTCATGTATTATTCCATAAATCATACATAAAATAACTATTTAATAACAAAAATAAATGTTAAAATATCATAGTATAATTAATTGAAAACAATTCCAGGATATGGACTGAAGCGGCCCAACTTAAAACCATCCTAATTTCGAAAGGCTTGTTTGAGCCTAAAGAGAAGAAACGCGCGAGCCCAAGGTTTACTTTCTTTTAGTAGAATTAGATGGATTTGGGGGCGAATTTAGTTGGGTTTTGTAGAATTTGAGCAGATTTGGTATAATCAATGAATTGGCAAATTGATCGGATAATTGAATAGATTAGGGTCTTAGGGAGGTTTATGAATATCTTTTTGTACCCATATAACTCTGTTGAATTCTTACAGGAAGCCCTTTCAAAATGGATGGAGAATCAACTCAGAAGAAACAGAATCTAATAATTGAAGGATACCCAATCGAAGGAATCTCCATTGCTGGCCAAGAGACTTGTGTAATTTTCCCAAGTTTGAAATTGGCTTTCGATATTGGTAGATGCCCACAAATGGCAATTTTTCAAGATTTTGTCTTCATGTCTCATGGCCACATGGATCATATTGTAAGAATTCTTAACTTATTGTTTTCTATCGTTTAGTTTCATTTGATTTGTTTCTGTAATTAAGGATTTAATGTTGAATTAAGGCTAGAAAGAACCAATTTTGTGAATATGGAATTAAATTATAGATAATGAAAGAGTAAGAATTTAAAATACAAAAAGATAACACAATTAAATACAGTTGGTATTGATTTTTCAAAACTAAATATTTGTGCAATTCTCCTTTTATGCTATTGTTTTTATTTATCTTTGTAATTTAAGATTTGATTTATTGAGACTTTTTTAAATGCTGAATTTGACGCTGGGTTGGTCTTATTTTGTTCAGAAGAATCGATTTTGTGAATAGTAAAGAATAGTATAGATAATAAAAGAACAAAAAAAAGAGAAAAATGAAACATAATCAAATAGAGAAAATAACAACATAATTTTTTTTCTTTTTTTTAAATTTTAGGGCGGTTTGACAAAATATGTAGAAGAACGTGAAAAATGCCAGATGAAACCTCCAACTATTTTTATACCAAATTGTTTAAAAGAAAATGTGGAAAGACTTTTTGAGGTGGATCGTGACATTAAACAAACAGAATTGAAGCACAATCTTATCGTCTTAAATATTGGTAATTTTTTTTGAGGAAAAAAATATTGGTAAATCCTTTTAATTATTAATTATTTTTTTGTTGGGTTTTGGTACCATCTGTTTTGTTTTAGCTGTACTCATATGAATGGATTTATGGTACCGATAAATTAATTTCATTTATGTTTTTTTATGGTTGTTTTGGTTTCAATTGAATAATGAAAGGTTAATTAAGGCTGAATTGGAGTTCTCAGTACCAAATTTATCGTTCATATACTATTTGTTTCAGTTCTTGTGAATAACTGATCTTTATTTATTCAATTTATTTGTTAATAATTTTTTATGCAGGTGAAGAATACCAAATAAGTGAGGATCTTAAAGTAATAGCATTCAAAACTTATCACAGGATACCTAGTCAGGTAATATTAGTTCAGTTTCCTACATGCCATTTTAGTACAGAATAATAATAAAATATGTTGCTAAAAAAAATCCAAATTTTAAACTTTTTTTTTTTACTTTTTACAGGGTTATTTGATTTACAAAGTGAAACAAGAGCTCAAACAAGAAATTGAACAGTTGAAATTATCGAGTGTGGAGGTCCGTTTTTTCACTCCTTTAAAGAAATTAGGGTTTAGAATAAGGGTTTTCAATAGAAATAGTGAAATCTTCAAAAAATCCCTTGCATTATTGCCGAAATTGCAAAACACTATATGTCATTAGTAAGAATCCTCTCTCTCTCTCTTTCTCTCTCTTGCAATTTGAGCAATATTGCAGTGTTGTTTTTTGCAATTTTCAACAATATATGGGCCTTTTTGCGAATTTAGCTCAATGCAGGGATTTTAAGGGCGTATAAGATTTTTTCACCCATTTATATATTTTTATCTTTTTTTTCTCAAAACAGATTAAAAACACAATATCTACGCCTGAAATTGCATTTACAGGCGATACGATGTCAGATTTTATTTTGGATCTGAACAATTCTGATGTGCTTAAAGCTCGCATTCTTGTAATGGAGGTAATTTAATTTGTACAAATTTAGAGGGTTAAATTGCAAATTGGTTGTTTTTGTTACGTATTATATTTTTGTTTTTTAAGAGTACATTTGTTGATAATCAAATGTTGGTCGAGAAAGTGAGAGAAAAAGGTCACACGCATTTATCTGAGGTTAGTATGAATGAAATTTAATAAACTGTTAGAAAAACGTTGCAATAGTATATATAAGAATGAAAATATTGTATGTTTTTTTTTAATATATACAGATTTCGCGTCATGCTAATAGATTTTTGAATAAGGTAATTCTTTTGATTCATTTTTCTGCACGGTATCGCGTTGAGGTATGTAAAATCGCCGGTAATATTTCATTTTTGGTTTATGTTTGTGTATCATGATTTAATTAATATTCCAAAATTTAGGGTTTTTTTATATAATATGGAAAATATAGTGTTTCTTTTGAAAAATACCTTAATAAGGTATAATAAATGGTATATATAACAAAAACAATATAGAAACAATATTCAACAATACATACAAGTGATAAACAATAAATATAGTATATAGGGGACTTTATACTATTTAGTATTTTACTATTGAACTTGTGTATGTGGATTTTATCTTGACCTTATTACATTTTTTTTTTTTCATTTTTGTTGGTATTTTTCAGGAAATTAAAGAAACAATAAGATGCCTCCGTGTTTTACCGGCAGAGTTTTCACTCTTCAGAGTTTTCACTCTTCCAGAAGGTATTTAGCGCGCTATTCAATGCAAATTTCATAAATTATGAGTTAAAAAAAAATTTGAAGATAATGCAATAAATTTTGTTTCCAAATTTATTATTATTATTATTATTTTTAATGAGATTCAACTCGTATTTAATATGTTGAGAAACTTTGCTGAATATATGCTAACATAAGATTGTTTTGATTGAACCCATGATCTATTGCTACATGCAATATGATTTATCAACTAACTCTTATTACTAAACATCCCCAATTTGTACCTATATAACTAATCTCTCAAATGCTCACAGGAAACAAAGAAAAGAAACAGAATCTCTCAATTGAAGGCCATTCAATCGAAGGAATCTAAGTTGAAGGCCAAAAGACTTTTGTAATTTTTCCAAGTTTAAAATTAGGGTTTGATATTGGTAGATGTCCACAAAGTGTAGCCTCGCTGGATTATGTCTTCATCTCTCGCAGGGATCATATCGTAAGAAAATAATTCATAATTTATTGCATTTTTTTTGTTTAATTTTGTTATTAAGTATTTATTGTAAGAAGAATTCTCCTTTTATTGCTTTCTAATTAATTTGGTGCTGAATCAGTATGGTAATTTGTGAAATTAAGGCCGAGTTGGTAAAACAATTATTCGCTATTTAATCTTTTATTATCTGTATTATTATTCAGTAAAATTAAATAGCCATACACTAAATTAAATATGTGGACCAACATATTGTACATCTTACTTAACAGTAATACACCCAAAATCTTATTTTTATTTTTTTTTATTTTTATTTTAGGGTGGTGTACCAACTTATGTAGCCTCACGTGGATTAAATAAGATGAAACCTCCAACTATTTTTATAACAGCTTATTTAAAAGAAAATGCTGAAAAAGGTTTTGAAGTGTATCACAGTATTGTCCAATCAGAATTGAAGTACAATCTTATCGGCATAAATATAGGTAAAATTATATTTATTTTTTGGGGTTTAGGGGTTTGTACCGGTTGTTTTTCTGATACGTACCGATTTAAATAGGTTTATGGTACCGATAAATAAATTTTCCTTTTTGGTTTCATTTATGTGTTTCTTATGGTTGTTTTGGTTTTAATTGAAGCACAACCTTATCGGCTTAAATATGAATACGAAATGTGATTAGAAAATTTTATTTAATATTTGTATTGGGTTTTGGTACCGATAAATTGATACCCCTTTTTGGTTTTCGTTTATGTTTTTTTTTCTTTCATGGTTTTTTTGGTTTTAATTGAGTAATTAAAGGTTAATTGAGGCTGAATTGGAGTTTTCATAACCAAATTTAGCGTTCATTTACTATTGGTTTCAGCTCATTATAAAATATAAAGTATATATAGAAATACACCACCCAATAAATTATACATCAAATACCACACCATGATTTGCACATTAATGATTAATATCATTAATTATATAATCACTTTATTTCAAGCATATATTTAATGATAACACACCATACAAACATTTTACATATAAATCCAACATTTAAGTCCCAATACCGACCAGCTAAAACTTCTCCTTTTATTCGATTATTTTTGCTAATATTGATTTGTGCCCTCATTTTCTTCACAATCCATAGCCATTAAGGTTTCTCTCCCGATGGAGGTTAACAACACCCAGGATTCTTTTTACAACACTTAGTACCACACTTAGGACACTTAGAGCAACAATTAGACTTGACGAGGCTCGGGACATG
The DNA here is from genome assembly GCA_027726005.1 of Juncus effusus. Classification (NCBI taxonomy): domain Eukaryota; kingdom Viridiplantae; phylum Streptophyta; class Magnoliopsida; order Poales; family Juncaceae; genus Juncus; species Juncus effusus. The sequence goes on along the minus strand of CM050893.1, from coordinate 1,034,969 downwards.
TGGGGTCAGACTCGGCTTAAGTTGGGGGTGAATGATAGTTCCATCTGTTTTTGCTGCAATCAAGTCAACTAGTCAAGTAAATTACAAGGAAGATAGGATAAAAGAACTATTGAGTACAATTAAAGTAGCTTAGTTAAATAAAAGAAATCTTAAATTTATGATTTATCATCAATTGAACGTGTATCAAGATCCATGATATGTGAATAAGTTATCTTTAATTTGAAATATTTCATACTCCTTATCTTATTGCACAATAAAGATCTTGCTGCATATCAAATGAATGACCAGTTGTAAGTATGAGACCTCGAAATCTCTCAAAATAAGTTATGAGACCTCGAAATGTTTGATTCAAGTATTTTATTTTCACTCTCTCTATGTGATGGAGTAAACTATTTTTGCAATTTGTGTTTTAAAATCCAGCTAGTACTAACATTTGTGTCTTAACGTGATATTTTTTTTCTTTTTGTTGCTCTTTTTTGCACGAAATTTTGAAAGAAAATTAATTGTAGTTTAGAGAGAGCAAAAGAAAGTATACCAGGCTCAGCCTCGGTGCAATAGTATATGCCAGAACCATGTAGTAATAAAAAGAGCACACATATCATGGAAAAGGTTTTCATGTTTCTTTTTAAAACTGATGAAAAAATGTGTTTGATCTATCCAGCTATATATAGGCATCTTATTATTAGAGCAAAGGTTTTATGTGGTGGTTATTATTAAGTTGGAATGATGTTGTGTGGAAGAGGTAGGATATCTAATTATCTCCTCTCAAACACAAAAAATTAAGTGTTTCTATCTTGGTGAAAGTGAAGCAGTGAATTACACGAGATGGTTCCTACACTGTATATTTGTGACAAACAAAAAAGAGAGAGTGATAAGATTAGTGGTCATTGTCAAAATAAAAGGCAAAAAATGTTGGTCCAAGTGACTTTTGTTTGAAACAGTAAAATTAACAAGAGGCAGTTAATCCATTTTTGCAGACAGACAAGAATAATGTCTTATTTGAAAATAGGTATCCCAAACTAATGATTTTCAATAGAGAATCATTTATTTCTTTTTTCCTTTTTATCTTGTTTTGAATTGTATAGGGTGCTCATTTGTTGCTTGTATAACTCTAGAAAAACTTCGGTTTAAGCCGGGCTCAAGACACTGGATTTCGCTTTTGTTTGAGTGATGCCTTGATCACTTGCACTAACAAATGTTGGCTTGTCTATCTTTATTTGATGTGATAGTTAAGTGAATGTCAATCTGCTTGGAACCAAATTATTTATATAGCTAAAAAAATGATATCACCAAGAGTCATTTATTTAGCATTAGTATGGAAATTTCTATATCAATCCATCATAAAACAAGGAAATGCATAATCCAAATGGATCTACCTGGCGTCAAATGTCACACTGTAATTGACATTTTAATTCTTAATATACAAACAAAGGGACTGACTAAAACTTCTTTTGTTGGATTAGAAGTTTTGCTAATATAAAGTCGTCCCTTTATTTTCTTCACAATCCATTGACAAGGTTTCTCTCCTAGTGGACAACGATAGAATGTGTATCAAGATCTATACACATGATAAATTGTTTATAGTATGTAAGTACACTACTAAAAAAATGGGTTGTACTAAAAAATTAAGGTATCCCTAATTTTCAATAATCTTAGGCAATTTAGTACAACTTTTTCTTCATCTTTTTTTTTAATACATCCTTATAATATTGACAGGGATACCGAAGCATACATGTTCGGAATTAAAAAATTCCTTGAACTGGCATTTGAAAAGATATCTCCAGATGCATCTGTTTTATGTCCTTGTCGTTTCTGTGCAAATGAGTTTTGGGAAAACATGGATGGTGTAAGAGATCATTTATTTTTTAATGGTTTTTTAAGTACATACACTTCTTGGATATATCATGGAGAGACAATAACAGGGAATGAATGCAAACATGATGAAAACATTATTAAAATGCTACATGAAGCATATAATGTCCCTCAGTCAACCGAGAAAATTGATCATGAATTACATTGTGATATGGATGAAGGGGATAAAGAAGAGGATGAAGAAGAGAAAGAAGAGGATGATGAAGAAGAAGAGGATGAAGAAGAGAAAGAAGAATCGGATGAACCAAATATTCGGTATGATAAATTTGCAAGTTTACTTGAAGATGTAAAAAGAGAATTATATCCAAATTACAAAGAATTTAGTAAACTATCATTTATTATTCACTTATTTTATTTAAAATGTCTTGGTGGCTGGAGCAATATCTCATTTACCAAGCTATTATGTTTGCTAAAAAGTGCATTACCCTAAGGTGAAACTTTACCTAACACTTTCTATGAAACCAAAAAATTGATTTCTAGTTTGGGTTTGGGATATGTTAAGATTAATGTGTTGGGACTCGGACGTGCATAACGCAGCGGAAAACAAAATTATTCGTCCAAAACCCATCCCGAGAATCCGTGCGTATCGGTTAAATCAAAGAAATAAATCTTAAAGATACCTTTCGGATTACGCTTAATCCGTGACGCTCAAACCATGCGTGTTGTCCAAGCGCCTCTAAACCGGTTAAAGTCCTAACCGATTTTCCGTCCGTCTAGTCCGTCTAGGTCGGATCATGCGGAAGCCATCTACCGCACACACAATTGGTCTCCACCAAAACTCTCAACAACCCGTTCTCATCTTCTTAGGCCGAATAGATCACAAGCGCCGAAAGTACGAACGCCTCTACCGGTATCCACACGAACAAACTTCTTAAAACGGGAAGAAGAACAATATATATGCTAGTAGCTTGTTCTTCTCTTGCACAAGAAAACTCCTTTTCTTCTTCTTATTTTGTCTCATAAAAGATGTATAATTCTCTCATATAATTGCACCCTTTCATTTTGTCATATAAAAGGAAAGCACCCTTTAGTAATTTTGTCACACAAATGAGAAAGGATATTTTCTCTCTTTTTGTCTCACAAAAGAGAATGAGAAATAATGAGAGAGAGAATCATTTTAGTTCAATGAATTTGGAGCCCTCTATGTCCTTATATAGAGGTGAAGAGTCATGTCTATTCACACTAAAAGATGTATATGACATCACTCATCATTATCCACATATCATCATCTAGACTCTTCTAGATTACATGATCTTGTGTGCTCATAGTCTTTATATACATATATATCACATCTTATCACATAAGATGACAATATCTTTTGTGACATTCCTATGCAACTCATCATATAAGTCGCTAGGATTTTCTGCGCCCGTTTCAGTTTGTTCTTTGTGTGTGACCTTGTAGGTTCACTTAATGTTGGCAATAAACAGGAGAGGCAATCAGACTTTTTATGGTTTGAGAATGAAAAGGGGAAGAGGCGAGCCATGAATGGAAGGAGGAAAGAAGCAGATTTTACAAAATCGGAAATTTGGGGCTAAATTTTTGGCGGAAATAGAAAGATAGCATAAATTTTGGGGCTGAGATTTTGGCGGAAATAGAGAGGTAGCGGAATTTTGGAGGCTTAAGCGGGAGTAAGTGAAATTTTCACAATTTTGGAGAGAAGCGCGCTTCGTACTGGCAGGGCTCTTCATTGCATCAACATGTGCCAGTATGATTTGAGCTTTCTTTCTTGTTAAACAGAAGTCAAGACATACCTGATTGCTAGGGCAAATAGAAAGTGGTTTTGAGTAACTACTGTACTCATATTGTATTATCATGAGAAATCAATTTTGTTGATGTGATCCCTAATTTTTTTTCTTGAACAGCTTTCTTATCAATTTTGTGATATCAATTCTGTGGCAATGATAGACAAGAGTTGGATTCCCCTTCAGCTATCAAACCCTAAAAAGACAGATCGCCATGCACGATTTATCTCATTTTCGCCCAAAATTCTCGCCTCTCACCTCAATCTCGCTAAGAGCACCTTCAATTCCGTGGATTCCAAAAAAAAAAAATCCGTGGATTTCAGGAACGGCCAGCTTCAAAAGACCTACGTTTTTATCTAAGAGGTAAGATCTAGTTCAGGGGTTTTTTATAGCATAAATTTTTTCCAGGGGACAATTCAGATGACTCATATGTATTTCCAGATTCCAATTTGACACAGAGGCATTCCAGTTCTCTTGTCAGGCTTTTACTGATTTTGTTGGGGATAAAAATGAAAACTGGTACTGTTGGCGAGCCTGTACCAACGTGGCATGTCAAATGAATACTTAAATTGACTGGTACAGTACTGCCGATTACCCCTATAAAACTGAAATTTATTCAGTCAGTATCTCCAATTTTACTCCTCTTTTTGTTTTTCTTGGTTTGTTTTTTTTATTTCTTAGTGTGTTAGTTATTCATTTAGGGACCTGGAAGATCAATTATTAATCAGTTTATTTTATCAATGCAGGCAAGAATTTTTTCAATTGACCAGTCAAGAATTTTTTTCTCCCAATTTTATTTTGAACATTGTCATATAAAGTGAGAACTTGAGTCACGGCTAATCAGTTTGTCTTGATGAATTGGTAGTTCAAGGAGTATTGGTTGGATGCCTACATCATTATTTCATTAATCAAATATATGAATCAAATATATGAACTGTAAGTAAGTTTAAGGTTTGTATGATTTGATTTAATTTCATGCTTATTTCTATTTTATAGATGGTTAATAATACTTCATTTTACCTTCTCTATTATTATTATTGACTTCCTTTTTCTTTTTGAGTGATGTTTTATTGTTCTATCTCTTCAATCAAGGTTATGTTTTATTTTTATTTTTCCGAGTTATTATTTTTCTTGACTAATTTGACTTTATGTTTTGACTTCTTTTAGTTCAAATTGTGCTGCCAAACCAAAAAAAATTCAAATTTATGTTATATTATGTGATGCAACAAGGTTTATGCTTGGTTCACCCAATTGTGAATAACATAGAAGGTATTTTCAGTACTCATTTAGGATAACATAAATTTTTACTTTTTCTTACTTGTTTTGGTTTATGTGTACTGTTTTAATCATTTATTTACTTAACTACATTTCTAATTAATATTTTCAGTACATGTTATTGACAGTTTAAACTCCAAATTTTGGTCTTAAAAAATTCAAATTGTGGAAATGAGAGCATTGAGATCTGTTAACATGCCGATCTCTCATGTTACATAGCCAAAAATATTAAAAATCAGATGAGGTAATTCTTTTTGTTACTTATATTCTTTTATTTTTTATTTTGATGTGCATGCGTTATTTATTTATTTTTGTGAGGTATATGATGCAAGGAAGAAAATGGAGTATTTATTTTTGTGAGGTTTATGATGCAAGGGAGATGTACTATTAAGTTTGGTTGGATCTAAGTACTAATATGTACTATTTATTTTATATTTTCCATCTTTTCTTTCCTTGACGGTTGTTTTGTTTTATTTGACAATTGTAGCTGAATGAATGTGAGACCCGAAATGCAGAAAGGGAACAGAACAACAAATCTTTCTCGATTGCTTCTATGAGATGTGATTGCTCTCTCTCAACCTCTTTTCTACTGGTATTTGTTTTCTAGAATTTAAGTTTTTGGATTTGGGGTTTCTTTGAATCTTTTCTTTTCTTCTTTTTCGATTTAGGGTTTCTGTTGTTGAGACTTACTTGGGCTTAATAAATAACAAGGTGGCGCAAGTTCCATTTAATAACTGCTCTTTTGATTGAGCACTTAGGTCTATTAATGAGAGATTATCTATTTTTTTACCAAATTAACTCTTTTTCCATTTGAGGATAATGAACTCTATTAGGGTTTTTTAGATCAAATTAATTTGTTCTACTTATTTTTAATATTTTTTATCTTCTAAAGGGTTTATTTGTAAAATAACTTTTTGCATTTAGTGGTTATTTTAATATGGTCTAAGCTATGTTCATGCAAGAGGAGCTTTAGTGCATAATTTTTTTGAGCATATCATTGTAAGATCAATGTTTTTGTATATTTTGAGAAATTTCTAAAATTTCAATCTTGTTTTTATATAATAGAGTGAAATTTCTAAATTTTGTACCATGAAGTCATAAGACTTATTTTGTAGGTTAATATATTTTAGGTGTTGAATTTACTGGATCACAGGTATATATCTATTTCTCATCAATTGATAGTTAATTAGGTATAATTTGGGCATAATTATACAATTCAATGTTTATTCACGCAGAATTTGATTGAAGTGAGTAATCGGTCTACATTCTAACATTCAAAACAGGATCAGAAGGTTGTTGTATTGTAGTAAACTCTGTTATATATACTTGCACGGTTGGAATGGTAGGATCACAATAATGGCTCCCAGTCTCATTTGCAGGTAATATTTCATATATACCCCTTATATTTTTTTTATATTTCGATTTTTCTTAATTGTAGTTACATACATAAATCAAGTTAAATCCAACAAATTAATAATTATACTCATTTTATGTACAGTTTTTTGGTTTCTTTATTAGGTAATTAATTAAAATTAGGCTTGATGCATCAGATCTTAAGTCTATGTTGAGTTGTAGCATAACTATATGTTTTTTTGTTTTCTTATTCATATTGAGTGGGAAGAGAAATAGAAGAGGATCAATCAGTTGGACGTAGGTTACTATGCTAGTAGAAATAAGGATGATAATTCATCACCAAAAAATATTTTGTTAACTTGTGCCAACATTTATTACTTTTTGACTCTTTTTGAAATGAAGACTTGAGTTGTTTTTTTGAGTTCATTTGTAATAAAACTAATATGATGATAATGGATATAATGTTTCATGATTGTTATGAATGTGTGATATATGATGAGAAAAAATAAGTAGGATGAATGGAAATGTAGTAATAGAAAAATGTTTAGTATAGTGGCAGTTTTGAGGCGAGCACATTGAAAGCCATACTCGCTGTTTTTCTTGCTAGTAGTTGATTTTATACTGGTAGTTTTTCTTGTTAGTAGTTGGGTTTTATATTGGCGGTTTTTCTTGTTAGTAGTTGGTTTTATACTGGCGGTTTTCCTCGCCAGTAGATTTTGGCAGTTATAAGTGCTACAATATTGAGGCAAGTAAAAGTGCCACAACTTAGTAACAATTATAAGTGATATAATGTAGAGTCGCGTATAAGCGCCAGTAAATTAGTGGCGGATTTAAGTGTCAGTATGTAGTGGCGATTAGTGATGCGCCACAAAAATCTTTGCAACGCCTCCAGTAGTGGCACTTTATGTGGCGGACCATGAACTGCCACTAACCATTATAGAAGCAGTGAAAACTGCCACTTGATAGGAAAAAAGCCGCCACTATAAGACATTTTTTTAGTAGTGGTAATAACTATTATATAAGTAATTTTTCACCTTTTGTTTTAGAAGTAAAGAGATTGATTACACAAAAAAATTCCTGAGACAGGTCAGAAACCCATTATAAACGTTTTGTTGAAAAGATACTGTTGGGAGAAATCATATTAAAAACACAATGCTGCAAATCATATTATAACACCATCCGTTTGCATTATGATTTACAAAAAACATGTTATAACACCATAATGGCTTACATACTGATGGGCGAAATGCTTTACATCTATGCCCAATATTAAGAAAATTTTATATATAATAAGTATAATTTCTTTTTGCTTTCTCATATATTCATCTCCCTAATCAATCCTCCAATTATCTAACACAAATACAAAGATCCATTTTTCTTGGGATAACGATATTCTTTTGAGTAACTTTGGAGGCGGCTTAAATTATCCACCATCAAAAGCAAATAATTTTATTATTTTCTCTATAGTTACATTTGCAGAAACAACGGAATAAAAGAAAATAAACAAAAAACAAAGAAGAAATACAAAACAAATGGAGTAACGTCATTTACAATTCATTATTTTGTCAAATCAAATTTTCCAAAAAGAGAAAATTGGATCTCTTAATAACAAACTTATTCCTGCTAATATCATCATCACGATCATTTTCTCGTACCGCAACTACACCTCATTCATACCACAACTCTTAATCATCAGCACTTTCTGCCAGCCCCACTGAAACGAGTCAACCTTGTGATGAAAGAACCAGCCTTGGCCTTGATTTCTTGAGTTTTTGGGTCTCCTTATTGGACAAAGATCGCCCCATTTTGTAGCAGATCGCCCAGTGATTGCCAGGTCCACTTTTTCCATTCATCCGGACTCGCGCAGTCCCCCTTGGTTATCTACATTATATGAGGAATAAATGTAATTATATATGTTAACTGTATATGTTAAGATGTTATATCATGAGCGGATGCTTTATAAATCTAGTTGGTTGAATGCAAGTACAAAAATCTTATTTCGATATAAAATAAAATATATATTATAAAAAACCAGTAAACTCATAAAATATATATCCCGTACACTACAACAATTCGATAATACAAGACGACAATAACAAGAATCCTCAATTAAACTTGACTTATAGTTAGCAATAAGAAATAATGATAAACAAAACAATAATTCACTGAAAAAAATTGCAAATTTTTTTTGTTTCATTGAAATAATGTTGAGATAATTTTATTTATTTAACTATGGAGGTGAGCCAATTATGCCTTCGATATTTGGAATGCCGCTTCCAATTGGAACATTTGTGCAAGCGGCCAATATACAAATCAGTGTTTGTCGGGTTGATTGGTGTGTTCAGATCAATCAGTACATTTGGATTGATCGGTATGTTAGGGCCGATCGAGATGTCCATGTCCTTCATGACTCATACATAATTCAGCATTAAATATTTATTGCAAGTTGTAGAAAAAAGTTGCAAGTTACTTTTAGTTTTAATCGGTATGTTTGGGCCAATCAAGATGCCAATGACCTCTAGCTCAGCTGGTAGAGTAAGGTTATGAGTTAAAATTCTCATTGGCACATTAATATGCAACAATTATTATTTATAAAAGAAGTTACTTTTAGTTTTAGCCTTTAGGTTAAGTGAAAATGTTTGTTTTATCTTTGGATATAAGTGGAGAACCGAATAATTTTTGTTACATGTCAATAAGTGTATATAGTAGCCATATATTAGTTAAAAATTAATTAAAGAGAAATATGCAACAGGCCTTATTCCTAAATTGCAAAAAATTAACAACCTATCAAAATTCAAAACTACAAAAGAACATACCAATGGAGGTGTGCCGATGATTTGCCCGATTTTTTGAATTTTCATAGAATAAAGATTTCTTGTTTGGCAATTTTCAATAATGTAGATGTTTTTTTTTGTAATTTAGGTAAAATGCAGATTCTAATTGCAAATTCATTAAATTTAAGTTATAAGAGAGAGAATTGCCATGTTTAGGCTTCATTAAGATTCGAGAGGTGGCTGTATATGAGAAGAGGAATGAGCCACATAACAGCAAGAGTATGCATAATATCATGGAAAAGCAAGGTTTAATTGTCATTTATTTCAGATCTTTTTCTTTTTGTTCAACCCATTGAGTTGAAAGACTTGTTAAATATGTGTTATATTGCGTTTGCCGAGAATTAAACACATTACCTCTAGCTATGTGTGGAAATGCATTTATTTAAGATATTCAGTAACAATTCTCTTTTTTTCTTTTTTAGAGAAATTTAGTGTTCGTTCTGTCTTTTTGGATAATTCAGTTCTCGACTCTTGGTGTGAGATTGATTTAAATATCATCCTTATGTAATGCAAAGTCCAGCCAAGATGATAAGACAATAAAGAAATAAAAAAAAAACCAGATAAAATTACAGATAAACTTTGTTCAGGATTGGTTGCTATGATTCGAGTCTATGAGAAGCTAATTTGTTGTCATGTCATTTAGTCATGAGAAGAAGACTTGGAGGAGACGAATCAGAAATATTGGTGGGACAGTATTGATAAATTGACTGTGATGCCACAAGTTTTTAAATAAATTGGGGAAATGCCATTTAGTAGTTTTTCATTAGTTGATTCATTTCCAGTTGTGTTGGTATGTATTTGATTAACAAGTCAAATTCCAAATCCTTTGTTTTGATATTCTGGTTTCGGAGTTTTCTAGTTCTTAAATTTCGAGGACGAAATTTCTTTTAAGGGTGGATGATTGTAACGTCTCAAAATTTTTAATTTTAGGACTAAGGATATTTTCGTAACTTGATATTAACTTTGAAATTTTAAAAATATTGTTCTGATTTTTCTAAATTAATTAGTATAATTAATATTATGAATTTAAAAGTGTTTTTTTATGAAATAGAGTTTCGTAATAAAATATTTCTCCAATACGAAGATTATTTTGATTATATTATTTTAAAGGTTGTATCAGTAAAATTATTCATATAAATTCCAAAAATAAAAATAAAATTCCAATCTTGAATAGAGGTTACTCTGTCATTTAGGTAGAATATTTTAGAACATCCAGATTTTAAAAGATAATTTGATTTCATAATTCTCTCTAATTATTTCCTTATTTACATTTGGAATTTTAAATCAGCAAATTATATAAAACATTAATTTATGGAGTTTCCATTTTAATATTCTGCCCATCAGACATTGAAGCTCGTGCACTAAAATCCTTCATATTATTTGGCTCTTTGAAATACAGCCGCCATTCATTTGCTCTCTCTTTACTCTCTCTCTCTCTCTCTCTGTCCTTGCGTGTCATCCAAGATCAGACAAAGGACACGAGAAGTTCATGTATGATTCAACATCTTATCCTCTCTCCATGCGTGGTGTCAGGTGTGCAACATAGGCATCAAGCCAAGCAAAATTCAATTGACTCTTCAACTTTCTTTTGAACCAATGAAATTCCTCCACATTTCGATCCTTGCTTCCCTTTTCCCCCAAATTTCTGGTAAGGATCTCCAACTTCTACTCTGAATTTAATTATTGATGCAAAATTACTAATAAAAAAAATTTTAGATGATAAACAATTTAATATTTATATTATTAAAAAATAAGCATATATTCAGATTTATTATTTTAAGTCCGATTTTACATATTCATAATTATTTTGAGATAATAATATTATATTTATTATTATTTTTAATGGGGTTGTTTATGGAGCGGAACTAGAGAGTCAGTGGTATGTGTTTTGTTTTCTTGTGGAGGTATCGGAGGTTAGGGATTTTATTTGTTTCTCCTTCGGTTTATGTTTCTATGTTTTCATTTGATATATATATTCAATCAATATACTTCGTATCTGCTTTGACATTATTCTGTTAGTTGATATATTCTATTTTGATTTGGATATTCTGCTTATTTGTTTTATCCGTATTTGAATTATGTGGGGTTGTCAAATAAATGATAATTGAGGGTTAAATAAATTTTGAAAAAGGGGAATATATCGTATTTTGATTATGTTTAGGGACTATATAGCCCGTAATAATATATTTTTATTTTATATAAATTATATGATTTATGGAATTATAATAATATGAAATATATTAAGGCAAGTTAAATAAAACAAGAGAGAATAAGATAAGATCAAATAAAATAAAACAAAACATATTAACATAAGATAAATTGAAATAAAATAAGTTAAGAGAAGAGAAGCGAAGAAAAAAAAAGAAAAGAAGAAGTCAGATATGACGAAAATGGCCACATCTCAGGTAGCGATCTTGGACGAGGTTTTGGGCGTCAAGAATCTCCCATGTAGTGATCTCGGGCACTCCCTTCCGGGTCAAGAGGATCTGGATGTGTCTAACGTTGGGGCATCTCAAGTAGCGATCCTAGGCGACCTGACGGACAGCGAGATCTCCTATATAGCGAGCTTAGGTATCTCGCTTAATAATTGAGAAGTGAAAAGATTAAATAATTAAAGACTAAATCAAAGATGGCTAAATTTGATGATGTATAATATATTAACAATATGAAAATAAATTGACAAATTAATTAAAGAAAAAAAAGATTAATAAATTAAATGAGTAATAAATATTATGAGGGGTTTAAGAATATTAAGTATATACTGATATATAAATATAATAGTAAGATTGATTTTTTGGGATTATGATGATCTACATTATGAGTTATATATATTTCTTTCAATCAGTAGTTTGGTTTGGCCGAAGGGGACTGGACTCGTTTTGATTTTTTGTTATGCCCTAACTGAGTACCCATGTACTCATTCCTATTTATTTTCTGTTTTGATTTTTCCGCCCAGGTTGAAGTTGGTGTTTTGAAGTTCAAGATAAGCTGCGCATCGGGATTTGAGGTGTTAATTCCTATATTATTATTTTATTTTAATAATATAGCAGCAGTCTCGTTCGAATTTCGGGGCGTGACATTGACTAACTTGTTTGTTTGTCAATTGCTATATATCTAGCCTTTCTCAGTTTATTTTAATCAAAATTTATTCAATGCTTTTTTTTTGGAAGGAACATTTTTATTTCATTAATCACATCAAATATTTACAATCGTTTTTGCCGGAATACCGGAATGAGAATTAGCCCAGCTAATACAAATGCACTAAGCCCCCCTGAACCAACATATTACATCAAGTTACATTAATAAATAAATTAGCATTCGACCGCCCCCAAGAATTAATCTCCGTCTTCAGTTGATAAAAACGCCTTTTTGGGCTGAAAGAGAAAAAAACGCCTTTCTGGGCTGAAAGAGAAAAAAAGGCGCGAGCCCAAAGTGATATGACCTTCCTTTCTTGCTCTTAAACCCTCTCTCCTTCTCGCCTCTCCTCTTAAACCCCTCTCTCTCTCTCTCTCGATCAAAACTTGATATTGTTCTACGGTTTCTTCCTCCTAACAGGTGCATCTCTCTTAATTTCTCTAGCTTATTCAAATATTATTCTTCAATTTACTGCGTATGCATGCATGCTATTTTCAGTTTTTGCTGAGGCGTATAATGATAGTATAATGATAATTTACTCTCTCCTAAATTAAGTCCAATCTTTGTTCCATCCCCACAAAATTCTCCACTAAACACGGCAAGTTCCAATTTCCCACTCAAATTGATTTCTCTTCCGCTCTTTCAGAAACTTCTGTTATTACTAATGGATGGAGAATCAACAAGCATCTCATCTCCAGTCCCTCCTCAACAAAATAACAATTGAAGATACCCAATTGAGGGAATCTCAATTGCAGCCCAAGAGACCTGTGTAATTTTCCCAAGTTTGAAATTGGCTTTCGATATTGGTAGATGTCCTCAAAGCGCAAGTCTTGCAAGATTTTGTCTTCATCTCTCATGGCCACATGGATCATATTGTAAGAATTCTTAATCTTTTATTTGATTTTTTTCTTTAATTAAGGATTTAATGTTGGAATTAAGGCTGGGTAATTGGTGTTATTTTATTAGAAAAGAACCGATTTTGTGAATGTGGAAGTGTATTGTAGATAAAAGAAGAGTAAAAATTTGAAATAGAAAAAGATAACACAATTCAATACAGTTGGCTTTGATTTTTCAAAAATAAATATTTGTGCACTTCTCCTTTTATGGTATTGTTTTTATCTTTGTAATTTAAGATTTGATTTATTGAGACTTTTTTAAATGCTGAATAATTAACGCTGGGTTGGTCTTATTTTGTTCAAGAAGAACCGATTTTGTTAATAGTGAAGAATAGTATAAATAATAAAAGAGAAAAAAAAGAGAAAAATGCAACATAATCAAATAGAGAAAATAACAACATAATTTTTTTTCTTTTTTTTAAATTTTAGGGCGGTTTGACAAAATATGTAGAAGAACGTGAAAAATGCCAGATGAAACCTCCAACTATTTTTAGACCAAATTGTTTAAAAGAAAATGTGGAAAGACTTTTTGAGGTGGATCGTGACATTAAACAAACAGAATTGAAGCACAATCTTATCGTCTTAAATATTGGTAATTTTTTTTGAGGAAAAAAATATTGGTAAATCCTTTTAATTATTAATTATTTTTTTGTTGGGTTTTGGTACCATCTGTTTTGTTTTAGCTGTACTCATATGAATGGATTTATGGTACCGATAAATTAATTTCATTTATGTTTTTTTATGGTTGTTTTGGTTTCAATTGAATAATGAAAGGTTAATTAAGGCTGAATTGGAGTTCTCAGTACCAAATTTATCGTTCATATACTATTTGTTTCAGTTCTTGTGAATAACTGATCTTTATTTATTCAATTTATTTGTTAATAATTTTTTATGCAGGTGAAGAATACCAAATAAGTGAGGATCTTAAAGTAATAGCATTCAAAACTTATCACAGGATACCTAGTCAGGTAATATTAGTTCAGTTTCCTACATGCCATTTTAGTACAGAATAATAATAAAATATGTTGCTAAAAAAAATCCAAATTTTAAACTTTTTTTTTTTACTTTTTACAGGGTTATTTGATTTACAAAGTGAAACAAGAGCTCAAACAAGAAATTGAACAGTTGAAATTATCGAGTGTGGAGGTCCGTTTTTTCACTCCTTTAAAGAAATTAGGGTTTAGAATAAGGGTTTTCAATAGAAATAGTGAAATCTTCAAAAAATCCCTTGCATTATTGCCGAAATTGCAAAACACTATATGTCATTAGTAAGAATCCTCTCTCTCTCTCTTTCTCTCTCTTGCAATTTGAGCAATATTGCAGTGTTGTTTTTTGCAATTTTCAACAATATATGGGCCTTTTTGCGAATTTAGCTCAATGCAGGGATTTTAAGGGCGTATAAGATTTTTTCACCCATTTATATATTTTTATCTTTTTTTTCTCAAAACAGATTAAAAACACAATATCTACGCCTGAAATTGCATTTACAGGCGATACGATGTCAGATTTTATTTTGGATCTGAACAATTCTGATGTGCTTAAAGCTCGCATTCTTGTAATGGAGGTAATTTAATTTGTACAAATTTAGAGGGTTAAATTGCAAATTGGTTGTTTTTGTTACGTATTATATTTTTGTTTTTTAAGAGTACATTTGTTGATAATCAAATGTTGGTCGAGAAAGTGAGAGAAAAAGGTCACACGCATTTATCTGAGGTTAGTATGAATGAAATTTAATAAATTGTTAGAAAAACGTTGCAATAGTATATATAAGAATGAAAATGTTGTATGTTTTTTTTAATATATACAGATTTCGCGTCATGCTAATAGATTTTTGAATAAGGTGATTCTTTTGATTCATTTTTCTGCACAGTATCGCGTTGAGGTATGTAAAATCGCCAGTAATATTTCATTTTTGGTTTATGTTTGTGTATCATGATTTAATTAATATTCCAAAATTTAGGGTTTTTTTATATAATATGGAAAATATAGTGTTTCTTTTGAAAAATACCTTAATAAGGTGTAATAAATGGTATATATAACAAAAACAATATAGAAACAATATTCAACAATACATACAAGTGATAAACAATAAATATAATATATAGGGGACTTTATACTATTTAGTATTTTACTATTGAACTTGTGTATGTGGATTTTATCTTAACCTTATTACATATCTTTTTTTTCATTTTTGTTGGTATTTTTCAGGAAATTAAAGAAACATTAAGATGCCTCCGTGTTTTACCGGCAGAGTTTTCGCTCTTCCAGAAGGTATTTAGCGCGCTATTCGATGCAAATTTCATAAATTATGAGTTTAAAAAAAATATGAAGATAATGCAATAAATTTTGTTTCCAAATTTATTATTATTATTATTATTTTTAATGAGATTCAACTCGTATTTAATATGTTGAGAAACTTTGCTGAATATATGCTAACATAAGATTGTTTTGATTGAACCCATAATCTATTGCTACATGCAATATGATTTATCAACTAACTCTTATTACTAAACATCCCCAATTTGTACCTATATAACTAACTCTCTCAAAATGCTCACAGGAAACAAAGAAAAGAAACAGAATCTCTCAATTGAAGGCCATTCAATCGAAGGAATCTAAGTTAAAGGCCAAAAGACTTGTGTAATTTTTCCAAGTTAAAAATTAGGGTTTGATATTGGTAGATGTCCACAAAGTGTAGCCTCGCTGGATTATGTCTTCATCTCTCGCAGGGATCATATCGTAAGAAAATAATTCATAATTTATTGCATTTTTTTTGTTTAATTTTGTTATTAAGTATTTATTGTAAGAAGAATTCTCCTTTTATTGCTTTCTAATTAATTTGGTGCTGAATCAGTATGGTAATTTGTGAAATTAAGGCCGAGTTGGTAAAACAATTATTCGCTATTTAATCTTTTATTATCTGTATTATTATTCAGTAAAATTAAATAGCCATACACTAAATTAAATATGTGGGCCAACATATTGTACATCTTACTTAACAGTAATACACCCAAAATCTTATTTTTATTTTTTTTATTTTTATTTTAGGGTGGTGTACCAACTTATGTAGCCTCACGTGGATTAAATAAGATGAAACCTCCAACTATTTTTATAACAGCTTATTTAAAAGAAAATGCTGAAAAAGGTTTTGAAGTGTATTGCAGTATTGTCCAAATCAGAATTGAAGTACAATCTTATCGGCATAAATATAGGTAAAATTATATTTATTTTTTGCGGGTTTAGGGTTTTGTACCGGTTGTTTTTCTGATACGTACCGATTTAAATAGGTTTATGGTACCGATAAATAAATTTTCCTTTTTGGTTTCATTTATGTGTTTTGTATGGTTGTTTTGGTTTTAATTGAAGCACAACCTTATCGGCTTAAATATGAATACGAAATGTGATTAGAAAATTTTATTTAATATTTGTATTGGGTTTTGGTACCGATAAATTGATACCCCTTTTTGGTTTTCGTTTATGTTTTTTTTTCTTTCATGGTTTTTTTGGTTTTAATTGAGTAATTAAAGGTTAATTGAGGCTGAATTGGAGTTTTCATAACCAAATTTAGCGTTCATTTACTATTTGTTTCAGCTCATTATAAAATATAAAGTATATATAGAAACAATAATGCTACGATACCAGACCAAATGGCCCGACCATCTACCGACCGCTGATGTGGCGAATCCACTCTTCCCACGTCAGAACACGGAGAGTTAAACGGAAGAAAAGAAAAAGGCGCCCCGTTTGGTCTCGTCTCCTCAAAGCTACACGCTCAGATCCTCAAAGTATACTCTGAAAGTTATACTCTCATCTCCCCTCCCCTTTGCTCTGTCCTCAAAGCGACACTCTCATCTCCTCTCCTCGCCTTAAAGCTCCATTCTCGCCTCCTCTCCTCTTGTTAGCGCTCTCCTCTTCTCACAGATCTGAGAGCTCTTCCCTACTCTCTCATCAGAAAGAACGACGAATTGATTATGGCGTTCTCCTCTTCTTATTGCTGTACTCTTCGGAAACCAATAATCAGGTAAATTAAGCTTCTTTCTTCTGATTGTTCTCTATCCAGGTTTTTAATTAGTTAATTTGGCATAATTAGTATCTAATTGGTTTTGAATTTGTGAGTTCCTATTACTGTAGGGCCTGAGTTCCTAAATTTTGAGTTAATTTCGATTGCAATAGTTGCAACTATCATTTATAAGCAATTATTTTTTTTCTTAGTTTTTTTGGGAAATTTTCATTCATTTTATTTCACTGTATGTGCAAATAATTGCAAAATCAGGCTTACATTATCGCAAAAATACCCTTAATTCTTACGGAAATTAAAAAAAAACTCCTCTCTCACTCAATATGATTTATCAGTTCATTATTTTATTTTTTTATTTATTTTCCAGTTCCAAAGACCGGTACTTGCTGACAAAATAGAAAAATGGAACCTACTGGACATGAGAAAAGAATCACAAAGAATGTAGGTACACACCTACAGATTGGTGAATTTATCTGATTTTAATGTGGATCTGTATATGGTTGCGATTAATCAAAAAGGAGGAATGCTATAACGTGCAAAGCTTATTAAGATTAAGAGACAGCTACAAGGAAAATTAGGTATAATTTTCTTTTTCTTAAATTAAAGTGTGAAATATCTTATAATTTTTATCTCATTAAAATGTGGGATAAATAATGCAGGAAAGAAGGAAGATCCAAGTATAGAGAAAGCCACTCCAAAAGTGCAGGCATTTGGGAAATTCTACACTAGGTTTTTAGGTATTAGGGTTTGATAAATAATGCAGGAAGTGGGTAGTAAATTGATGTATGAATGTAGGATAAGGGATATCTATTATATTTGAAAAAAAGTTTTTGTTAATATGAATTTTTTTTTTTTTTGTGTTTTCAATCTTTTTTGAACATGATATGTCATATGTAACAGTGAATTTCACAAAAATATTGGAAAAATTATAAAAAAATTCTAATGAAATATAACTACAAATTATCAAAAGGCATAATATAATCTCACAAGACTCTTATTATTATCTAACAAAATTCATAATAGATTCTAGTAAAAATTCATCTAAATAACTTCATAACAAAAATCTAGCCAGACGCATCAAACATACGAGCACAATAAAAAAAAGTAAAAAAAAAAATCATCTATTACATCAACATACTACTAAATATAATTTCTAAAATTCGACGAGCTTGGCACATTACTTTCCCACACCTGACTAGCTGTCACATCTTGTTCAATATTAGACCAGATAAATTGCTCCGCGTAAATTGGAAAACTTTCTTGAGTCCCAAAATCTTTATCATTTAAATCGGGCAATACTTCATTTGCAACATCCTAAAATTGTAAACAAAATTAGTCAGTATAATATTGTAGGCATCAATACGTATGAAATAAATGAAATAAGAATAATACCTTATGTTTCCTCTTCTTTTGTTCTTTTTTCTTTTGTTCTTTTTTATTCTCACGAATTTTGTCACCTGTTCCTACCAATCTTTTTTGTCGGGGTCTACCTTTGGGTTTTATAGATTCTGGATTAAGGATGATAGGATTATCTTTCGAAGGTTCCTCTCCCAGTGCACACGAATCATTGCGGGAACCGGTATCAGTACCGGTATTGGAACCGGCAACAATTGGAGACAGAAGATATTTTTCTTTTAGCTTCCGGTGTACTTCCAAAAACTCCTCAAATTTTTCTTCACTATCTTTCGCTAAATCAGCAACTTCGTCAGATGTTTTGCGCATCTCGTCATACCGGATTTCTTCAATAGTTCTTGACGAGTTCTCGTACCTTATTCGAATTTTCGTGTGAGCTCTTGTCACATCTTTCCTCCATCTTCTCAAGACATATTTGTCGGGTACCCTTTGAACTCTCTTATGCTTCCACACTACGAGCTGATGTTTACAAACTATCCCTCTGAACTCAAACAAACGACAATTACAACTCGATTCATTCGTCTCACTATTGAAAATGACATGAAATGTCATGACTTTTTCCCATTCCTCTTCTCCGTAAGTAATCGTCTCTTCAACATCGTACTCCGAGAAAATGTCGTCTGCTTTCTTTTCAATCCACACACATGCAAGAGTCCCGATAAATTGCTCTTGAAACTCTCTCACCTTTGCATGTGTGTAAACATTATGGAATTGTTTCTCCAATTCAAGTCCGGTTATAGTCGGGATGTAGGATTCCACACTTTTAAGGTCCTCCATTTTTTCATTTTGGATTTTTCTCCCCAAAGCGTTCTCATATTGCTCTACAAACTATTTTAGCGTTGTTCTTGAGTTGATATAATTATCGAAAAAGTGGTTCATACTCTCGCTTCTTTGTATTGAAGACATTCCCGCCCAAAAAATATCTTTCACAAAAACCGGTACCCATCGCTTCCTCTCCAAGTACAACGCCTTCAACCATTCATTATTTTCAAGTTTGTATTCTTTGATAAATGAATCCCATCCAATCTCAAATTCATCTATTGTTAATGAATTGTAAACCACATTTTGCATCAATCTTGAAAAAGAATCATACCCCTCACATCTACCCAACTTTTCAGATTTCTTTTTCATAATATGCCATATACACCATCGATGACGGCTATTCGGGAATATTTTTTCTATGGCATTCTTCATGGCCATACACTGATCAGTAATGATTGCAGGAGGTGCACAACCCCACATGCATTTCATCCAAGTCTTGAACAACCAACAAAATGATTCGGTATCTTCATGGGAGATGAGCCCACATCCCAATAATACCGATTGACCGTGATGATTAACGCCTACAAACGGAGCAAAAGACATGCCATGCGTGTTCGCTAAATATGTTGTGTCAAATGTGACAACATCACCGAATTCCTTACAAGCCGCCCTACTTCTCGCGTCAGCCCAAAAAACATTCTTCAGCCGATTATTATTATCCAAATCCATATCATAATAAAAATCCGAATTATCATCCGTCATTCTCTTAAAATAGCTAAACATTGCCATTGCATCTCCTTCCGCATTTTCAGAATGCCGCCAACGAGACATTAAATTCCGTAAATCCTTCTCCAAATATGTAAGGTTCTCATACCCCCCCGCTTGAATCTGTAGTGACTCGTAAGTCTTGTACAGCCTAATCCCCGCTTTATCATTCAATATAAGTTGTCTTTTTATGCTTTCACTAACAATTCTATTTCTTCTGTAAAAATTGTCATGCCTCGGGGTAAATACGTGATTGTGCTCAAGGCAAATGCTACTAATTTCCCATTTCCCATCCAGATCCCTTACCAAATTAACACGAGCAGGACAATTTGTCTTGGTTTGCTGGCGTGGTCTCTTAGGATTTTTAGCTTTACTTTTCGGTTTGCCACCTTTACAACAATGAAAAGTAAAATTTCGCACTAGTCCATTTCTTTTTTTGGACGTTCTTTTCGCCGTGCCGAATCCTTTCTTTTTGGCATAAATAGCGTAAAAAAGAAATGCTTCATCAAGCGTCTCGAAAAACATCCCAACCTTTGGTTCCTTAACTAAATCATCATTAGTTTCCACATTCTCCTTTTCATCATCACTACTACAAATCATGTCACCTTCTTCATTTTGAACTTCCATATCTTCACTCGATTCTTCAATCACCATCTTTGACGGAATGGACTCCATCAAATACTCTCTCTATAAAATTAAAAATAAACATATAGATTAGTTGCATATAATTAAATTCCCATTCAATTATAATTCAACCATACTTACACCGAAAATTACTAATTCAACCCAAATTAAACTCTAATTCACCAATTATAATTACATATGAAATAACAAATCTTATTGCAAAAAATAATATATAAAATAAGTATGTTAGATTTTATTTGTTTTTAAATCAGTGATTATATTGATCTCCATTACAGATATAATATACTCACTTATTACATAACACATAAAAAGAACATTGTACACTCAAATCCAATAGAAAGCTCTCTGTTTCTTCAATACACACTAAATAAAAAAATATCAAAAATCATTGCCTACTCAATTTCAATGGAGACCACACAAAGGACGCGAAAGAGGACAAAAATTGCTGCCGCCTAGGGTTGTTTGGTGAAATCAGTTTTTTTATCATTTAAAATCAGAAAGAGGACCTCTCTGTTTCTACCCACGCTCTTCTTTCCCGTTTTTCATCTTTCCCTTTTTGCGTTTCGTGCGAGCTGGCTAACGGGTTGCTAACAGGGCGCGTGAAACGAGTCGGGCGAGTAGATCCGCCAGAGGGGTTGCAAACGGAAGTATATTTCCGTCTAATTTGTGTCCAGCATGGAAAAGGGATGAGCTCCACATAAGCCATCGGGATGAGGTCGGGTCCTTTGGTCTGGCATCCTATCATTATTGATATAGAAATACACCACCCAATAAATTATACATCAAATACCACACCATGATTTGCACATTAATGATTAATATCATTAATTATACAATCACTTTATTTCAAGCATATATTTAATGATAACACACCATACAAACATTTTACATATAAATCCAACATTTAAGTCCCAATACCGACCAGCTAAAACTTTTGAAAAATTAGACCAACTCTATTAAATTACGTTGTATTTTTCTCATTTTTTTTAAATTTTATTAATAATCTCCACTATTAACAAATTCCGTTCTTTTTTAACAAAATGAGACCAAGTCTTAAATTTGCAAACTTTCCAACTAAAAAGAAAGTTTCCGATTTCCTTACCGGCCAGAATCATTACTTGCTGGTACCAAATCACAAAGTGGCAGACTTACTTGGTACCAAACTACAAAACCAAATTAATTAAAAAAAGATTCAAAGAATTCTTCTTACGATATGATCCTTGTGAGAGATGAAGACAAAATCCTGCGAGACTGCGCTTTCTGGACATCTACCAATATCAAACCCTAAATTCAAACTTGGGAAAGTTACACAAGTCTTTTGGCCTTTAACTGAGATTCCTTCGATTTGGTAGCCTTCAACTGAGAGATTCTGTTTCTTTTCTTTGTTTCCTGTGATGAGCATTTAAGAGAGTTATTTGGGTACAAATTGGAGATGTTTAGTTATAAGAGTTAGTTCACAATGGTTATACTTATAATTACTTCTCTCATCTCTCATCTCTAGTTGTTTATTTACTACTTTAAAAATAAAAGGTGAAAAATTATATATATGCTACTTGTTACTTTTATATACTATATACAATTTATCATGTGCTAAATGTTGTTTACGTGAAGACATAATATTACATAAACAGTATATAGTATATAATATAATATCAACATGTGAGATTAATCTGTCACTAAGGCAAAACATGAAACGAATTCAATCCAATTTTCAAATAGGGCATTCGGAGTAAGAATTCACCAAATGAAAACATAACAAAATTTAGAAACGCAAATGAACTCATATGAATTGAGTGAAAACTCTTCCATGAAAACACGGAGGCATCTTACTTATTGCTTCTTTAATTTCCTGAAAATACCAAAAAAAATTAAAAAATATATCATAAGGTTAAGATAAAATCCACACACAAAAGTTCAATAGTAAAATAGTATAAAGTCCCCTATATTGTATATGTTGTTTATCACTTGCATATATTATTGTATACTTTCTTCTATAATAAATCTAATTTTTATTCATCATATATGCCCTTTATTACACCTATATGCTGCATCATCATTAGGAAAACTTTCTAAGAAGTCCCTAAAGTATTTATATTTATAAAAAAAAACCCCTAGATTCACATACCTCAACGTGATACAGTGCAGAAAAATGAATCAAAAGAACCGCCTTATTCAAAAATCTATGAGCAAGTCTCGAAATCTGTATATATATATATATATAAAACAATACTTTCATCCTTATGTATACTATTGCAACTTTATTCAAACAATTTATTAAAATTCATTCATGCTAACCTCAAATAAATGCGTGTGGCCTTTTTCTCTCGCTTCCTTAACCGACCTTTGATTATGAACAAACGTACTCTTAATAAACAAAAAAATAATAAGTACCCAAAAAAAAAACATTTACAATTTAACCGTTCCAATTTTGAGGAATTAAATTACCTCCATTACAAGAATTCGAGATTTAAGCATGTCAGAATTGTTCGGATCCAAAATAAAATCTGACTTCGTATCGCCTGTAAATGCAATTTCAGGCGTAGATATTGTGTTTTTAATCTGTTTTGAGAAAAAAAAGATAAAAATATATAAATGGGTGAAAAAATCATATACGCCCTTAAAATCCCTGCATTGAGCTAAATTCGCAAAAAGGCCCATGTATTGTTGAAAATTGCAAAAAAAAAACCTGCAATATTGCTCAAATTGCAAGAGAGAGAGAGAGAGAGAGAGAGGATTCTAACTAATGACATATAGTGTTTTGCAATTTCGTCAATAATGCAAGGGATTTTTTGAAAATTTCCCTATTTCTATTGAAAACCCTAATTCTAAACCGTAATTTCTTTAAAATGAGTGAAAAAACGGACCTCCACACCCGATATGTTCAATTTCTTGTTTGAGCTCTTGTTTCACTTTGTAAATCAAATAACCCTGTTAAAAGTAAAAAAATGTTTATAAATTTGGATTTGTTAGTAACATATTTTATTATTCTGTACTAAAATGGCATTAAGGAAATTGAACTAGATTTACTTGACTCGGTATCCTGTGATAAGTTTTGAATGCTTATTTGGTATTCTTCACCTATATAAAAAATTATTAACATATAGATTGAATGAAGAAACATCAATTATTCCTCAATTAATCCTTAATTATTCAATTGAAACCAACAAAACAACCATAAAAAATGCAACGGAAACCAAAAAGGGAAATTAATTTATCGGTACCATAAATCCATTCATATCAGTACGGCTAAAACAAAACAGATGGTAACGAAACCCAACAAAAAAATAAATAATAATTAAAAGGATTTACTAATATTTTTTCCTCAAAAAAAATTACCAATATTTAAGACGATAAGATTGTGCTTCAATCCTGTTTGTTTAATGTCACGATCCACCTCAAAAAGTCCTTCCACATTTTCTTTTAAACAATTTGGTATAAAAATAGTTGGAGCTTTCATCTTGCATTTTTCACATTCTTCTACATATATTGTCAAACCGCCCTAAAATTTAAGAAAAAAGAAAAAAACAATTATGTTGTTATTTTCTCTATTTGATTATGTTGAATTATTCTCTTTTTTTTGCTCTTTTATTATCTACTATTCTTCACTACTCACAAAATCGGTTCTTCTTGAAAAAATAAGATGAACCCAGCATTAATTATTCAGCATTTAAAAAAGTCTCAATAAATCAAATCTTAAATTATAAAGATAAATAAAAACAATACCATAAAAGGAGAATTGCACAAATATTTAGTTTAACAAAATCAAAACCAACTGTATTTAACTGTGTTATCGTTTCCTATTTCAAATTTTTACTCTTCTGTCATCTACAATACACTTCCACATTCACAAAATCAAGACCAACCCAGCCTGAATTTCAACATTAAATCCTTAATTACATAAACAAATCAAATAATAAATTAATAAATCTTACAATATAATCCATGTGGCCACGAGAGATGAAGACAAATTCTTGAAAGATCGCGCTTTGTGGACATCTACCAATATTGAATGCTAATTTTATACTTGGGAAAATTACACAAGTCTTTTGGCCCGCAATTGAGATTCCCTCAATTGGGCATCCTTCAATTATTAGATTCTGTTTCTTTTTGGTATTTTGTTGAGGAGGGACTGGAGATGAGATGCTTGTTGATTCTCCGTCCATTAGTAATAACAGAAGTTTCTGAAAGATTGGAAGAGAAATTAATTTGAGTGGGAAATTTGAAGTTGCGGTGTTTAGCGGTGAATTTTGTGGAGATGGAACAAAGATTGGAGTTAATTTAGAGTAAATTATCATTATACTATCATTATACGCCTCCGCAAAAACTGAAAATAGAATGCATGCATACGGAGCAAATTGAAGAATAATATTTGAATAAGCTAGCGAAATTAAGAGAGATGCACCTGTTAGGAGGAAGAAACCGTAGAACAATATCAAGTTTTGATCGAGAGAGAGAGAGAGAGAAAGGTTTAAGAGGAGAGGCGAGAAGGAGAGAGGGTCTAAGAGCAAGAAAGGAAAGTCATATCACTTTGGGCTCGCGCGTTTTTTTCTCTTTCGGCCCAAAAAGGCCTTTCGAAATTAGGATTTCAGTTCTGGTTTTCGCGTGTTTTTATGTACTGAAGACAGAGATTAATTTTTGGTTGCGGTCGAATGCTAATTTATTTATTAATGTAACCAGATGTAATATGTTGGTTCAAGGGGGCTTGGTGCATTTGTATTAGCTGGGCTAATTCTCATTCCAGTGTTCCGGCAAAAACGATTGTAATATTAGATATGATTAATGAAATGAAAATGTTCCTTCCAAAACAAAATCATTCAATAAATTTTGATTAAAATAAATAAAAAATAGTATATTTAAAAGCGGAAAAAATAATATATACAAAATTCTATCGTGTGTTTTTGGGCGTGCTCAAGCCGTCGTGCTTTTAGATGGACAGTTTGAGTGTGGGCTTTGAAGTTTAAACTAGGAAAAAAGCAAAGCAATAAGAATACCAATGTTTCAATATGTTGCTGAGAGGTTGCAAATTAACAAAATCAGGGGATAAAATGTTTGAAGTTTCTTTTTCGATTTTCTTTTGTTCTACTTGTCTTTCGAACATGCCTTGATTTGAAATTATTCTACAATTAATGTCTGTTTTGAATATTAGGTTTATGGGGCATTAATACTTTACTTAATTTACTATGTATTATTGATCAGATCGTCATTCCTATTTATGTTTGAATATATTGTTTGATGTACTACAACTAATATATGCTCAAAGTAATACATATGTATTATTATTTTGTAAGAATGTACCATTTAACTTTAAATATTATCATTAGGATTACTTACACATCAGTTATCACTAAAATTTCAATAATTATAGCAGAGCGCAGAAAGTCCCCTGGTGAAATTAAGAAGAGAAAGCCAAAGTTATAAATTTATTTACTTTTATCTTTTTGTTAACTTAGGGTGCGTTTACTTGGTGGGAATGTTCAACTTTCTTAGGAATATAAGGGTACGTTTACTTGGTGGGAATGTTCAAATTTCTTAGGAATGTAAGAGTTTGAAAATCATTTTATCATGTTTACTTTGACATGAGAATTCTACGTGGCAGAAATATCAAATTTTCATGGCAAAGTTATTTTACAATATTTGTGGGAAAGTGATTCCCATAGAAATAAATGGTAATGTTATATTCCCATGAATATTATCAAAATATCCTTATTAATTATGTTAATGCACATTATTATTATTATTATTATTATTATTATTATTATTTTATTAAATATAATTTACTTATAAAATTAAAATAATCTAAAATAATAATTATAATACAAATAATATTTTTTACTTAAGTTTACAAATTAAATTATATATTATATTCATTAAATAATTGTTTAAAAATGGGTTGGATTTTTTTTCTTTTTCTTAATTTATAACAAACTTGTTATGATTTAATTAAAATAGAAATTATAATTTAACTAAAATAAGAATAAATATATAATTTTGTAGATAATAAGTAAAAATATTTAATTAAATATAGTTTATTTGTTATACTAGTTTTATGGGCATATTTGTCATTTCATATTTAAAAATAATATAAATAATCAACACTCATGTATCCAAATTTGTGAAGTAAACAAAAATATTTCCATACCATGGGAATGTAATCACATTCCTTGGAATGTGATTCCCGTTGTAATATGATATTACCGCGAAGTAAATGCCCCCTTGTATATCCTTGCTTTGCTTTGGAATGAACTGATATTAACCATATATACAAAGCTCCGGTTTTTCTTGTCCAAAATTTGATTTTTTGTTTCTATAATAACCCTATATATTATGATAAAGAAATTATCATTATTGATAAAGAAAGAATAATGTTTGAACAATAGAGAATCATATGTGCCAAATATAATAAACTCAGTAAACAACTTGTAGTTAGAAATATATTTATATTCCACTCTAAACATAAACAACATATGATTCCTTATTCTCTCTGCATTCTCCATATCCAATAATGGTCCCTGAAACTTGTAAGAAACCAATAAGCTGCTCCTTCTTGAATGTTACACAAACATCATATCTGTCAATCATATATATGTATTCACATACATACTCTATGGAAATCGCCACATACAATCACATCATTCCAAAAAATCAAAGGCTCATAATAAACCACATCGTCTTATTAAAGACACAAAAAATTGGGGACTACTGACGGAGTTAATGGGTTTATGGTCCTCTCGTCCTTCACTGTAAATGGATGTCAGCTTCGTCTGAACGCGCGCGACATATCCATAATCACTGGTTTAAGAGCCGAAGGCGAGCTAGTTGATGTATGCGGTAAGAGGACATCGCAGACAAAATATAAGGTTCTAAGGAAGTTCTATCACGGAGCGAAGCAGATGTCTGCAAAAGATCTCGAACGTGAGCTGGAACTGCAGTTGGGCGAGAACCCCAGAGCAACACTCGAAGAATGATTATCATTGCTCACGATGCATTTATTCTCCACAGTCTTATTCCCAATGAGCAACCATATGTTTCTAGCGCAGTTCTGGCCTTACGTTGATAATTGCAACGAGATGTGGTGTTATGCTTGGGGTATTGTTGTCGCAGATTTCCTGATGCGGCAAATTCTGGATATAGGGACAAGAGTAATTACCCGTACTGGGAAGAACCCCACCATTGTCGAGTGTTCATTCGCCTTAATGGTAAGGACCGCAAAAACTATTGTTGTCATAATCATGATATATTATATTGCGTCTATTAACTTTATTATACACAAGTATGGTATTACGAGCACACACAACTCAGGAAGATGATGGTAACTAATAATTATTACGAGCACACACAACAGAATGCTACAAGCAATGGGTAATTAATAATTATTATTTTTGCTTATTTATATACTATTATTTTTTACTTTTATAATAATAATAATTATCATAATTTAATCTTTTAATTTATCTCTTTCTAACAGAATGATCTTCACATGGGAAATTTTCACGA
This sequence comes from Juncus effusus, assembly GCA_027726005.1. Taxonomy (NCBI): domain Eukaryota; kingdom Viridiplantae; phylum Streptophyta; class Magnoliopsida; order Poales; family Juncaceae; genus Juncus; species Juncus effusus. Next base: position 1,006,762 of record CM050893.1, on the reverse strand, counting down.
GCTTCCTTTTCTCAAAAGTTTCTATTTCTACGATTTAGTGGTATAGTTGGTGATCCTGATATATTTCTTGTTGAATTTGTATTTATATTTTATATTACTTTTTTATGCCTAAAAATAGATTTTTGTACTAACATATGTAATTATGGCACACTTTGTAGTTATAAAGAATCTTCCAATCATTGTAATATAATTAACTTTATGAAATATTAAAAGATAATTTATGTTCACCCTGGAACCTTCTGTATTTTAGTTGCTGCAGTTTAATCCATTAAGCATGTTGGACGCATAAAAATTCGAGTGGTTTGAGGTTTATATTTCATTGATGTGGAGTTATCAATTTACTAGGGCTAAATGTTAGAATGTATAGCTAAACTTTCGATTTGGATTTGAGAATCTTTCTATTTATGATTGAAATTACATTTGATATTCTAAATATTAACTTTGTTATTTTGTAGCCTTTGAGTTGCTTTTGTGGTCATATTTTTTAATTAACTTTTAATGTTTTTTCTGTTTTATAAATTTAATCATTGGTATACATAATAATAGAAAAAACCGCAGCGTAGCGCGGGAAAGTCCCTCGTGAGAGTTACTGAGTAGAGAGAGAGCTTGAACAATAGAAAAAAGAGAAATGTTTTTATAGTAGCGCTTTTTTTTAAAATAACTGAGAGAATAGCACTCACTTGTCCAGCCGGCTATTCTGATGCCAGAAATCTTGACTACAGAAGTTATTTTTCTACTTTTTTTACCTCCTGGATAAAAAAAAATGAAAAATTGTCACTACCGTCAGGATTTCTGGCGGTAGTGCTAGATGGCCAATTTTTTTGAGATGAGTGTTATTCTCTCGATTAATTTTCAAAAAGGCGCTACTTAAAAAAAAAGTCGAAAAAAGAAGGAATGGAGACTTCTTTATTGGTTTGAAAATGAAATTGAGAACTGAACTCCTGGATCTCAAGTCATGGATTCTACAAAAATAAGGTCATTTATATTTCCCATTTTTTTGTAATTTTGAATTTATATATGGTTGGTTATACTTACACACGATCTTTTTATATCAAAACTATTATGTTATTGAAATACTTATTTCTTTGTTACTGATATTCTTCTGACCATTGACCTTAATCAAACACTAAAATTTCATACATGAAGACATCTGGTTGTACAAATGGTGGATACATTATAAACCAAATTTACCTTAATGAGCATCTAAGATCACTGTTTTCTATGAAATATTCTAACAATTTAAAATTGCAGAAAGTTTAGAAATATAAGACTAAATTAAGTATTTTGCAACTGCCACAAGGCTGGATATATAGCAATTGACAAACAAACAAGTTAGTCAATGTCACGCTCCGAAACCGGAACGAGACTGCCGCTATATTATTAAAATGAAATAATAATATAGGAATTAACACCTCAAATCCCGATGCGCATCTTATCTTGAACTTCAAAACACCAACTTCAATCTGGGCGGAAAAATCAAAACAGAAAACAAATAGGGATGAAGTGTACTCAGTTAGGGCATAAGAAAAAAATCAAAACGAGCCCAGTCCACTTCGGCCAAACCAAACTATTGATTGAAGGAAATATATATAACTCATAATGTAGATCATCATAATCCCAAAAAATAAATCTTATTATTATATTTATATATCAGTATATACTTAATATTCTTAAACCACTTATAATATTTATTACTCATTTAATTTATTAATCTTTTTTTTTTAATTAATTTGTCAATTTATTTTCATATTGTTAATATTATACATCATCAAATTTAGCCATCTTTCCACTTCTCAATTATTGAGTGAGATGCCTGAGCTCGCTACGCAGGAGATCTCGCTATCCGTCGGGTCGCCCAGGATCGCTACCTGAGATGCTCCAACGTTAGGCACATCCAGATCCTCTTGACCCGGAAGGGAGTGCCCGAGTTCACTACACGGGAGACTTTTGACGCCCAAAATCTCGCTCAGGATCGCTACCTGAGATGCGGCCATTTTCGTCACTTCTTCTTTTCTTTTCTTTTCTTTTCTTTTCTTCTCTTCTCTTAACTTATTTTATTTCAATTTATATTATGTTAATATGTTTTGTTTTATTTTAATTTATCTTTTTTTATTTTATTTTATCTTATTCTCTCTTGTTTTATTTAACTTGCCTTAATATATTTCATATTATTATAACTCCATAAATCATATAATTTATATAAAATAAAAATATATTATTACGGGCTACATAGTCCCTAAACATAATCAAAATAGGATATATTCCCCGTTTTCAAAATTTATTTGACCCTCAATAATCATTTACTTGACAACCCCACATAATTCAAATACGGACAAAACAAATAAACAGAATATCCAAATCAAAATAGAATATATCAACCAACAGAATAATGTCAAAGCAGATATGGAGTATATTGATTGAATTTATATATCAAATGAAAACATAGAAACATAAACCGAAGGAGAAACAAATAAAATCCCTAACATGCGATAGCTCCACAAGACAACAAAACCGATACCACTGACTCTCTAGTTCCGCTCCATAAAAAACCCCATTAAAATTCATAATAAATATAATATTATTATCTCAAAATAATTATGAATATGTAAAATCTGACTTAAAATAATAAATCTGAAAATATACTTATTATTTAATAATATAAATATTAAATTATTTATCATCTAAAATATTTTTGATTAGTAATTTTGCATCAATATTTAAATTCAGAGTAGAAGTTGGAGATCCTTACCAGAAATTTTGGAGAAAAGAGAAGCAAGGATCCACGTTGGTTCAAAAGAAAGTTGGAAAGTCAATTGAATTTTGCTTGGCTTGATGCCTATGTTGCACACCACGCATGGAGAGAAGATAAGATGTTGAATCATACATGAACTTCTCATGTCCTTTGTCTGATCTTGGATGGCACGCAAGGATAGAGAGAGAGAGTAAAGAGAGAGCAAATGAATGGCGGCTGTATTTCAAAGAGCCAAATAATATGAAGGATTTTAGGGCACGAGCTTCAATGTCTGATGGGCTGAAAATTAAAATGGAAACTCCATAAATTAATGTTTTATATGATTGGCTGATTTAAAATTCCATATATAAATAAGGAAATAATTAGAGAGAATTATGAAATCAAATTATCTTTTAAAATCTGGATGTTCTAGAATATTCTACCAAATTGACAGAGTGACCTCTATTCAAGATTGGAATTTTATTTTTATTTTTCGAATTTATATGAATAATTTTACTGATGCAACCTATAAAATAATATGGGTGATACTATCAAAAGAGCTAACATTGCTTAATTAAGAGCAATTTTAAACTTTTTAAGTTAAATATCAGTTATATCCTTTATTAATGATGTCTTTCATTCTTCCATTTATTATTTTTGTTTATTGACTAAATATCTTTTCTCGTGAATATAGTAATTATAAATTAAATCAATTAAAATCTTTCACATATGGAAACATAAATCAACCCCTCATCCCCTCCATGATTTTTGGTCTCTTGATCTTTATCTCTACACCATAAAAATCAGTGATGAAAATTAGAGAAAATTGATATTAATCTGTATCTCAATATTTATAAATTATTGTTATGTATGAATAAATGACTCAAAAAATAAGTTGTTATGCCAATGGACTCATAGCCTGCAAAGCATCACAAATCATAGGTTATGGGTAAAATTTTCATTAGCATCAAAAATAGAAGTGCGACAAAGAGCCCTCTCTATTCAATAAAAAAAATTGTGATATTTTATTTTGTTTTATAAGTTAACTTTAATAAATGACTTACATTTTTTTTTAATACATGTTCAACATATTTTTCTAGTTTGGTTGTTAATTTGAGAGAAGTTACAAAAGCTGAACTTATTCATTTTTATGTTTAGTACAATGAAGCAAAACAACTAGAAAAATATATGAGGATGGCACAAATATAAAAATAAACAAAATAATCTTCGTATCGGAGAAATATTTTATTATGAAACTCTATTTCATAAAAAACACTTTTAAATTCATAATATTAATTATACTAATTAATCTAGAAAAATCAGAACAATATTTTTAAAATTTCAAAGTTAATATGAAGTGACGAAAATATTCTTAGCCCTAAAATTAAAAATTTTGGGACGTTACAATCATCCACCCTTAAAAGAAATTTCATCCTCGAAATTTAAGAATTAGAAGACTCCGAAACCAGAATATCAAAACAAAGGATTTGGAATATGAGTTGTTAATCAACTAGATACCAACACAACTGGAAATGAATCAACTAATGAAAAACTACTAAATGACATTTCCCCAATTTTTTTAAAAATTTGTGGCATCACAGTCAATTTACCAATACTGTCCCACCAATATTTCTGATTCGTCTCCTCAAGTCTTCTTCTCATGACTAATGACATGACAACAAATTAGCTTCTCAAAGAGTCAAATCATAGCAACCAATCCTGAACAAAGTTTATCTTGTTACAAAATAAAAGAACAAATAACTATAAAACAGAGAATTGGAAGGAGAGAATTATGTATTGAATTGTCGATTAAGGAATACAATAGTCACTGCCCCCTTTATAGAGGATGAGTGCTGGCCAAGAAATCTCTTGCCTGATTCAGGATTACAATAAAAGAAATAATTTGATCTGTAAATTAATAGAAAATATACTAATTAATACCCTATAATAACTCCTTCCATCTTTACAAGAATCTCCCAATTTATTGTTGCTTAAGGGCTAAGTAACGGACATCCATATCAATTATATTCATATTATCTTCATTCATTGTTTCAATGTGATATCCATTTCGGCGGATATCTTTAAAACTTAGCAAATTTCTTTTATTATTTAGTAGATAATAAAACATCATCTATTACAAATTTTGTTCCTCTAGGCAATAAAATAATGGCTCTTCCAGAGCCTTCAATCAAGTTTGAGGTGCCTGATATTGTATTGACATTTGCTTTCATCTTTGTCAAATTAACGAAATATTTTATGTTCTTAAGTATAGTGTGTGTAGTTGCACTATCTGCTAGGCATATATCACCGTCATCCATTATTGTAATACTCAAAAGAAACAAGACCTCCAAGTCTCTTCATTTATTAAATAAAACAAAAACAAATACAAGATAAGATAATGATAACATGAAAATAAACATGCTAAAGAAAATACTCTTAATAAGGTAAACGTACTAGAAAATAAAACATTATTGATGCATAAAGAAAAATTATTTTAGTCTTGAACATCTTCACTAGCAAGGGAATATTCATTATCTCCATTTGGGGGGTTAAGATAGTCCTCTGCATCCAAGCGTGTATTAACCATGGGCACATTCAATGGGTCTTCATTATCTTGATAGACCAAATTAACGTCCTTAATATTTTCTTTCTCCTTCAGGGAGGCTGGATAAAGTTCAACGAGATGCCTTGGCGTACGACATGTATGCGACCAATGCCCTTTCACAAGCATCTAAAACATGGATCCCCAGATCCCTTGAGAGTGACACTTTGCGGCTTCTTGCTCCTTTCTAGTGCGGGTTTCTTAACTTGGCTATTACGGTTCCAAGAATAATTTTGACCACGGCCTCTTCCACGCCCGCGTCCACGACCAGGGCCACGACCGCAATTATGACCATTAAATGCAGCAGCATTCGCTTTTGGGAATGGCCTAGAACCTGTCGGGCGAGACTCATGATTTTTGAGTAATAATTTGTTATTCTGTTCCGCCACGAGTAGGCACGAAATTAACTCAGAATACTTTTTGAACCCCTTCTCCCTGTACTGTTGTTGCAGGATAATATTTGAGGCATGGAAGGTTGTGAAAGTCTTTTCTAACGTATCTCCATCAGTAATATTCTCCCCGCAAAGTTTCAACTGAGAAACAATTCTAAACATCGAGGAATTATACTCACGCACCGATTTAAAATCTTGTAGTCGTAGGTGTGTCCACTCGTCTCGAGCTTTCAGGAGTATTATTGTCTTCTGGTGGTCATACCTCTCCTTGAGGTTTTTCCATAAAAGTAGAGGATCCTTAACAGTAAGGTATTCACTCTTTAATGATTCCTGGAGATGGTGGCGGAGGAAGATCATTGCCTTCGCCCAGTCTTGGATCGATGCCTTATTTTCCGCTTTGATGGTGTCTCCCAGACCCATGGCATCAAGTTGATCTCAGCATCGAGGATCCATGATGGGTAATTGTTGCCCGATATGTCAAGGGCAACAAACTCAAGCTTTGTTAAATTTGCCATGTCGAAGCTATATTAATGGGATAAATTAAATTAGACCCTCGCAATTTAATATTGAAACTTCAGGTTTCAATAACAATTAATTTCAAACTTTATGTGCATCAATAAACTGAATTGCAACTACAGGTGCATCAATAAATAAAATAAATGTACGAAAAATAAATGTGCGAAAAATAAATATGCGAAAAAATAAATGTACATAAAATAAATAAAAATAAATATACTTGCAACTTCTCGTGCATGATTTAAACAAGCAACTTCTGGTTGCAAAAATAAAAATAATTAAACAAGCAACTTCTGGTGCGTAAGTAAAAAGAAACATGCAACTTCTGGTTGCGTAAATAAAATTAAACATGCATCTTCTTGTGCGTAATTAAAAATAAAGGTGCAACTTCTGGTTGTATAAATAAAAACTAAACAAGCAACTTCTGGTGCATAAAAAAATGATAAGCAGCTTCTGGTGCTTAAAAATAAACATGTATTAATAATAACATGTTGTCTAATGTTCAAATAAATAAATAAAAGAAAATTCGAATAAAGAAAGAAAAAGAATCCGAATAAAATTATTGGAATATAAGAAATAATTATGGTTCATACCTCGCTTACGTTGGGTCAGAGTTGTGCTGATAACGTGTTATAAAATAAAAGAACAAATAACTATAAAATAGAGAATTGGAAGGAGAGAATTATGTATTGAATTGTGGATTAAGGAATACAATAGTCACTTCCCCCTTTATATAGTAGAGGGTGAGTGCTGGCCAAGAAATCTCTTGCCTGATTCAGGATTACAATAAAGGAAATAATTTGACCTGGAAATTAATAGAAAATATACTAATTAATACCTTATAATAACTTCTTCCATCTTTACAAGAATCTCCCAATTTATTGTTGCTTAAGGGCTAAGTAACGGACATCCATATCAATTATATTCATAACATATCTGTAATTTTATCTGTTTTTTTTATTTCTTTATTGTCTTATCATCTTGGCTGGACTTTGCATTACATAAGGATGATATTTAAATCAATCTCACACCAAGAGTCGATAACAGAATTATCCAAAAAGACAGAACTAACACTAAATTTCTCTAAAAAAGAAAAAAAGAAAACTGATACTGAAAATCTGAAATAAATGCATTTCCACACATAGAAAGAGGTTATGGATTAAATTCTCGGCAAACGAAATATAACAAATATTTAGCAAGTCTTTCAAACTAATGGGTTGAACATAAAAAAAAAAATCTGAAATAAATGGCAACTAAACCTTGCTTTTCCATGATATTATGCATACTCTTGCTGTTATGTGGCTCATTCGTCTTCTTATGTCCAGCCACCTCTCGAATCTTAATGGAGCCTAAACATGGCAATTCTCTCTCTTATAACTTAAATTTAATGAAATTTGTTTTATGAAAATTCAAAAAATTGGGCGAATCATCGGAACACCTCCATTGGTATGTTCTTTTGTAGTTTTGAATTTTGATAGGTTGTTATTTTTTTGCAATTTAGGAATAAGGCATGTTGCATATTTCTTTTTAATTAATTTTTAACTAATATATGGCTACTATATACACTTGTTGACATGTAACAAAAATTATTCGGTTCTTCACTTATATCCAAAGATAAAACTGTAGGATTAGTGCCCTAGGCCAAATGTATTTGTGCTAAGAAATGGATTATGTATTAAGACATTATTATTTATTCAATAAAGGTTGTTTCTTATATATCTGTGTGTATGGGATGTGAATGTAAATCTTATATCAACCAAGAATGACACTTCGGATTCACGTCATCAGAATACGTGATTCTGATAGTAGAACTGTGAACCAACGAATGACATTCTAAATTGTCCCTAGTGATATGTAGGATGTTTATAGAGATAGACATACTTCAGGTAAGAAGCTACATATCCACACTAGTATATTCGCAGGCTGGATGATCATGTTCTGCTGATCATGGACATAGAGATGTCAAGTCTGAAATATAGGTACATGTTAGAGAACACGTACTGGACTGACCACGCTATGAGAATATGCGTGGTATATGTCATTAGTGATTCTCATATGAATAGTGTGCTTGTTCCTACGACCTGAGGTCACCATGGATTCCTATATGTGGAACTGCATACTTTAATATGATCCTAAGTCATACGTAATGGGATGATCATTTGGGTCATCATTAGGTATGCACTGAATCAGGACGAGGAATGTGAGTGACCAACATGGGATTTGTTCCTCTCGTTAAGAGGGAGATATCTCTGGGCCCCCTGATGAACTAGGACTGAAGGAAATGTATGGCCATGCTCAAAATGGATTAACATGTGTTGTTAATATCATTTTGTATTTACTCAGTCTAATTCTCGATCAGGAAAGAGACTTTGATCAAACTCAAGGATGACATACTTCCATGCCTTGTGATCAAGACATACATCGTAGAACAAAAGGAATAAGCAAACGTCTATTCAGATAGGTTTATGATCGCTGATCATTTCATTTAACCTGGGTAGTCATGACGTCAGTCCAAAGGTTACTCATGACTTACGATCTTTAGAAAATCGTTGCCAGCGTTAAATGGAACCTACACGGTCACACAATGAACTCCATTCGTACCGGATGAATATACCTCAAAACAGTTATACATATGATATATAAATTGGTGAACGAAATAATCAATTATTGGATAATGATTGAACAAAACATTACCATATTCCGTTGGCAACGAAATAGTTTCGTTCCCAACGGACTAGATATGGAAACTATAATAACCTCAGTTGCCAAGTATTCCGTTATGGAAATACATATTCCGTTGGCAACGAAATAGTTCCGTTCCCAATGGAATAGATATGGAAACTGTAATAACCTTAGTTGCCAAGTATTTCATTATGGAAATACATATTCCGTTGGCAACGGAATAGGCACAGATTAGGATTTTAGTTATGGTAATTGAGCAATCGTTCGCCTTCCTCTCTAGTATAAATAGAAGGACAAAGTCTCTCTATTAAACACACAATTCAGAAGACTTAGAGGCCGTCCAATATACAGAAAAGAGAGAAAAAGGTTTGAGAGAATTCAGAAAGTATTTTCGGACTCATCTAGCCGAGTCGGTTATTCCGTGCGTCTGAAGTTCGCATGGATACGAGTAGAGGTTCTCTATCTTGAGAACTTGCAAGCGATCGATCTTCATCCCTAGGAGAAGCAAGGAGCTTCGCGGATCGAGCTTCAGGAAGGAGACGGTTGCAAGTCAGAAAAGTTCAGACCTACATCCGTTCTTCGTCTCGCGGATCAGGAAAATCCGAGGTATAAATTTTAATAGTTAATCTCGAACTTTTATTCCCTTAACATAGATCCTAGGGAATCCATAGGTTCCGCTGCGCATGTAACGTGCATGGCTATGGATTTCCCAACAAAAACAAACTTTTTCACCTAACCTCAAGGCTAAAACTAAAAGTAACTTTTTTATAGATAATAATTGTTACATATTAATGTGCCAATGAGAATTTAAACCCATAATCTCTTGCCCCACAAACATTATACTCTACCAACTGGACTAGAGGCCATTGGCATCTTGATCGGCCCAAACATACCAATTAAAACTAAAAGTAACTTGCAACTTTTTTTTAAAATAATTTGCTTAAAAAATGTACAATATTTTGGGGTATATTCTATTTACAACTTGCAATAAATATTTAATGCTGAATTATATATGAGTCATACCGGACATGGACATCTCGATCGGCCCCAACATACCGATCGAACCGAAGACACCAATCAACCCGACAAACACTGATTTGTATATTTTTAATTTTTTTTAATAATTTTCAAATTATTTGATCTAAATAATTTTGATATTTGTTGTTTGTTTGTAAGGTTAATTTTTTTTTTTTATTGTAAATGCATGCGATCTCATGTTGAATTACATTGGAGAGTTACAAAGATCGAAAATAAACAAAAAACAAACAAAATAAGACTAGGTCCTACAAACCGAAACATAAACCAGAGCGGACTCGTCCTTCGTCTCAGGTCCTTAGGAGAATTCAAGCCACTTCTGCACTTCGGTCGCTGCCCATCGCATGAGCTCTCTTCTCGGTCGTTGCTCGTTGGAGAAGATTCGCCAGTTTCTTTCCAACCATATGCACCAAATGCCGGCCATCCAGAGTACATCCCATTTCTTCACTTGGTCTTTCAATAGTTTTCTCCTATTTTCCAACCAAATATCCGTGAAAGATAAGTTAAGGTCAGCGGGTAACCCAAATTGCGGCAAGATTTGGTTTCAATACCAACTCGCAAAACTACAAGAGGTGAACAGATGATCCCTATCTTCCGGTTGTTGGAGGCACATGACACAACAAGTGTTATGAGGCCATCCTCGTTTCGCTAGACCGTTAGGGTTTTATTTTAAAGGAGAAGCCAGGCAAAAAGACACACTTTTGGCGGGCAATGGATCTTCCATAATTTCGAGGACCATCTACATGCTATACCTGGGTTTATAATGAAGGCGTAAGCCGATTTGGATGTGAAAGTATTGTTCGATGTCCATCTCCACAAGTGTTTAGAGGTAAGGATATCGAAAGAGGTGCAAGTGTTGTAGAGAGGTAAGAGTTTGGCTAGGTCCTTCAAGAAGAAAAAGGATGTAGCTTTCGGTAAGAGATCTAAAGCGGCCGATTCATCGATTCCTTGTGTGATGTTAACGGTTTGAGCCATTTAAGAAGAAGAGCTTTATTTTGGGAGGAGATATCCGAAATGCCTAGACCACCATATTTTTTCGGTAGGCATACTCTCTCCCAATTTACTAAGTAATGACCATCCGAACAAGTCGAATTTCCTTTCCAAAAAAGGCTCTTACAACCATCGTAAGTTGGTTAATCACCCAAACCGGAATTTTAAAAGCTTGCATATAGTATATGGGAAGCGCGGCAAGGTTAGCTTTGATAAGAGTATTTCTCCCTCCATAGGAGAGGAGCTTGCTCTTCCAAGAGGTGATTCTTCCTTGGAGCTTTTGGATGAGAGGGAGATAGGTAATAAGTGTCGGTTTCTTAATTGTGAGTGGTAGCCCCAAATATTTAATGGGGAGATGTTGGCGAGAACAATGTAAAATAGATTCAATGAGGGGGATAAAATTATCGAGAATGGAGATTGGGGTAAACTCAGTCTTTGCTCAATTCACTTGTAGCCCCGACATTTCCGTAAATAGTTCAAGGGCACGAGAGATTATCTTATGATTTTGCGGATGCGCTTCAATGAATATGATTGTTTCCATCCGCATATTGGAGAGTTTGCGGCGCAAGGATGGCCGCGTTTGTAAGAAGGGGTCTAAGATTGTTGAGGATTTGTTGAAGGGAATTAGATACAATGTTGAAAAGAAGAGGGGATAGGGGGTCTCCTTAGTGGAGACCGTTTTGATGGTAGAATGGCGGTCCTTGAATACCATTTGCTTTGATTGAAGAGTTTGTAAGGTTATTGTGCGGTGGATTCTGATTCTTCTTCAGAGAAGGTTGTGTTTAACCCTAAGTAAATAAATGATGCTCTATCCCAGATCTTAGGATGCCCTAAAGAGGACCTACCTATTAAACACTTAGAGTTACCCCTCACAATCACACAACCGAAAAAGCAGCTCCTCATCCCTCTTGTGAACAAAATTCAAAAGCGACTAACCAGATGGAAAGATAGGACACTCTCATACGGAGACCGTCTAACGATTATCCAATCCGTCATTAGTCCAATTCTAAACTACCATATGCAAGTTATCTCTTTGCCAACGGGGTTGATACAACAAGTAGAGTCCATAGCTAGGGGATTCCTATGGAGAGGAGACCAAAAATGTTATGGAGGACATTGCTTGATAGCTTGGAAAAAGGTATGCATGCCAAAGACGTTAGGAGGTTTGGGAATACTCGATATTAAATATCAAAACCAAGCCATGATCATGAAATGGCTATGGCATGCGAGAATGAAACCGTCCAGCCCATGGGCAAAATTATTGATTTCTTTGTACAACTTCTCTCCCCTTTCGACAAATCTACACTCTCTTACAAATGCATCCTTCTTCTTTTACAATATGATGGAACTTCTTCCAATCTTTTCCATTTCATGCACTATTAAACTTGGCTCAGGTTCAAAAACGTCCTTTTGGAAAGGAAGATGGTAAAGAGACACCATCTTACAAAAGGAATTTCATCTCGTTTTTGATGAAGCACCAAATAAATATGACTCCGTATCACAAGTTTTATCCTTCCAATGGGACCTAACCCCTCTCATAAACTCTTAACAATCCAAATATCGCATCACAAGCCGTTGAGATACGGCAGATCCTTCTCTCCTACACCCTTACAAATGAGGATGATACACTCAAATGGCGTTGGGAGAGTAAGGGAGTTTTCACTACAAAATCATGCTATGAGTTCTTCTTCAAAACCATCACTGCTCCAAGATGGCAGAAACTCATGTGGACCATCAAAGCTCCAACCAAGGTGCGCTTCATTCTTTGGCTTCTCTCATATGATAGAATCTCCACTCAACATAACCTAATGAAAAAAGGTTGGCCCTCCATATCCGCTTGTACGCTATGCAACACGGGTGAAATAGAAACTTCTCTACATATGTTAGTGGATTGCCCCTTTACCAGACACATCTGGTTACTGAACCAAAAAAGAACGAGAATTATAGATAAGTCACCCATGCACTTCTGGAAAAGGGAATGATATGGCTGTCAGACTAAAGACGAGCGGATAGCGTGGGACTGCAAATGGGCCGCAGTATGCTGGAACGTTTGGAAACAGAGAAATCAAAGGATCTTCAACAACGCTTCCGCACCGCCAGAAATAATCAACCAACTAGCGGGGCAGGACGCCAACTTGTGGAAAAGGTTATTGTACAGTCAGGAACATGTATAATAAGACAATGTCATTCTCTTTGGTGTTGTCTAAAAGGCTGAATGAAGCCTAAGCCGTCTAATTAATTGTTTGTAATAGGGGCTTAATCTTGTAAAGTGTGTGTGTTTTTTTTATTAAATGAAAATACTCCGTTGGGAAAATTTTCCCTTTTTCTTATTAAGAAATCCTAAATTTGGATAATGGGAGAAGGAAAGATAGCGAGGGATGAAATTTGTTTATTTATTGGATAATTCATGCTGAAATTTAAGTTTTTATTTTGTAGATTATGTCATTTGTCTTTCTTTTTTTTTTCTTTTATATTTGTGGTGTTTTTTGGTAATTTTTTTTTTTATGAAGCTACCATTTGACTGTGTTCTAATTAATTTTCAAAATATAATTAATTGGTTTAAACAAACTTGTAGATTTTCCCTGATTTTAATGGAAAAAGGAATGTATGTGAAGGAAAATGATAATTTCTTAATCCATACATAATGAATCATATATTCCCCTCAAATCCTTTCTCAAACATAAAATATATATGGAGCAGAAATATTCTAATAGCTTCTTAAAAATATCCTCATTTCCTCGCCGAATTTCTTCTTAATTGATTTCAATTTTAGGGTTTTGTGGGCGGGCGGCAATAATTCTTCTTTTTGCACGCGCGAGTATAAGGCTGGCCTGATGGGCCAAGCGGGGCGTAACGAATTGAACTCGTGTATTCTTTTTCAACTGCAATCATATATGAACTTAATGAATGGATGGATAAATAGGATAAGAAGATGAAATTTATATAACATGATGATGGAATATATATTTTCTATGATTTTGATTATATTTATAGGGTGTGTCACTGTCTTATGTCAAGTTGTATGCAATTTTTTTGTAAGAGAAGTTATTTGTAATTGACGATATAATTATTTAGGTCTAAGAAACAAATTTAAATTATTTTTTTTCAATATTAAAACAATTTTATTACTTAAAATTAGAGCACTTTGATGTATATATAAGCAGTTAAGCACTTCAAATGTGAGACTATCTATATACACTCACTTTAGTATTGAGAGACTATAAAATCATTTAGTGTTGACAGAGATTATAAACTCTTTTCTGTTGAGATAAAGAAAATACCAGTTGGTTCAGCCTCGGTTAGGGTTCGAGTAGCCTCTGAGGAAGAAAACAGAAGAGAACCACTCAACAATAAGAAGAGCATGCAAAGCACAGAAAAAGTTTTCATGGTTCTCTTTTGTGGTTAGAAATGTTATGTGATACTTGCTTATTTATAGACTTATTAATTCAAGTCAAGATTTTCTAGAAGAATATCAGACATCTACTGTGAGAGATTTATCACAAAAATTAAAATCTTCATATATATATTATTTATAGACGTGTTATTGCATGTCAAAATTTCTATATTATTTATAGACGTGTTATTGCATGTCAAAATTTCTATCCTATATAAATTTTTTATACTATAGTGTTTTATTTTTATTTTTATATGATATTTCCTATTTTTATATATCATATATATTATTTTTATATATTATTTTATCATATAATCTGTTTTTCTAGCCGAATATACTCTTACTTTGTACTAATATTGTTATAGCGATATATGCTTTTTGTATATTTACATACTCTTTATCTAGCATATATATTATATTTCTTGAATTCATATTTTTTACTCATACATACTCTTTTTGTAATATATATATATATATATATATATATATATATATATATATATATATGGTGTATACTTATTTTTTGTGATATACATGCTGTTTTTGTACCGATATGTTTTATTTTATATATACTCTTTTTCTGTCCAATATACTTCCTTTTTTATGAAAATATATTCTTTTTTACTTATATATGCTTTTTCTATATATATTTTTTGTATTGATGTATACTTTTTTATGTTGTATATACTTTTTTATATCTATATATGATACACACAGACAAATATCTCTCGCATCCGCCTTCTAGATTTGGAAAGAGAGATGCCAGAGAATATTGAGGTACAAAGAGCTCAGCCCGCAATTATTAGCTGAGGAGATTAATGATGAATTTACACTTTGGTGTAATGCCTTCCAACCTTAGATAATCATCTTTGTTTTCTTTCTTCTTTTTCTATTTTTTAGTAACAGTCCATACTAATTCACTGGATTAAGGGCGGGTGATACCTCCTCATCCCCCTACCATTGTAAATTAATTTCTCTCCTTACTATTTCTTTCTCTCTTTCTTTTGTTCTATTTTTTTTCTCTTTTTCCGTTTGTAAATAAACTTCTATTATTGATAAAATTTCATCAGACGTAGGAGTTCGAGCCTACTCCTCTTGATAAAAAAAAATCTATATATACTATTTTTTGAACTTTAATTATTCTTTTTGTATTTATGCATGAGTATGTTTTTTTGTCATTATATACACTTTTCAATAGTCAAATAAACTTTATTATAATATATACTGATTTAATTTAAGTGTATAATTTTTCTGAAAAAATCAATATTTTTGTTTTAACGAATGTTATAGTTTTTAAATCCATTACTTACAGAAAATTGTTTGGCTGTACTATTTGGGTGATTTAAACATCATACATATAACATCTTAATTCAATAAATCAAATTACAACTCATATTTTTGGACAGCGAGCTTTGCATATATATTCTCATACACATGTTTTGTTTGGTGACACAAAAATCTCATGGAAATATGTCATACAATCTCATGCTTTTTTACAGTCCGGCGTGTCAACTGCGTGAAATAAAGGTCGGCAGTATCACATTCCAAGAAGAAAAGTCATATGGTCACCAACAAAAGGTTCCAATATATTTGAAAGAAAAGTCGCATGACCAACACTTTTGCTTTTTTATTTTGATATTTACAGATCTTATCACTATGTTCCTTTTTTTGCTTGCCATAAATATTCAGTGTATTGTGTAGAAAAGTATACAGTTCATTTTCACCAAGATAAAAACACATTTTTTGTGCTTGAAGGAGATGATTACAGTCTAGATCAAGAGAGATCCTACCTCATTCCCACAATATCAATCCGAATTACACAATCAAACCTAAATATATTTCTCCTATAACATAACAGTGACAACAATAAGAAATTTGTTTAGGGAGCTATTCATTGGATGGCACACAGCCAAAACCTGAAGTGGACCTCTTATTGTTGATGTGAGATTATTCAACAAATTATTTCGTTCTGAGATCCCTATATTAATTAGTATTTACCATTTTTTAATATTATTTCTCTTATTTTATAATATTCAGAATCTGGCTGAGCAGGATGACTGGCTGTGAGACCTAGATCCAAATTCAAAGGAACGTTATGCTATATATTCACTTGCTAAGGCGGTACTTGGCAATAAATTTCAATTTGAAAGACTCAGTAAAATCATCTTATTTTTTTTTTTTGAGGAAAACTTAAGCTAGCGGCACTCAAGCATTTTCATTAAAAATTTAACAAGTCAAAAACTGTTTTTAAAAAGTTACAAATCTAGCCCTCAGTTTCCTCATTACAGCAAGAGAGCTGTTAATGAAGCTTGGCCTGAAATAAAATAAAACAGACAGAAGAAAAAGAAACGAGAAGAAAAAAAAAACAATTATCTTATTTTATTACAATTTTTTAATATTTTCTAAATTATTTGATTTATATTTTCTTTACTTTTCTTTTAGAGTTCATCTATCATGTCGGACTCTTTTTTCAATTTTTATGATAAAATTAATCTTGGCCATTCAAATTAGTAGGGGGTTTGATGGTCATTTGTTCTCATTTATTATACAAATTCTTTTTAATATTCTCTCCATTTTCCTTCCCTTCCCTTCAACTCAACATCTCCATTTCATTACCATTTTTTATTTATTTATTTTTTGAAAAGCAAACTGAAACATTCGTGCTAATTTTAATTAGTGGATCTCTCCTCTTTCTCGCTTGGTGAAAAAGTAGGCGATTTGAAACTCTTGAGGGGCAAACCCTAGCGGCGGCGCCTCCCCCTCAGGACCTCCCATCTCCGGCGAACTTCATCTCTCTCCTCGTCTCCTCTATACTCCTTCTACATTGTGCCCCTCTCCACCTCTCTAGGAGAAAAAGGGGGCTTTTCTAGTCAGATCTGTTAATTCTGTGCATTGACGGGCTAGCGACGTTCACCTCACACCCAAGCGCCGCCGCCGTCAAGATGCTCTCTCCTCTTTCCTGTCGAAGGCTACCTCTCTCTCCCGTTCTCCTCTCGCTCTTTCTCCTCTATCAGATTTGAATCTGGACGAAAAAACAGGATGCCCCACTCTCCGCCTCCGACGGCGGCCATCCTCTCTTCACGATCTCTTCTCTCTGTTCTCTCTAGGCCTTCTCACCGCTCTCAGCCAGGTTTGGTCGTTTCTTCTCTTTCGGATCTGGATGCGGCCAAAATCCTAAGGGCCCACAAACTACTTTTGATGGCGACTCTTCCTCTCGTCGACCTAAACCTCCTCCTTGATAAAATAAGAATTAAATAAATCAAAATTCAATGAACTTTACCGGATGAATAATGAACTTGTTTCTCTTGTTACTACATGGCTTAATGCATAACCAAACATAATTAATCTAATCTATCTCAAAAGATTAATCAGTTAGTATAGAAGAAGAGAAGTTGTAGTTCCTCAATTAGGCCATCATCTTTTGTATTTGAGAGCTGGAAGCCGACACCGATGTATCATGCAAGTTGAGGTGAGAGTAGCACGAATGTTTCAGATTGATTTTTCAAAAAAAAAATGGAATGAAATGGAGATGTTGAGTGGAAGAGAAATGGAGAGAATATGAAGGTGTGAAAACATAGAAAGAATATTAAAAAGAATCTGCATAATAAATGAGAATAAATGACCGTCAAACCTCTATTAATTTGAATGGCCAAGATTAATTTTATCATAAAAATTGAAAAAAGGGTCAGTCATGATAGATGAACTCATATTTTGCTAAGTTCAACTCTTCGTTCTACAAAAAAGAAGTAAGTTAAAACCTATTAAAAAAATTAAATAAAAAGCTTCAAAAAATGAATTTAAATTTTGATACCAAGATTATCATTTTTGCAATTTAAATTGTGAAAGTTCCATCTCAAATTTCTTGACCTTTCATTTGTATCTTCTACTGCGTAGGCAAAAAACATCCAAATATGAATTGCACTTGCTACAAATCAAATTCTCAGTTTTCATTTCATCCTCTATTTTGAAATGAAAGAAAAGAAAAGAAAAGCTTACTATATTGCATATTATACCAAATATTTAAGGAAAAAAATTGGGGATGAAAATGATAAAGTTACCTGGCAAGGTTAAGGCTTTTTCAGACTGCAATCCAGAAATAGTAATCCTTGATCTTCCTCAATGCACTGACAAAGCAAAACTGATATGTCAAAATTGTGACTCGCCTTAGACAATGCTTGGTGTAGTAAAGGATTCGAAACAGAACAGAGTGTTATAAACTCTTTAACCAAGTCATTCTTGCACTTTCGGTTCAAATCGAAAGAGCTTGCACTCAAGTGTGGAAAAGGATATATCAGAAATCACTTGCATATAGGTTAAATAAAACCTAGCCCATAATCCATAAATGAAACCGATCAAAATAACTAATTCAAAAAAATCACAGAAACAAACCTGAGTAGGGTTTGAGGCTGGTCTGGTGCCAAAACAGACATCTGATTTTGTCTTCTTTCCTCTCCAATGTTCAATAGTTCTATCGCTTAAACAGAGAAAATGGAAATTTTCAAAATTAAGTCTCAGTTAATTCTAACCTAAATATGCAAATTCTCACACCACACAAGCCTCCTCTTTATTTCTCTCTCTGTCTACTCACAATCAGATGCATCTTATCTCAATCCTCCGATCTTAGCATTAATGGGCATCCCTCATTTTCACCCGATTGTTCTCTGTCCCCCTCAATTCTTGCGACCATTACCTAATGAATGAAGACTGACTTTTAATTCTCAAATCATATACAATAACACCACCTTAGGAGCTCTCATCTAAGGTAAATTTCAAAGCAAGCAAAGGTGCCAAACCTTTCCAGTAGAAAGAAAAAAAAAGGAAATCAAATAAAATTAATTAGATGCTTCGGTTAAACAAATCATTTATTCATAATGCTTACCTTAACCACAGCGGAGTTCAATTTCAAACCTCATAATGAAAACCTATTATCTAACATAACCACAAAGCAGCTCCACTTTTTTTTTTTTGTTTTTTTTTTTTGAAGAAATAAATCAGTTCCACTAGCTCAAACTGTCAGAAATTATCATTTTAACTTCTCAAAATCAACAAAGGAGAGTAACTCAAGCTAAGCTCCGTTCTTAGGGGAGGTAATGAGGTCTGACATTGCATTGACCCGTCGATACGGTAAATGATAAGAGATTTGGAATTTGAAGAGGGTTACAAGAAATCCTAATTTGAAGAGGGTTACAAAAGTAGTTGATGAAAGACGAAAGAGAATGGAGTGGAGTACAAAATGATCTGTTAGTTTGTAAAATAAGATCGAAAGAACAATAATGTACTAAATTGGAGAAATTTGGAGAGCATTGTAAGAAATTTGGGAGACAATGTGGTTAGGAATCAGGATTACAAGATGAAGATCATGATGAATTTTTTGAGGAAATTTGGACAGGACCGAAAAATCCCCCATCCATATTTTTTAGTTTTCTTACATTTGTAACAAAAATGAAAGAAAACAAAAATGGTGATGAATATTGTTTCAAATTCAAATAACAATGTTTGCTTTGGACTTTGAATATTGTACTGTACAATTCATCATATCATTTATCATTGTGACTCGATGAGTAATAGATTTCTTAAAATGTTGTAAAAATCTCGCCCAACGTGCGAAGCATCTACTAATTATATTTTAATCTTAGCAGTCCCCCCTCACCAAAATGATCCACGTCACTCTTTAATAGCATCCGTAGCATCAAAATCCGAAGGCCATTCTTTCTTGGCTTTTTTTTTTCAGCCTCGTTTCTTTGGTTTGTCCGTCTTCTTTCTCATCCCCTCTCACACCCCCTCTCTTGCTTTCTTCAGCCCTCTTCGTCTCTTTCTCTCTCGCTCTCTCAGCCTTGCTTGCTCTGCCTCGCCTATTGTCTCTCCTCTAAATGCAACACGAAACATTTTCTTCTGCTTCTTCTCCGACTACTGGCTTAATGGTCAAGCACACCTTGCTTTCTCCACCTCTCCTCACATCCTATCCCTCAATCGTTGCTGATTGGATTAATTCAGAGATTCAATTTTAAGCCATTTGATTTACGCAAACAACAAAACCAAGAAAACATATAAAATGTCCATACTTCTATGTAATCAAATATTTCTTTTGTTTGCAAAATTAGTGCTTATTCACTGATCGTTAATGTTTTAACACTTTTAATTTATGAGTAGACTTTTTTACTATTCTTATTTTGATATTTGCTTTAGAAGGATCTCTAAATGACATTTTGCATCATCATTTTTCATTTCATCCTTTTATAAAAAAGGGATGTTTATGAGTAGGGAAGTTAAAATTATGAATAATAATGAATATAGAGTCCATTTTCCCAACTTATTGCAGCTTTCAGTTGTTTCATCAATATAACATAAAAAAAATGCTAATTAGATAAGAGTAATAAATTAATAAATTTTAAACGTATAAAACTTATAAGCACACGATAAAAAGCCAGATCATGACCTGCTTAGATCTTAATTCAAGATTAACCTAATTATAAAATAAAGTAAAATAAAATGTGATTAATTTTATGTTCTCTTTTCATATAAAAACTGAACTGTTTTTTAACGAAGAAACAATTCACCTGAAAAGTGCATTCTAGGAAACCTCATCGTACCAATCATCAAGGCCAGCTGTTCAGAACCTGCAAAAATTTGAAAGACAAACACTATTTTGTTTACTTTGGGCACGTAATTTCAAATTATTTCATTACCACCATCTCATTTCAAAGAAAACAAAATAATTTATATAGCAGTCATGATTCTCATGGAGATGGACTAAGATAAATCTACGTTGAATTGTGCAAGCTAAAAAAAGATACTTCTGTTTAATTCTTTTAAACATTACTTTCGTTGTAATTAAATTCAATGAAATCGATATACACTTCCTCTGCAACTGCTTTCACCTATCTGTAAATATTATTAGATGCTAGTAAATTGCATATTAATTCTTTAATCATAAATTAACACCAAATTAAATGAAATTGAGAAAAAAAAATGCTTCATTGAGGTTTGAAAGAGTAGAAAATTGGGCAGAATTGAGCCTTTCTGCACATACATTTTGTCAAGCACCTAATGGGCATACTTATATTGAACTGTAGACCTGGCTCCAGCCATAACTATAAAAAAAATTGTATACAAAATGAAACAAATCCATAAATAACATACCCAACCACCAAATAGAAGAGTAAAGCAACTTGCCTGCCGATTTATTCAGATGGATATCTACATGCACTTAAATTTAAGAAATCAAAAAATGAGAGAGAAAAAAAATTGGTTATACTGGGAACGGCGGCCTACCTGCAGTGACTTAATGTGGGAAGTGGGCCCCACATAGGGGGGAAGTGGGGGGGGGGGGGATTTGTGTCCCTGTAGAAAACCACATTTTATAATTAGATTCTTTTAATATTCAGAATCCGGCTGAGCTGGACGAGTGACTTGGACACCTAAATCCAATTGCAATTCGAAAGACTCGGTAAATTCATCTTAATTTTGTTTCAATTCGAACGGTTACTCTTTCGAATCTTACTCTGAAGGCGCCAAATACATAAAAAAAGGGAAATTATTCCCTTTTTTCTTACTTATTTCTGAAACCATAAAATAAAAATAACAAGGACTGAAATTTATAGATAATATAGGTTTTTAAAAAAATTCCCAATTACATTGTATCTTTTGATGACTAAATATTTTTTTTTAAGGAAAATGGCTGCCAATTGGCAACCTTTTCATTTCATTAAACATTACCAATATTTATAGTCGTTTTATTTCCGATATACCGGAATGAGAATGAACCCCGCTACTACAAATGCACTAGGCCCCAACATACATCTTATTAAACTAAGTTACATTTAAAAACAGATTAGTATTTGAGCTTTGTCCTTAGTTGATAGAAACTTCGTTCCGGGTCCACTGAGTCTCCTTGGTAGATGACCTCATTACGCGCTCTATAAATAGACCAACAAGTCCAAAACCACCAAATATCCCATGTAATTCTCATCTTCTTATAGAGTGTTTTCCGGATGCATATCCAGATATTGATAAGAGATCCACCAGATTGAATAAGCGGGATGTTTAGTGATTTAACACCTTGCTCCAAATTGATTGCGGGAAGTTACATTCCCAGAATAGGTGAAAGGTCATTTTAGACATGTTTGCGATACAACTAAAACACGTCTCTGTAACCGTCATTTGTCTTTTTACTAAGTTTTCTTTGAAAAGAACCTTGTTATGAGCGGAAGGATTAGGTTTTTTTTCCGACCTAAATACGAGCGGAAGTGTTTAATAAAACTTACTTTTAGGGGTTTTCAACTTTTATATTATTTGAAGACTTTTATTTTGATGGTTGTATAAATTCTAAATAATTAGCACAACAAAAAGTAAATACTGAATAAAAGTAAATAACTGAAAATAAAGCGATACCGAACGCACGAACTTGTTGACAAAGTTGGGCAAAAAGGTTGCATGAATCTTAACCTCCTGTTCTCGCTAGCAGCCCTTACAGCATTCACGAGCGCCTACTCTCCGGGACTTGTATTTCGGCTCCGACAATCACTAATCCAAGTAGTGTTCTTGTCAAAACTCGTGACGAATCGATGGGACAAAAACTTACAAGTGGTTTGTTTCAGTCTCAATCAACAAACAATAATCGCTCGCTACAAATCCTAGCTCTTAAAAGGGAAAAAATTATCAAGCATCTTAATATTAAGTAGTTCATTAATTCAAGAATATTGATTTACTTTCTAATAATACCAAATAATAAAAAATACATACATCCATGAAAGGGTGAGAATGATACAAATCAATATCTAATTAATGAATTAGACTAATACAAGGAAATGCCCCATTGAAGCAACTTTAGTAACTAAAGACAGTATTTTTCTCGTTTAATACACAGAAATACTTCAAATGGATTTGTTACATATGTAAAATAGTCAAAAGAGTATTTTAAGCATGTCCTCATCAAGTATATCTATATAAATGTAAACTAAAATTAAGGAAGCGATATATATAAAAGAAAGGGAGGGAATATATTGACCCCAAAATATCTTACCCGACTCTCACCCCACTGATTAACGGCTGAGATTGAAGCGTTGGGTTGAAATCTGATGGAGTACGCGTGATATCAAAAATTCTTCGTCTCAAGTCTCCGTTAGATTCCTTTCTCTCCATGTCTACTGTCTCCCTCGAATCTGTTAATGGATGCTCGCATTAGTTAAACTTAAATGTCATGGATGTGGTGTGACCTTTAAATGTTTTATGCATGAACATGAGTTAGAACCTTTCTGTTATGACCAGCAGGTAGCAAATCATGCATCTACTACCGTCTGATAACACTCAAAAAGAAAATTGGAGAGTTTTTCATGAAACAACAATAAAAGTAAAATATGGCATATATGTAATCATGCATCTACAATGCGCATAATATTTGCCGCGACATATTTTCGGTTACATCAATTCTAAATAAAATTATCATATGCAAGAAACACCATAACCACCCACCCCCCCCCAACACACACACACACACAACGCCGCGTCAAATAGGTCTCATTTGTCATTTTTTTTCATTTAATAAATACAAATATAAACGGGCCTCATTTAATAGTCGGTTTTTCATTTAATAAATAAAAAAATAAACGGGCCTCATTTAATAGTGGGCCTCATTTAACAGTAACCTGAGTATACCAAGCGACAAGTTGACCAGATGGTTAGGCTTGCAATCAATCATACTAGTGTGCCCCTCGCTCCGCTTCTGCTGGATTGTTTGTTTGTTTGTTTTAAAAGAAATTTAGAAGTGAAATTGAAATCTTAAACATTTAAGGTCAAATTTGAAATACTTTAATTTAGTAAGGATATTTTAATTTGACGTAAAAGTTAAATGAAAATTTTAACCACATTAAAGTAGTTAAGATGTATATAAAATAATTTAATTAGTTTAAATTAAGATGAAAAAGTATTCCGAATTTTTTGTGCTTTCAAAAGAATAAGTATGATTATAATATTTTGAAGTTCTGAATATTGAATTTTTTTTTAATTTCATGTGATAAATATAAACCTTATGCAATTTTCTTTGCAAAATTTAGGGTTCTTTTTGCAATTTCGGCATATGTGGCTTCTTACAAAATTCTCAAATTTTATTCTTGGGCCAGCCCATTCTTAATTCTTTGATTTTTGAATGAGGTGTCAAAAATTAACTTCAAAAATTGAGGCAAAAAATGTATAGAACAAGGTTTGAACCCTGGTGGCCTGGACCCAAGTCCAGCAGCAGCAGCAGTACTTTACTGATTCATTCTTTGAAAGTCAATATAAGTAGCAAATGGTGAGAGTGGACACGCGTCAATAGAACTGAACATGTACAAAATTTTAGTCTAGCTAGTAAGAAGAAATGTCAGGTCTCAATTCACTGTTAGTTGGCTCGGTAGTGTTTCAAAGTTGAGTTGAGTAGTTTGGATTTTTGGTTCGAGCGAAAGCTTGGACCATGTGGCTTCTAGCGAGGAGGGAATGCATGAGGCTGGTTTTACATAACAGTGATAACGGCCATTGTGGCCCAGGCCCCAAATACAATTGACAGAGAAAAATTATATACAAAGTTATCTAAAAATTGAACAGTTGAATCGAATCGATCTTTTTTCATTATGGTTTCCAAGGGTCAAATATTTGTATAGATAAAAAATTACTTGGGATTACTGAAAATTTGTAACACTTAAAACAAATAAATTAACAGTATAGGATTACAAATTAATTAATATTATAGGGTCATTTTTTCGATTACAAAGTACGTAATTGAGGCGAAAGCCACATATGACATACCCATTGCAAACACTTGCGGTAAAAATTTAGCATCATCTCATATTGTAACACCCATATGCATAATGATTTTACAATAATGGGCGAAATGCTTATTACATGTATGCCCAAAATTAAGAATTTTTTTTTATATAATAAGTATCATTCCTTTTTTCTTTCTCATATATTTCTCTGCCCAATCAATCCTCCATTTATCTCAACCAAACACAAAGATCCTTTTTTCTTAGGGTAACAAGATATTTACAATTCATTATTTTATCAAATCAAACTTTCCAAAAAGAGAAAATTGGATCTCTTAATAACAAACTTATTCCTGATAATATCATCATCACCATCATTTTTCTCGTACTGCAACTACACCTCATTCTTCCAACCAACTCAATGATCAGCATTTTCTACCGACTCTGCAATTCAGCGCTCCGCTGAAACGAGTCAACCTTGTGACGAAAGAACCAGGCTTGGCTTTGATGAACTTCTTGCTCTTGAATTTTTGAATTTTTGGGTCACCAGATTGGACAAAGATCGCACCATTTTGTAGCAGATCGCCTTGTGATCGCCAGGTCCACTTTTTCCATTCATCTGGACTCGCGTAGTCTCTCTTGGTTATCTACATTATATGAGGAATAAATGTAATTATACATGTTAACATGTTATATCCGGAGCTAATGGTTTAAAAATCTAATTTGTTGCGTGCAAGCACAAAAAAAACTATAGAAGTTATGAGTTCAAATTTTAGTGAGAGTAAATAATGAAAATGGGATTTTGAATCATTTTTATTCAATAAAAAGTTGTTAAATCCTAAAAATTTGAAGTGCTTTTAAAGATATTTTAGTCATATCGTGTTATTTATGTATTTTAAACATTTTGAAAATTTGCGTTATAAGATTCTTCTATTTAAACTAAGAATTATCATTTCTGTACCTCCTTTGCAGCCTGATTTGGAGGTGCGATGTAGCGATTGCCCTGGCTAATGATGGTTGGACTCGCACTGCCTCCGACGGCATACATCAACCAATGTGTATAGTCATTGTTTACAACATGGAAAAATCCATGTCGGCACCTAAAAAATAACACAGAATCAGATCATCTATCAAAAGTCATCTATAAAATATAATGGGACACTTGATGTTTCGAAGTTTTTTATATAATTGATATATACAATTGAAATTACTTACATATGCTAGTGAAGATGGGAAATACTTTCAAATAAAAATAGATAATTAAACAAATGAAGTGCAATAATAACCTTGGCATCCTTTGTACAAGTCCTCTTCCGAAGTGGTTAAAGGCCAATGTTACTTGCATGAGTTTGTCTTCCTTGTGACTATCACTGGCACCAAATAACATGACCTGAAAAATTGATTCAAGTTTGGTTACAAACCATTTGAACACTACATCTGAGTTCAGTTCAGATTGCGAAGCAGGTTTTCAGTTGTATATATATTAATAATTGCTAAAAATATTATAAAATTGAACGTACAAGTGAGCGTTAATTATAGCTTTAATTGATTTATCAACTAATTTTATAACTGCATGTGCATTTAACTTACATCGTTGTGAGCAGTGTAATGTCCGTTGGAGATTGTAACAGCGGTCGAGCCCTTAACAATATCAATGAGACCGTCTTTGCAGAACGACATGGACACATGATCGATCCAAATATGGCTCGCCCCGAATATACTGATTCCATCTCCATCGCTTTCGGTTCTTAATCCGTAGTGGTCTGTAGAGTCCCTTACCATCCCACCGCTAGCGTTCCTGATGTTATGAATGTGAAGGTTATGTATGATTATGTTACGCACGAATTGAATCGTAATTTGGGCCCCGTTCGCAATGTGCACATTCGCCCCACGCGCGTCGATGGTCTTGTGGCTATTGATGATGAGTTCTTGAGAGAGTTTTATGATCATGTCCCGCTTGAAGATGATCCAAAGGGGCTCCTTTTGTTACAAATAGTAAAGTTTAAAATACCGTGTAAAGCAAATGAAAAGTAATATTGTTGTATCTATATAATTATACTTTTTGGATGACGCCCCAACGAAGAGTGCCGTACTTCGGGGTAACAACATCATTGTCAGAGGCATCGGTAACAGTGTAGAATCGGCCCTTAAGACCACCAGTTGTTCCCATTGCGAATCCTTTAACACATTTGGCCAAACGCTTGCGGTCCTTGGCCCAGTTCCTTCTGCATCTCCAACATCTGTCTATCGGGTTTGTTGCTAGACATGGCCCTTTGTATCTACGCCTTCCAAGACTTCTTCTCGTGCTGTTTGTCGCTGCCATCTCTGCCAAATCTCTTTCTAGTACTCTATACATAATATATAATGGAATTGATTTATTTAGATACCCTCAGATACTCAATACAATGGTGTTTCTTAATCAAATTGTATGGTCTCTTTGTAGATATTTTTCATATAACAAGAAAGAGAGAATGTGACAAAAAGTCTTCATTCAATCACAAAAAAGAAAAAAATGAATAGAGATGACTTAATACCTGTGCACTGCAGTATTGAAGTGATTAGTGATGGATGCAGGATCAGGATTATACGCAATCTTGGAATGGGATTCGGCCTCAGAAGCTCTACTTAACCAGTAGTCATCAAATTCAGCGATGTTTGCAAAGGCCGATGAAGCGGCCAAAGACAAAAGGACGGCTGAAAAGAGGAGGAAACTAGATAGATTTAGACCCTCCATTTTCAACCTTTTTAAGTTTTTACTTTGGTGGGGCGAAGAATTAAGGAAGAAAGATATATAAGAACGAAAAATATCCTGCAGGTGTGATATTTGGTATGAAGGTTAATAAGGTAATTGGAGTTACGGCTAATTATCTAATTTTAGATAATATTTATTAGTAGAAATATGTAAATTGCAGTTAAAGCATGTGAAATTTGACGAGATTTGTTGAAATGATGGTTCTTTTAGTTTTTTATAGAGTTACCACAATGCATGATTAACTGATAAAACAAAAGGTAGAGATATTTGACAAGGCAAAATTGTCATTAATTGCAAATTAAAATTTATATTGATATATATATATATATATATATATATATATATATATTGGAGTTTTTAAGAATATAATAAAATAATGCCTTCCATTTGCATCACTACTTCGTTTTAACAATTTGTCATTTTATTGTATATAATTACATTATAACATAATGCCCATTAGGGGCTGTATGGAATTAGGGAGTTTTTAGTGTAGAAATTTGTTGAGGAGTGAATGTGTCCATTTAAGTTAATATTTTGTCATTTATAGCGTATGATTACATTCTTTTTACATTCCAGTATATTACATTCTCTATCTTTTTCTCATTTATAGCCTGAATTGATTCCGTACTATTTTTTCGCGGACTAAATAATATATTTAAATAAAAAAAAACTAAATAATATATTAATAAGTTGTATAATATTTTCCGTAACTATTATTTCATTGTTTTATCTTTCTTCAAAAAAATGAACTAATAAAGTGAAATTCACTAAATTCACTAAATTATACAAGCATATTATTCGGTGTGAGAAAAAACTCCAAAATTTTACACTATTTGTTTTTAAATCAAATGATACTAATTGCTAATAAAACACCTCCAAAAACAACAGACAAAAAATTCTTAAGTACCAAAACAAAAGATAAAATATGTGCGGAAAATAACAAAAGAACCACGTAAATAAATTAACCTTATCTCTTTAATTTTCAATACTAATTCTTAATTCTCAATTCTAAAAGTAGCACTTGGTAAAAATAATTCACTACGGTTAGATTAATCCATCTCTCCTTACCTGTCCAATTTTAATTAATATCTTGGTTATTTTCTTCCTCTCTCCCCATCCCTTCTATCCGGTCGTCGTAATATTTTCTCGTGTTTAACATATTGCAACTAAATTGCAGTTCTTACTAGACGAAATTACAAAACACTCTTTTGTATATTGCAACAGTGTCCATATATTCAACATTTTTGCGATAAGATTGAGCTAATCTAAATTATTTAGTAATAATCTGCATTCAAAAAGAAAAAAATAACAACAGTATGACTGTATGAGCAAAGGTTTGCAGAAAATACAAGGATGTAGTGTGTTATTACGTTTTTAAACTTAGGCATACGAAAACAAACCTTTTTAGTGAATTGCCTCGCATGAAATCAGTCTTGTATTAGTCTTTGGTCTCCTCCAATATCATAAGTATGTATGATGTAGAAATTTAAGCTAGCCAATGATACAATGGACTTGTTAATCTCTCATAATGAAAACATATAAAAGTGGCAATTAAATAGAGATCAGTCATGCATCTTGTGATATACATGCATGTTCTTCATGAACTATTCATCCAAATTTCATGGCTAAGTTCTCTCCATTCACATCCATACACACTTTCTATGCATGTAATGAAGCAAAGAAAAATTAATTACAGATTTATTCTTAGTACAACAAATGGATTAAAAATGTAGGTAAATTACAAAGATGTATTATATTATGGGTACCTTCACTCCGCTTCCAAATGCATTGAATATAATTTCCTATCTAAATACTATAATTTTATCTTCTATTTTATAGAACCAAATAAATATCATTAAGAATAATCCTCAACCTTATAACAGCGTTCACAAAATAAGAAAAGAAAAAGAATAGATGTGTCAAAAATAAATTAACATTAAATTGGTAAGTTGGTATTCTTACTCAATAAATATTTCTACACAAAATAAGCAGGAATCTCTATTTATAATTCATTTTATTGTAACAATAATATCAACATATCATGGTAATATATAATTGATGTTATTCTCAAAAAAAAATATATAATTCCGCTATAGGAAATTTATTACAGAATTTGCTGGATATATCCTCAAAGATATATTGATTTCGAGAATTAGATTGGTTTGTCTTGCTTCATCTCCATGTGATAGAAATTTAGAACACATCCTTGTTTTAACACTATCAATATGTATTTTTAATTGTACAATTATCGATCATCTTTAATGGACAAGATTTTGAAATCTCTCACGTTAAAATGAGCCGTCAAATGTTTTGAGAGAAATTATGCATTTCAAGTATCACAAAGTTAATGCAATTTCACCAGAATGGATCAAGCAACTACAAAAAATATCATTTTGTAGTTATGGAAGAAACTTCTTTAACATGTCGGAGAAATAGTCCTCAAAAATAAAAATAAAAACCAACTGTTTCAACCACTACTACTTTCTTGGAGTAACAAAAAGATTACATTACACCAACACTTTAAACAAACTTCTAAAAAGGAAGCAGATAATAAATTCATCAACATATTTTGCATTAAAACAATAAGGGAAAAGAGGCGGTTCACCACAATGAACCACACAAAGCAAACGAAAACTAAACAGAAATAACTAATTAAAATTGCAACATGACAGGTGTCACGATATCATTGGCTCTCAATTCGGTGCCGTCTTTCAAAGACGGCTTTGAAGGACTCGCTTTCGGCTCGTAACAATCTCTTTGTTTCTGAATTGTTATTGCTTTTTGAGCTTTTGCTTTGTTCTTCAATCAACGGATTGGATTTCTAGAAATGGTTAGTTAATAAGTTAGCGGAAATTTTCAATAAAAATGTGAAAAATATCTTAGAGAGAGAGAGAGAGGCTAACCAAACTGTAACCAGAGCCAGGACCGATAATTAATGATAAGTTCGTACGGTTTTTAGAAGAAGAACCGATAGAAAATCCGCTCTTATCAGCCTGTCACGCCAAAATATAAAAATAACAATAGAAACTTATTTTACTTTAGCCTAATTTAGTTCATTCTAGATGGTACCCTTGCTCTGCTTCGCAGAAATTTGGTAACTTTGAACGCGATATTTCAGTTGAAAAATCAATTGCATTTTTGTTGACATTTCCTATTCTTCTTACATGATATTTTGAGACTTTGTAAGGGTGTATTTTATTTTTAGTGGAATAAGCATGAATGAGAGAATAATAACATGTTATTCCTATTTTAAAAAGTTGTGCTATATTTTTTGGAAGGTATCATAGTATTTCAAGATTTTGTAGGGTTAAATACGAATTATTTATACAAAATGAGAAAGCAATAAAATCATATTTTTCAACTTTATATGGATATATGTGATATTTTGAAATTTTCAAAAGCACATAAATTTTCATTGCAGTAAAATTATCCATAATATTTGATTTTTTTATAAGTTATAATGTATTTGCATGAATGGGAAATAAATGATATAATTCCTATTTTATAGGAATATGTTATATTTTGAAATTTTGAAGGGGTCGTCCAAGTAAATTCATGTGTTAAATTTTGAGATTTTGTAGGGGTTATCCATGAAAATTCCCTCATAAAACAACAATTTTACCTTATCGCCCCAACGAACGGATTTTAATTTTCCGGATGATTTATAAGTCTGTGTCGGTCTAGAGAGAGAAACTGAGCTTCTTTTCGAATAGTCAGGATTTTCTCTCTCCTCTTCAGTATTTTTGGACCATTTGCTTTGCCCTATGTCTTTCACTTCATATCTCTCATCTTTTTGTTACATACAAATAAAAAATACAAAGTTATGTTAAGAAATAATATACACGATATTCTTATCGCAAAAGTCATTAGACTAAATTGAGGCATAATTGGGTTAAAAGGAAGCTTATATTATTTCAACAAGTGAGGCTTGAAAGTTGGAAAAATTAATAAAAATAATAATAATAATAATAATTCGTACCGGTATCAGTTACTATATCTTGTGATTTTGGTTGCTCATGAATATTATTATCAATATTAGAGTAAGTATAATTGTTAGTATTATTATTAGATACATGGTTTGTCGGTTGAATTATTTCATCATCTTCTAAATCCATGTCAACCTGCCCAAGAAGGAAAAAAAAAATTAAATTATTTTTAGATTATAATTCTTTAAATGAAATTATTTATAAATAAAAAATTACCTCCTTTATATTCTCCTCTTTCAGGTCGTCTCCACGAAGCAGCGGCTGCAAAGAAAAGTTAAATTAAACAAAAATTAAAATTATCGATTAAATAACCATGCAAAAATCACATCAATTTGACGAAAAGGAACTACTAAAAATCTTCAAAAAGCTTGCACACGTATTGTTTATTTACATTATAGTTACTTTATTATACAATTGCTATTTATTTGGAGCATAATAATATATCGTTCTAATGATTAAGATGAGTTAATTAAAGCTGTTACATCATAACAAACAGTAATCTTTTTTTTCGATTTCCTAAAGAAAGTAAGGGCTTTGTTGCAATTTAAGAATAATGCAGGGACCTTTTTGCAAATTTATCTATTTTATTAAATAATTAAGTAAAAAAACCTGAATATCAAGTTGGAGATAAAGGGGAGGAGCTTCTTCCCACCGAGCCTCCATTTTCTTTATTTCATCCAATTTGAATCCATGCACATTTCTTGCCACACAACCCTAAAAATATAATAAAATAGATATAATATAATGTACCATATTAAATATGTTATGTATAAGATACTTGTCCAATACCGATAAACTATATCTTGAGGTTTTTTGTGTATTAATTACAGATTATTCTTTTAAACATTGTTAATACTTATGATCCACAAGAAATATAACCGTAAATGTTGGACAATACTATCGTAATTTTGAATAACTATGCTAAGAAGAGAGATACTTGTCGAATGCATATAAAATATATCTTTAGGTAGTTTTTTTTAATATTTAATAACATATACAAGTATAATTTATTTTTTAGACTATTGCTAATAGTTCTAATACACAATAAATATAATGTATAAAAATAATACCATTGGGTCCTTGTAAGGAGCTTCAAGCAAGTACACCTCATAGCCCGCCCTCTATCAAACAAAAATTGAGAAAAAAAAAATATTACCAAACAATTACAAACCCTAAATCATTAGCACAATAAGAGAGTTCAGATTTCTGCATCACAATGCAGAAAAATATTTCTTTAAACATA
Source organism: Juncus effusus (assembly GCA_027726005.1). Classification (NCBI taxonomy): domain Eukaryota; kingdom Viridiplantae; phylum Streptophyta; class Magnoliopsida; order Poales; family Juncaceae; genus Juncus; species Juncus effusus. The sequence goes on along the minus strand of CM050893.1, from coordinate 973,703 downwards.
AAAAGGATAAGGAATTGAGAAATTTGGGTTTGCTTTCTTTTCGAAAGTCATATTATTAACAAATTATTCTACCCAATATACGACATTCAATTTATACAGCCATTTTGATGTTAATACCAAAAAAATATATACTTAGAAATTCGGATAATAAAGATATCTTAAAACAAATGAAAAAAAAATAAAGAAAAAACGGCAACAATGGAGAATCATATAACTCTTAAACAAACAATAACAGTACTGAACCAAGAAATAATGAATTATTTTCATTATTTGTACCAAATTTATACATTATTAAAACTTATGGTACCAAATTTGGACCAAATAAAAGGGGGAAATACCTTGGAAATAGCCCAAAATTGGGCAAAATCAGCTACCCTTAGATTCCGATCATCCACTAAGAAAAGGGCCCAACAAAATAACATACCATCAATAAACTTCTCAACTTAGCAATTTGTATAGTAAAACCGCTGCAACATTTCATCAGTCAAAATATCCAAACAAACCCTCTTTCTTACCTTTTTTATCGCCCCCATTTTAATACTAGAATATTTTCTTTTTCTTTTGATTAAAAATGAACAAAGAGAAATAATTTGAAAATGGAATATAGTAGCACTACATATATATAGTAAACCGCTGCAATATTTTATCACTCAAAATATCCAAACCATCTTTCTTACCTTTGTGCCGACTAAAAGGACAATGCTTCTAGTTCTATACTAGAAGATTTTTCCTTCTTTTGTTCTAAATTGTATTATGGTCATAATTGGTTAAAAAAAGGAAAAAAGGAGAATGATTTGAAAATTTTATATATACCAATAACAAAGGTGAATTTCCCTTCATCAAGAGTCTTCTTGAAGGCCTTTAGCATGCTTTCTCTATACGTCTAATAATTAAAAAAAAACAAATTAAAAAAAAAATTAATTAGTACGTAAGAAAAAGAAAAACTCAATGGCCAACATTTTTTTAGCCAACATTATAATCGTACGTGTTAACTCAATTTTCAATCGTACCAATGAAAAATAAATCATTTTATTATATCGTACATTAAGTTTCATAACGATTGGAAATTTATATATTTGTCATCATATGTCATCAAAATGAGAACAAAAATTAACAGTTGTAAAATGAGTTATATAATGGTAAAGATAGAAATTTTGACGTAGTATAAAATTTTATCTACAACATGATATGATGTAGATTAAATTTCATAATATTTCGAATTTTATATCTTTACCATCATACGACAAACTTTCCAGCCATTAGTTCTTGTTCATATTTTGAAGAGATACGATGGTCGATAGACATATAGAATTCCAATATTACGAAATTCAATTTACAACATAACAAAATGATATTTTTAAAATTGGATTAAGACTTCTGATAATCAATGTTGTACAGAAATGGAAATAATGAAATATAAATTGAAAAAGAAATATGAAAAATAATATGCAAAACCTCCTCCATTTCAGCTTCATAACAATACTCAACAACTTTTTTAGTCAACTTTTTGCCTCTCGATTTAGAACTCAAACCTTCACTTTCTTCTACATCCTGATATATAAAAATCCCACCAATTTAATCAATAAAATTCAATATAAAAAATATTCCAAAATTAAAAATAGGAATTATTTGTTCACCTTTTCAACTTCAATCATGAAATAATCATCCATCGAATGAATCCTCGGTGGATCGCCTCCGTTTTCTATTTCTATATCACGTAACATTTTTGCTAAATAACTCTTCCCACTACCTATAAATTAAAAAGGGAAACTTATCAAAAACACCCCTAACTTTTCTGAATATTTTAAAGAACCCCCTCACGCTTTTCGGATACCTCAAAATAAAGTTATTTTGGACCAAAATAAAATAATTCAGAAAAGTTAGGGGTTCTATAAAAAATTTCCACATTAAAACAGTAAATCAAACAACTTGTCTATAATTTCGATTAAAAAAATAAAAAAAATACCTGGCAAACCGCGAAGAATAATGACAAAATTATCGGGCCGAGATTTACGGTGAGGCTCCTTAAGCAAATTGCATGCATTTATTTTTACTTTTCTGACCGAATCGACATTTTTACTAGGTTTTGAGACAGATGGATATTTACTCTCTTGCCCCTGCTTCTTTACAAAATCGCAAAAACATATATAACCAATCATTAATTTCATTATTTGTAAATACTATAACAATGATTATATCAAGAAATTAAAGATTTTTTTAACTTTTTTGGCGAAAAAAGTTAAAATGTGACCTCTCTGTGAGTCAAATGAGAAAGATTTGGTACCAGCCCAAAACCCGCCAGCTCTCCATGTGCATTAAATGCTGGTGGCGGTACCGGTACCGATCTTACCGTGTCGGGTCGGTACGCAAAACCATCATCAACCCGATTAGGAACAGAATAACCCAAATACGGATTCGGATCCATATGAACACTAGTAGTATAGTTAGGACTAGGAAGTCTGTAGCTTTGATTGAAATTTTGGGAAATTGGGTATGCATTATTGTAGGAATTATTGTAGGGATTGTTGTGGGTATTGTACAAGGTTGGTTGGATTGGTCGCATAGGATGGTTTTGATAGGATTGGGGATTAGGGAATTGGAAATCGTTTTCTTGATGGTTTTGATAGGATTGGGGATGATTGGAGAATTGGAAATCGGTTTCTTGTCCGTGATCTTTGGATGCATATACAGATCGATTGGTGGATCCGTACGGGTGGAAAGGGTCTTCGTGGAACCGCATCCGCTTGCGAGATCCTTCTCTGACGTCCGAGTAATCTACTGGAGGCGGCGGCGGATAGGAAGCGAGAGGCGGAGGGGGAGGAGGAGGGTGGTAGGCGTATGAAGGGGGAGGGAAGTGAGGAGGAGGCGCACCGCCGGCGAAGGGAGGAGGAGGAGGAGGCGGGGCGGATCGCCATGGATGAGGATGAGGATCCATTGTTGTTTGATTTGAGCTTTTGTTTATTTGACTGAAGAGTTGTGAGTTGGGGGATTGGGGATGGGGAAGACGGTATATAAAAACTGAAAACTTTATATATAAATATATGAACTAAAAATAAACATATATAAAAATTCATTCTATAAATAAAAATTCATTCTATAAATCAGTGTATATTTTAAAAAAAATGAAAAATAGTATATACAAATAAATAAACTAAAAATAAACAATATATAAAAATTCATTCGGTAAATAGTATATATTTAAAAAAATGAAAACGGTATATAGCATATATAGGAACATGAGAAAACAGTATATAATTTCAATTCGTCACTACAGAATCGCTACAGAACCTCCGGCGTGATTTTTAATTTCCCTTACAAAAATACATGTATGTATTTGAAGATTTATGTGTGTTTGATTTGGGGGAAGTGTATGATTTGGTGGTGTATTTTATTGAGAGGATTGTATTTGTAAATACGGGATTTCAAGCAAAATTATTTTTTAAAATTCTGAATTTGAGGACTCGAGTAAAAGATTGTAATATACTTGAAATTTTGGTGTTATAAATGTAGTAACTCATTAATTAATATATAAAATAAATTAAATAAATATATATATAGAGAGAGAGAGAGGGAATTCTTTTGACAACGGACTTATTCGGCCAACACGTGACAACATTGCTAAATATCAAAATTTTAATTGCTACTTCAAATTTCAACCGTATGGATGTAATATATATGATTTAAATATGTTATAGTCCAATTTTCAAAAGAATCGAAAATATTTATCATTACTATCATGTATTATCAAAAATTATCAAAATATGTATATATAGTTTTTACAAATTTTGCGTTTTTACAAATTTTGCTTCTTATTCTGATGATACATGATGGCAATGATATATTATTCTGATTCTTGTGAAAATTGATCCACAACATATTCAACACATATATATTACATCCGTACGGTTGAAATTTGAATTTTCATTTTTTATAACCATATTGTCATGTGTTGACCGAATAAACCCGTTGTCAAAAGAATCCTCCTTATATATATATGAGATAAATTTAACTTAGTCGGTCTAGCAAACATAAAATAAAACTAATCACTAAGTTTAACAGAAAATTTATGACTATTAACAAAAATAAAACAATAATATTTCAAATTCAAATTTCTTTAAATATACTAATAAATCAAACACTCAACACGAGCAAATGGTCTCTTAGCCTAATGATTAAATAGAATTACATGTATTTTTAGAATAGATTTATTTGATGATCTATGTACATTGAAATATATCAAATCAAGAATAGTTTTTTTTTTTAAGGTGTAGCCGAAACGGCTACTAAAAACTTTCATTTCTGAAAAAACATGCTACAGTTTAGATTACAACACGTAGGTAATTTTGTCCTACAAACAGAAGCAAATTAATTAAAACAAGTCCTGGATCTTCTATCCCTAGCACCTAATTCACTTAATCTTCTTAATTTGTATTGTCTTGAGCCATTGAGTGGCCGTTTCGTTGGCCGCATTTATAATCTTTCCTGGAGTAGACTTCACATTCTGGAAGACTTTATTGTTCCTTGCTTTCCATAGCTCCCAACATGTCACCGTCCAAACCGCTCGTCAAATCAAGAATAGTTTTAATGAAGTTAGACGAATCAAGCAAAGGATTATAAAATTTTATTTTTTAATTTTATAAAATTTTGATTTTGAGGATACAATTTCATTCTAGTGTACTTAAATTAAATATAATAATAATTATACAAATTTTAGTAACTTAAATATAATAATAATTATAAAAAATTTAGTAAGTATAATAAAAGTAATTTGATGAACATAAGAATTTTTTTTTTTTTTTTTGAGGAGTGATGCACATAACAAATTACTTTTATTGATTAAAGGCTTAAAAGCAATTGTGATTTGTGAATAGATAATTTGGTACTAGTAAAATTATTAATGTTAATAAAGGTTTTTCTTTTTGAGGAATAATGTTAATAAATGTTAATTAGTATTCAAATTAATATTTAAATTAATAAAATAATATTAACATTAAGAAAAGGCCTACTGCTACTCGGAAAAAGAACATTAACACTAAAAAAACCTATTAATATTAAAATAATAATATTAGTGCTCGGAAGAAAATATACTCACATGGATAAAACAATAATGACATTAAGAAAAGCTACTCCAAAAAATATTAATCTCAGAAAAGGTGTATTAATACTGAAAATGCAATATTGGTGCTCAGAAAAAAAAAATCTTACACTAATAATAGCTATATTCAGCCTAATCTCAGCCTAATGTACTCTTAAACATAATAATGAAGATGAGAAAATGTGTATAATTAAAAAAATATTAATACTATAAAATGTATACTATTCAAGTGAAATAAAAATATGAGATAACCTTAAAAATATTCTTGGTATACTTACATAATTTTTCTGAAGAAAAATGAGCTAAGTGCATTGCATTCAAAGCAATCCAAATATATTATTGTCTAAAATTAAGCTAAGATACAGAGAAGAATGAGGTTAAAGCTCAACCATCAATTCTCCCTCAAAACTTAGTAAAAGTACAACGATTTTCAGTTCTTTTACGACGCATCAATGTAACAATTTCACACTAAAATTAACTAATCTCCACCCTTTATATTTCGCCCGTTTTGTTCTGCATATTCCTAAATTAACCATCTATACTTCTCACTTTCGAAGGGAAAAAGTTCAATGCAGGGCCCTAGATTCATCAAACCAATTTATTTTTTCGTCTTTTCTCTTTTCTCCATTTCCACATTTCTCGTTTCTGAAGCGAGCATCGTTGAGTTTGATGAATATTGGACGAAGAAGGCTCAAATAGCTGAATCAATAGCCAAGGATGCGTACAAGCCAGATCCTCATCTTGTTACAAACGGTTTCAACAAAGCTGTCCATAAGTAATCATCTATTTTTGTATCTTTTATTTGAATCTTTTTATCTTTTTTTTTTCTATCACTCATTTCATGTCGATATATGTGCAGGGCGCTAGACAAAAACAGTACGAGGAGGGGGCTAAAGGCGAAATACCAAGGCCCATGCTTGGCGACCAACCCTATCGACAGATGTTGGAGATGCAGAAAAAACTGGGCTAACCATCGCAAACGTCTTGCTAGTTGTGTCAAAGGTTTCGCAAGTGGGACAGTAGGCGGGAAATTCGGTGCATATTATGTCGTCACTGACGCCTCAGATGATGATGTAGTGAACCCTAAACCCGGGACTCTCAGATGGGGAGTCATCCAAAACAGGCCCCTTTGGATAACTTTCGCCTACGACATGATCATAGTTCTCAAGCAAGAACTCATGATATCTAGCAATAAGACTCTTGATGGACGTGGAGCCAACGTGCATATTGCCAATGGGGCACAAATCACGGTACAGTTCGTGCATAACGTGATTATTCATAATCTGCACATACATGATCTTAAGCCGGGTAGCGGAGGCATGGTGAGAGACTCGGTTGATCACTTTGGGTTCAGAGGAGTCAGTGATGGAGACGGAATCTCAATATTCGGATCCAGTAATATCTGGATTGACCATGTATCCATGTCGAACTGTGCAGATGGACTGATCGATGTGGTTCAGGGGTCGACTGCTATCACCATCTCCAACGGTCACTTCACTCGCCACAACGACGTAAGTCAATATATTACATTGTGGAATTTAAAGAGATCATAATTTCATTTTAAATAATGAGTAAAATTTTTAACCCCTAGTTTTTGAAAAATTTACAAAGATTAATCAAGCTTTAATTATTTTTGTACAGGTGATGTTGTTTGGGGCCAGTGATTCATACTCCAATGATCAAATCATGCAAATTACAGTGGCATTTAATCACTATGGAAGAGGTCTTGTACAGAGAATGCCAAGGTATATAACATCATTGATATATTTCTGTTAATTTCCTCATAAAAATCTTGTATAATTAACTTATTCAAACATATATATTGATTAATTTGATTTTCCTTTAATTAAGATGCCGATGGGGATTTTTCCATGTCGTAAACAATGATTATACTCATTGGTTAATGTACGCAATCGGAGGCAGCAAACAGCCAACCATCATCAGCCAGGGCAACCGATACATTGCGCCTCCGAACCAGGCTGCCAAAGAGGTAAAGAACAATTTTCTTTTGTAGGATTTAGAGGCGGATTGCCTACTAAGATATTTTCATTAAACTGTGAATCACTTTAAAACTGCAAAACCAATAAAAATATCTTATTTATCTTGCACTTGTAGATAACGAAGAGAGACTACGCGACCGAGGCGGAATGGATGAACTGGGTCTGGAAATCACAAGGTGATCTGATGCAGAATGGAGCATTTTTTACTCAGTCAGGCGGCCAAAACGAAAGAAAATTCACAAAAGCTCAATTCATAAAGGCGAAACCCGGATCTTTCGTGACTAGGCTGACTCGTTTTTCCGGCGCGTTGAAGTGTCGCATCGGCAAGGCATGTTAAATAAATTAAAAAGTTTCTTAAGAAAAACGACATGGTTTTTTGTCATGTCGTGGCTCCTTTTTTGGCTCAAGATGACTAGAGTGAACATTAAATGAAAGAATATAGAATGGGAGAAAAAATCTTGTAGATATGTATAGTTATGAGAATGAAATGTTGTATGTATGATATTCATTCAAATATAAATATTATCGGTGCTTGTCATCAAGTTATCATATTCCTTTGTTTTAATTCCCGAGTACAAACAATAATGTATTTTGCTGAGAGATTTTTAGTTTTGAATTAATTATTTACTTTGTGTCCATCATCTTAATTTTTCATCGCATATATAACCTATCTTGTCGGCTTAGTAATTTTTATTAACACTAATTCTAAAAGTCATGCAACTAGATCCTGAATCAATCTTAAAATACACGAGCTCAATTCGACGAGAATTCAATTATTGGCTACTTTTGAATTTATCTCTTTTTCCATTTTTCACCCCTCGGCCCTAAAGGGCATATTCGTGATTTTTTTTGTATAGTTTCTTCTTTATTGCTCTTCCTTTTTCCCTTTAGTTTTCATATATATTTTTACTTCAATTTTGTATTGTTCATGTAATAACTATACATATCTTAAATACTTTTTTTTGTTATTAAGTTAAATTATATATGTAGATTTCTTAGATGGATTGTTGACCAAGATATTACAATAGCATATAGTTGCAAGAGAAAGCTTTATTATAAATTGGATAAAATCATTATAATATAAAATAACTTAACAATGTAATGTACGGCTGCTATCTTTTAGATTATATGTGAAATATTTATAAAAGTACATGTAGTTAAAGACTTCAAAAGTTTAAATGCATATTTCAATTTCATGAACTAATTTCCAATCCAATTAAAATATAATAACTAATTATCCCAAAAATATATATACATGACATACATGAAATTAGAGGTGAAGCTTATAGAGAATGAAAGAGATCATGGACCTCTCAGATTTTTTAAGTAATGATATATGGTAATAATGTAATGAATAAAGTTTTGATGTATAAGCAGTTTTATATATTTGGGCCCCAAACATTTCAGAAAAATTACTTGATGGTAAAATTTTCTTTATGTTCTTCATGAAATATGATCAAGCTCCACCGCTGATTAGCTGTCAATTAAATAAATATGACGTGACACATTAGCCGTTGTAATTTCGACATTGTAGATAATATGAACGTGAATGCGCTTGACTTTTTTCTTCCCATATCCAACTAACTTCTAAACCAAAACCAATCGAGAAATAACATCTAAAACAGCAAATAACAACTAAACCAAACTATATATTATAACCATTGCTTTCAAATAAATACAAAATTACAATTACATAAAATATAATAATATCACATATTCACTCACATGTATATGCTCATGCTAATTCAACTCTAAAAAGAACCACAAAATACTATACATGTGAGATTTTTTTTTCTTCCCAATTCCATATCCAACTAAAAATTCCCCAAACAACTCCCAATCACAAATTAACAACTAAAACAAATTATATACTATAACTATATTTTACAATAAAATAAATACAAAATTACAATCACATTAAACATAACAATATCACATATCACATATACTCATACTAATCCAACTCCAAGCAAAACCATAAAACAACACTATACACGCTTGAGCTTTTCCTCCCCCTTCCTAATTCTTCCATATCCAATTTAACTAAAAATCCCCCAAATAACTCCCAAATCACAAATTAACAACTAAAACAAATTAAAAGTCATAACTACATTTTCCATTAATTAAATACAAAATTACAATTACATAAAACATAATAATCTCACATGTTCACTTATATATAACATACTCATGCTATTTCAACAAACCATAAAAACACTATACATGTGATATTTTCCCCCTCTTTCCATTTCCACATCCAATCCAAGTTAAAAAAACCCCCACAATAACCCCCAAAAATAAAATAAAAAAAGAGAAAGAGAAGAGCAAAAACTCCTAACTCAAAAGAGCAGAGAAATCGAAATCAAAATCGAAATCAAAATCAAAATCAACACAATACAATAAACCCTTCTTCTTCTTCTTCTTCTTCTTCTTCTTCTTCTGTAGCCAACCATGGCCATGGACTCGACCGGCAACTCGCTCCCGTCCGTGGGCACGGACGGCAGCAAGCGCAAAGTCTGCTACTTCTACGACAACGAAGTGGGCAACTACTACTACGGCCAAGGCCACCCGATGAAGCCCCACCGGATCCGCATGACCCACGCCTTGCTCGCGCACTACAACCTCCTGCCCCAACTCACCGTCCTCCGCCCCGTTCCGGCCCGCGACCGCGACCTCTCCCGGTTCCACTCCGACGACTACATCTCCTTCCTGAGGTCGGTCACGCCGGAGACCCAACAGGACCAGATTCGGGCCATGAAGCGGTTTAATGTTGGAGAAGATTGTCCGGTGTTTGATGGGTTGTATAGTTTTTGCCAGACTTATGCCGGGGCGAGCGTGGGAGGGGCGATTAAGTTGAACCACGGCGCGGCGGATATAGCCTTGAATTGGTCCGGCGGGCTGCATCACGCGAAGAAGTGCGAGGCTTCTGGGTTTTGTTACGTGAATGATATTGTGCTTGCGATTCTGGAGCTGTTGAAGTTTCATGAGGTGAGTTTTGGGTGTGATTTGGTTTTTAGGGTTTTTTGATAGATTTTTTATTATTATTTGAGATTGATTGATTACTGACTGATTGGTTTTGTTTAGTCATGTTTGATATTTGGAAGAGGCGAAATTGATAAAATTGAAGTGAAACACTTACTGTTATAATCTTTAAATGACAAAGCTTATTTCTAAAGCCAATTTCGCATAATTGAGATCTGAGATCAATAATGCTACAGACATAGAATCACAAAGTTCGATTTCCTTTTTAGGGTTTCTGCTGGTTATGGGTCAGTTAGGATTTTTGTTTTTTCTGTTTTGGATGGTTTAATCAGTTTGCCAATTTTGATAAGACAATTTTGCAAAATTGGGATTAATAATCTTACAGACTTAGGATCCAACCATTAAACCAGCTTTAGAAAGCTTACATGCAATTAACCCTAGTAATTTTTCCTTTCTTTTTATTAATTTTTGTTTTGTTTAGTGAATTGGATTCAAAATGCCAGGCTGGCAAGTCATGTAAAATTTCAAGGACTGGTTCCAGGGTTTCATTCCCTGAATTGAGATTACAATTTACGAAAAATTCGAGCTGTTTTGTGAAATAACCTTGTAAATTTTTTTTTTGCAACAATGAAGTTTTTATGTTTGGGTTTGTAAAAATAGCTTTTTTCATGTCAATTTGCAAAAAAATACTTGTTTGTGAATTGAAATTAAAGTTCGTAAATCATAAATATTATTATAAACCCATAATCTTTCTATTATGCCATCACTTTCCCAAATTCCACACCGCCAAATAATTCACTTATCCATTATTCATTTTTCTAATAAAGATATTTCTGTTTGCAAAAAATATCGTTTTCAAACTATCTTTGCTCAAATCAAAACATACAAACCTTACTTTTGCAAAATCTTTCTATGATAAAGCCGTAATATTTTTATCATACCGTTTACTTTCCCAAATTCTTGTTATTATAAATCCATAATCTTTCTATCATACTGTCACTTCCTCAAATTCCACACTACCAAATAATTTATGAATTCATGCATAGACATATAGAAGCATTGCTTTTGCAAAATCTTTTCATTATACCGTTACTTTTGCAAATTTCACACTAACAAATGATTCATTTTATTTTATTTTATTTTATTTTATTTTAATTAATTAATTAATTAATTTATTTATTTATTTTATTTTGATTAATTAATTATATTTACTTCAATTAATTAATTAATTTATTTTACTTATTTGGTTATGTTTCTGTAGAACTAACCCTATTTTTATTCCGTTAATTTCGCAAATTCTCTCTATTATAAAGCCATAATCTTTTTATCATACCTTCACTTTCACAAATTCCTTTTATCATAAAGCTATACTCTTTCTATCATACCATTACTTCCTCAAATTCCACACTACCAAATAATTTATTCATTCATTCGTTTCCTTCCTACAGCATGTCCTTTACGTGGACATACACACGTGCAGAAGCATTACTTTCGCAAAATGTTTTTCTTATACCATCACTTCTACAAATTTCACACTAACAAATGATTTATTTTATTTATTTAATTAATTAAATTAATTTATTTATTATACCATTACCTTCGCAAATTTCACACTACCAATTAATTAATTTATTCATTCATTTACTTTATCTATTTATTCCTTCCTTCATTCCTTCCTTCCTTCCTTCTTTCCTTCATTTATTTATTTCTTTCTTTACTCATTATTATTTTTTTTCTTCTCTACAGCGAGTCCTATACGTGGACATAGACATCCACCACGGCGACGGCGTCGAGGAGGCGTTCTACACCACCGACCGCGTGATGACCGTCTCCTTCCACAAATTCGGCGACTACTTCCCCGGCACCGGCGACATCCGCGACGTCGGCCACCAAAAGGGGAAATACTATTCATTAAATGTGCCTTTGGATGACGGAATCGACGATGAGAGCTATCAGTCATTATTCAAACCTATAGTGGGTGAGTTGAATTTAGATTATGCATAACTACACAAGCATAATCTATTCAGGGCGTTTTTTTACTATTTTTTTTGTCGAAACATGCGTATGCAAAGAGTAAGAGGGTATTTTGGTCCGAAGAATAGAAAACATATTTTGGGATTCCATCACGGGTAAGTTGAATTTAGATTTAGTTGGTTTTTTATTGGGGGTATTTTGGTCCGAAAATGTTTAAAAATATTTTGGTTCAAAAACACCACTGACCGGGTGATGACGGTGTCGTTCCGCAAGTTCGGGGAATACTTCCCCGGCACTGGCGACATCCGCGACGTCGGCCACCAAAAGGGCAAGTACTATTTGCTCAGTGTGCCCTTGGATGATGGAATTGATGGTGAGAGCTACCAATCGTTATTCAAACCTATAATGGGTAAATTTTTTTTATCTATTTCCCAAGAGTATCTAAACTATTGAGGGTGTTTTTTTGCTACTTTTTTTGTCGAAATATGCGTATGCGAAGAGTAAGAGAGGGTATTTTGGTCCAAAAAATAAAAAATATTTTGGGATTGACGACGAGATGTATCAATCCCAAAATAAAAAATATAGATTTAGTTGGTTTTTTATTGGGGGTATTTTGGTCAAAAATGATAAATATTTTGGTTAAAAACACGACGGACCGGGTGATGATGGTGTCGTTCCGCAAATTCGGGGACTACTTCCCCGGCACCGGCGATATTTGGGATGTGGGGCATGTGGGATGATGGATTGATGATGAGAGTTATCAATCACTCTTCAAACCTATAATGGGTGAGTATGTTGGTCCGAAATGAAAAATATACACAAGTATAATCTATTGAGGGTGTTTTATACTACTTTTTTTTGTCGAGATATGCGTATGAAAAGAGTATGAGAGGGTATTTTGGTTCATAAAATAAAAAATATTTTCGGATAGGTGATGAAAGGTAAACGGTCACTCTTCAAACCCATCATGGGTAAGGTCAATTTAGATTTAGTATGGGTAAGTTGAATTTAGGCTTAGTTGGTTTTTTATTGGGGGTATTTTGGTCCATTTCAGGGTCTTTTGGTTGGTGATTATTATTCACTTAATGTGCCACTAGATGATGGACGTGGGATATGGTATATATAATTATTACCGTTTATATACTATATAGTATATATAATATTATTATACATATACTATATAATAATTTATATAGATGATGATTATTATTATTATTATTATTATTATTATTATTATTATTATTATATAATTAACAAATAATTCTGCATTTATTTTATCATAAAATATAGTTAAATATATACTTCATGATATATTTCCGCTATTCACAAACGATGTAGGTACACTCTCATAAACAAATAAAAAAGAAACAAAATAATTTTCATAATAACTTTCATAAACATTTCAGGCAAGGTGATGGAGATATTCCGGCCCGGCGCCGTGGTCCTCCAATGCGGCGCCGACAGCCTCTCCGGCGACAGACTCGGCTGCTTCAACCTCTCGATAAAAGGCCACGCGGAGTGCGTCAGATACATGCGCTCGTTCAACGTGCCTTTGCTTTTGCTGGGTGGAGGAGGGTATACTATTCGAAATGTCGCTAGATGTTGGTGCTATGAGGTAATTTATTAATTCTTCGCATATTACTTGGTTATTATTTAAGGGATATTTTGGATATTCCAAATTAGTTTTTTTATAATTTAGAAAAGGGAAATTTTTAAATAACCCCCTGAATTTTCTGAATATTACAAAAAAAGCCCTTCACTTTTCAGATTTCTCAAATAACCCCCTAAAAGTGAATTTAATTTAAATTCGCTTTTAGTTTTTTTTTTTTTTTGAGAAATCTGAAAAGTGATGGTTTTTTCTGTAATTTCAGAAAAGTCAGGGGGTTATTTGAAAATTTCCCTTTTGAAAAATCCTATAAAGTACCTCGTGGCAACAGCATCTTGCGGCATTCCTGATAGTACACCCGCCCCCACCGAGCAGCAAGAGCATGTTGAACGAGCGCATGCACCATAATGGAGATATTTAGGGTTTAGGGTTTGGTGGGGCTTTAATGCAGGGCTGACAGCCTGTCAGGCGACAGACTTGGCTGCTTCAACCTTTCGATAAAAAGCCACGCGGAGTGCGTCAGATGCATGCGCTCCTTCAACGTGCCTCTCTTGTTGCTTGGTGGAGGGGGTATACTATTCGAAATGTGGCAAGATGCTGGTGCTATGAGGTATGTTAGATTTTAATTTTAAAGTTTAAATATTAGAAAAGTTAGGTTTTTATAATTTTGAAATAACGCCCTGACTTTTCTGAATATTACAAAAAAATCCTTACTTAAACACCATTTGTGTGTGTGTGTGGTTTTTGGGGGGGGTGGGGGGGGTGGGGGAGGGGGATATTTGAAAATTAAATTCACTTTTGAGAAATCGGAAAAGTGAGGGTTTTTTGTCGCAAGATGCTGGTGTTATGAGGTAATTTAATTTTAATTTTAGTTTTTGAATATTCCAAAAGTTAGCCTACCCCCTGACTTTTCTGAATATTACAAAAACCCTGTATTGGTGTTAAACGGGGGATATTTGAAAATTAAATTTGCTTTTATGTTTTTTTTTTTTAGAAATCGGAAAAGTGAGGGATTTTTTTTGTAATATTCAGAAAGTTAGGGGTTATTTGAAAAAAATCCTTTCAAATACCTTCTCGCCCCGGCATCTCGCCACATTCCTAATAGTATATCCGCCTCCATCGAGCAACAAGAGAGGCACGTTGAACGAGTGCATGTACCTTAACGGAGATATTTAGGGTTTAGGGTTTTGTGGGTGGTTTTTTGCTTTCTGTAAAGGGGAGATGCGGAGTGCGTGCGGTACATGCGGTGGTTCAACGTGCCGTTGCTTTTGCTCGGTGGGGGCGGGCATACTGTTAGAAACGTCGCTAGATGCTGGTGTTATGAGGTAATTTCAATTTTGGAGAATTTGCGAAATGGCCTTTGTGTTATGATGAAATTGTGAAAACAAAGACCCTGTTTTATTGATGAAATTGCGAGAACTCCCTGTTGTTGGTTAGAAGCAAACGCGCTTAGTTTCTTTTCTGATTATTCGAAAATTATTTCTTAGAATTAATTAACATCTCTCTCTCTCTCTCTCTCTCTCTCTCTCTCTCTCTCTCTCATCTTATTTGAAATATAACATTTGTTAAACGTATTTAACGCCTCTTTCATGGTAAACCTATGTGGAGGTGACTGTAGGTTTGATGAGAGAGAGAGGGGGGGAATCAACAGTGTTAGTTTACAACTAACAGCACAGAGAGAGAGAGAGAGAGAGAGAAGGGGGGGGGGGGGGGGGGGGGAATCAACAGTGTTAGTTTACAACTAACAGCACGATTTTCTTGCAATTTCAGCAATAATCCACGGCCTTTTCTTCCAATTTTCAGTACCGCAGAGCTTTTTTTTTTTTTCAATTTACGCACAAGTGCATATTTCTTTAGTTCTTATAATCCTAAATCCGGTATTTTCACTTTTGGTAGGACTAATTAGTAAATTTTCCAAATTTTTCTTATTTTTCTTTGGTAGGACTAATTACTAAATTTGATAAGTTTCACTTTTTCTTATTCTTTTACTAATCTTTGGTAGGACCAATCACTAAAATTCCCAATTTTTCTTATTTTTCTTCCTCTTATTTTTTTAACATTTTTTACTACTCATTGGATTGACTTCTTCTAATTACTAAACTCTCCATTTTCCATTTTTCCAACTTTTTCTTTTTGATCAGACCGGCGTGGCCTTAGGCATAGAGCTAGAAGACAAGATGCCGCCTCACGAGTACTACGAGTACTTCGGCCCCGACTACACCCTCCACGTCGCCCCCTCCAACATGGAGAACAAGAACACCCGCCACCAGCTCGAAGATATAAGATCAAGACTCTTAGATAATCTCTCCAAATTGAGGCACGCTCCCAGCGTCCAATTTCAAGAACGACCTCCCGAATCCGAATACCCAGAGGTAAAAATTAAAATAGTTTATCCGTAAATTATTATTATTTTCTTTACAGAAAGTCCGGGGACCATGCAACTGGACCTGAATCAATCATGGAAGCCTAAATAAGGGGAAAAAACTTCCATGGTCTCATTATTTCATTCCTTATTTAGGCTTTCATGGTTGATTCAGGTCCGATCGCATGGTCCCTAGACTTGTTGTTTTCTTTAAGCCTCAATAGAATATATTGATTTCAACCATTATAAGCCTCGATAAGTAAAATGCCCGAGTTTCGAAAGTTTATCCAAACGTCGTGATCTTATCTCTTCCAACTACTGGCGGGTCTTCTTGTTTTCCGTATTTTTTTTAAAGACGAGTACTACGAGTACTTTGGTGGACCTGGATTACACATTTAGCAGCTTGAGGAGATAAGATCAAGGCTTTTGGATAATCTTTCTAAACTGAGGCACGCTCCCAGCGTCCAGTTTCAAGAAAAGCCGCCTGAAAGTGAATATCCAGAGGTAAGTTTTGTAAAAATAATTGTTTAGGGGAAATTTGCAAAAAAGCCCCTACATTATTGGAAATTGCAAAAAAGCCCCTACATTCTTGTAAAGAAGGCCTTACTGTTAGTTAGGAGTTAGCACCCTTAGTTTTTTTACTTTAAATACCTAAAAGCATGTTTTAAATATTAAATTGCATTTTTCTTTCTCTAATAAGATTTTTTCAAGTTAATTAATATTTCTTAAAGTTAATTAAGAAATGTTAATGAACTTAATTAAATTAATTAACAAATTAACTTAGTTGTTCTGCTGGAGGTTGTTCTTGTTTTCCATGAATTATTTTCGGGTTTATGGAGACCAAAACACATGAGCAGCTCGAGGAGATAAGATCGAGACTTTTGGATAATCTTTTTGAAATACGGTCCTTTTTCATGTAATTTATTAAATTTTGGCGTATTTTTGCAGGCTGATGAAGAAATGGAGGATCAGGACGAAAGACAAGATCACGATTCCGATAATGATTTTTACGACACGAAACACTCTGACGAGATGCCACAACGGTATTTAACTTTAATAATTAATTACTCGGAAAAATAGAAGCATATTTCCTAGATTTGAATAAAATAAATTAGCAAAAATGAAGAGACCACAACTCTTTAAGTAAATCTATGTCGTTCCGAAGTTAAATATTAGAAGATTATTTCATACTATACAAGCATTAGATGGATAAATTAAATTTATCCACATTCAAACTTTGGCAGGGTCATACATAATATTTTGATTTTTTTGCTATTTTTACTTTCTATAAACTACTATATTTAAAAAGCCGCTTTTTTGTCATTTTTTGTGAAATCTAAAAAACAATATTTCTTTCCAGGAGGTCTTCAGCTAGTATTCAGAGCGTAAGAATCAAAAGGGAAAATTCCGAAAATGACCCTATAGATCTGGTATATTTCATTTCTCTTTTCTTCCCATTTTTTTGTATATAATATAGCTTTTGTACACATATTTCTAGTGTAGTTATTTTCCTTCTAATTCTTATACTAGTGCCAAAACTTTCTTTAAAATTGCTATATTTTTTTTCTTTTTTCTTGTCTTTTTAATATGGATTGTTTCTACTATAGTTGAAATATTCTTGAACTTAAAATTGCCAAATAGTTTCCTTCTAATTCTTACACTAGTACAATTTCTTTATTAATTAAATATTTTTTTTAAATTAGGAGATGCACAAGGGTCCAGATCCGATGGTCGAAGAAATTTCCAAAGTAATTTTTCCTTTTCATTCATTTTTCCCATTTACCCCCTCTAAAATCCCAATAACTCATTTTACACCCCTTTTTATTTATTTATTTTTTAGGCGTCAGATGCAAATTCAAGTGCAATGGATGAGACGGTGAAAATGGAACACGAAAGTTCGGCCAAATTAAATGATACAGCTTCTGTTATTTACCCCAAACCCTAAATCTTGAAGCTCAAGTTTAGTTTTTAATCCGTGACTTTTGTTGTATACACTATGAGGTACGGATTTCGTTTATCAGTTTGAAGTATTGCATTTACCACAACATATTTCGTAGAGAAATTTGCAGAAAAACCCTGCATTATGCCGAAATTGCAAAAAGACCTTCATTGGGTTTTCTTGCAATTTCCTTAAGAATGGAGGATTTTTTTGGCAAATTTCCCTATAATTTATTATTGCCATTAAACAATTGTTGTACTTGTATTTGTATTTTTTTTTTTTCAATTTGAACGTAGTTTATTTTGCTAATTTCAGGCTGAGGAGCATCTGAGGCAATGATTGAAGTACTTCATTTTTCAAGTCTCTAAAATTAAATGATTATAGAAAAGCTGAAAGTGATTCTTAGGGTTTTATTAGACTAGGGAACTAAGCTAGTGAACTTTTTTAATGTAATTTCTTTAGTTGGGATATGAACTGAGATGTAATTTTTAGCATCAGGTTATTTGTTGTAAAACTTGAATAGCTTACGTGTCGCACTTGTATTTCTTTCAAGTCAAACTGGATTTTTTTTTCCTTTTGGATGCCTTTAGTGTTGGAATTTGTTTTTTTTATCGGTGTGTGATTCAGATGCAGTAAGCATTCTTATGTTTAGCCATGAAACATGAGTTAGATTAGAATACATATTCATGGCGTTCAAATTTTCTTTACCAAAATATCATCTTTTTTAAAGCTTCTCTTATTCGTATTTGATCTTAAAAGAACCTTATAATCTTATAAAATATTTCAAAAATGTCTAAAGATTTTCTAACTTGATGAACATTAAAAGTAATGTTATTTTCAAATGAAATAATATTTATGCAAAATAATATATATAGTACAAAAACAGTAGTACCATAAAAGATCACAAAGATAATATTGTGAAGGTATTAATAGAAAAATGTAGGGGATTTATTAAAATATTCGAAAGGATTATAGGATTTTGCAAGATAACTTAAAGCTTGAACAAGTGAAGTTTTTAAAGAGGGATATTTCGGTTAAAAATTAATTTAAACACCTTGAAGCATTAACATTCATAGATGGTACATAAATCGCAATAGAGGCAAGTCATAGTATTAAAAATATTTAAAAATGTTGGGGTGTTCTGAATTTTTCTTTTCTTATTATAGCTTACTTTATAAAAAGTATGAAATATACTTTATGTTGAGTACCTTTCACATTCTTTAATAATTGACGATACTTTTTCGCTTAGTAAAGTTATGACAAGTAAAATAAAACAAAAATTATTCCCTGATGGCAATGCTTCCATTTCTTTGTGGAAGTGGTTGTCAAAGATGTTAAATGGCACTTGAAGAGTGTTAAATCTAACCCATGTTCCACGGATACGGATACGGATATCATATCCGATACGAAACAGATACGGGGATACGGCAAATCTCAAAAAATTTAGAATACGGATACGGTTATATATATCTTTTTTTAATTATATTTATACAAAATAATAATAATAAATTAATTAATTAATAAAATAATCAATATTTCAAATTTAATACTAAAATATGTGAATGAAATTAAACAAATACTCGATACTTAATGTTCATAAAATTCAAGATTTGATTTAAGGAAAGTCAATTATTTCTGACTTTCTCGGGAATTGATTTTTTTATTTTTTAATTGTGTGCGTTATAGACAAAAAAAGAAAAAAGAATGTGACTTGTAAAATGCAAATAAGTCTTTTTATTGGTTTGAATGTGAGTTAAAATTTGATTTATGGAAAAAAAAGGTTAAAAAAGTATAGTGGACCAAAATATATAGTCAAAATATCCCAGAAGTATCCTGACAGAAGTAACCCAGCCGTATCCCAGAAGTATCCCAACCGTATCCTGACGTATCCTGCCGTATCCTGAACGTATCCGAATTTTTTTAATTATTAAAATAATCATATACGTCACGTGGTGTATCCGATATGTACCGGAGCTGTATCCGTATTGGATATCCGTATTTTCAGGATACTTCTCAGTTTTTGAAGTATCCGCGCAACATAGAATATAACAATTGTGTTATTAATTTAATTGGCTTGCAAATAATATAGTTTAGTTGATAGAGCATATTGTATGTGTAACAAGAGATTATGAGTTCACGTCCCGGCAAACGAAATGTAATGTAGTATGTATTTAGCAAAGTTTCTCAGCCCGTTAAAATATGGTTTGAATCTAAAAAAAAAAAAATTGATTGGGATATTTTTTATTTAATTTTTCATGTACCTGATTTAACACTGTAATTTTTCATTTTGAGGAGCTCTTTCAAAATTTGGAATGATTGAACCCTAAGCACTATATAAGTAACCCTTGTTACAATCTCCGTCACCTCCATACAAGGGCAACCTTGAACCAAAAAGAATCAATAACCAATGACCATGGAAATATCCAAAGACCAGATCAATCAAGAACATTCCGCATCTGGCTTGCTGATACAATCGATACCTGGTAGCTATGGCATACCATTTTTCTCAATCATAATCGACCGTCTAAATTTCTACTATTTCCAAGGCCACATGGCCTATTTTAAATCACACATCACAAAACACAATTCCACGGTAGTACGACTCAACGTACCACCTGGTCCATTCATCTCTTCTGACTCACGTGTCGTCGCTTTATTAGATGCCGTCAGCAGTCGGGTCCTTCTGGACTCGTCGAAAGTCGAGAAGAACAACACTTTTACCGGTACATATGTTCCATCTTTATCTCTCTACTCGGGTATCCGCCCATCAGGTTTCTTGGATACCACCGACCCGTTACATACTTCCCTCAAAACGCTATATTTGCGTCTTCTCGTTTCTCGTAAAATGCATTTTATCCCTTGCTTCCGTGAAGTCTATTATTCCGTATTTGATCAAATTGATAAGGGGTTAAGCTCATCGGGGCCGATTGAATTTGACAAACTAAATGACACGGCCGCATTTGATTACGCATGCAGAGCGTTGTTTGGCTGTGCCCTTCCAAGTGTTTCTATTGGCCCCTCTGCAGCTGACAAGGCCTCGAAATGGATTCTTTTCCAACTCCATCCATTACTTAGCAATTTGAGTTCTCTTCCATGGCTCTTGGAACATCTTTTGCTGCACAACTTTCGTCTTCCACCGTTCCTTGTCCGGTCAGAGTACAAATTGCTAGAGGCTTATTTTTCTGATGCTAGTAAATCCGTACTGGACCAGGCTGAACAGCTTGGCATCTCACGTCATGTAGCTTTGCATAACATCATATTTTTTACCACGGTTAATGCGTTTTTGGGGTTCAAGATAATGTTTGCACTAATTCTAAAACGTCTCGCACAGGCCGGGCCGATATTGCATGATAAGCTCAGGCAAGAAGTTCGGTCTGTGGTACATTCTGACAAAGGGTCTGTAACCCCATCCAATTTGGAAAACATGCACCTCGTTAAGTCCTTTGTATCTGAGGTTTTACGTCTGAATCCGCCCCTTGAGTATCAGTACGGACGTGCCAGGACCGATCTGATAATAGAAAGCCATGATAGAGCGTATAAGGTGAAGAAGGGCGAAATGTTATTTGGGTTCCTACCAATCGCCGGAAGAGATGAGAAGGTATTTACAAATGGCGAAGAGTTCATACCAAACCGTTTTGTGGGAGAAGAAGGACAAAAGCTTTTGAAATATGTGTACTGGTCAAACGGAATGGAGAATGCTGAACCGGGAGCGAATGATAAACAATGCGCTGGTAAAGATGTGGCCTTGTTGCTTGGACGAACATTTGTGGCCGAGCTATTTCTCCGTTATGATACATTTATTGCTGATGTAGGTGCACTACCTGAGTCCAAAATCATGTTCAAGTCCGTCATGAAGGCCTCGGCGAATTGATAAATGTATCTCATGTTCGATTCAGTTTCGAGGGTGTGATTGTTGTGAATTGTGCTTATGTACCTAGAGTGAAAATGTGTTCTTTCACGTTTTTAGTTTATTTGTACCTATATTATTTGTATAATTTTATATTATGTTTATTGTCTCTATATATTGTATATTCCATCGGGGAGGGGGGGCATGACCTCCTCAGTCCCTATTAAGCTTTGTCCCTAATCTCAAGTTAGAAAATACAGGACCAAATGCCTCATTGTTTATAAAACAAAAATCTGACAACTTCCTTCTAACTAGATGTCGTAAAGATGTTCTAACTAGATGAACCTTAACAGTAATATTATTTTATTTTACATAAAATAAAATAAAATTTTATGCAAAATAAAATATATAGCATAAAATAGTATCATAAATTATCACAAAGTTAATATTGTGAAGGTCTAATTAAACAAAGTAGGGGATTTATCAAAATATTCAAAAAAGTTATAGGATTTTGCAAGATAAAGCTTGAACAAGTGAGTTTTTAAATAGAGATATTTTGGTTAAAAATTAATTTGAACACGTTGAAATGTTAAGTCTAACATTCATAGAATTTAAATAAATTCCAGTAGAGGCAAGTCATGGTATTTAAAATATTGGGTACATTTCACCCCAGGTCACTCAACTTTTAAAAATGACCAAATAGGTCACTCAACTTTCAATTGTCCCCTATAGGTCACTCAACTTTCAAAAATGACCAAATAAGTCACTCAACTTTCAATTATCCCATATAGGTCACTCAACTTCAAAAAAATGTTCAAATAGGTCATTCAACTTTCAAAAATTATCAAATAGGTCACTCATATCGGATGACTTATTTGTATTTTTCAACTAATTGGGTGACCTATTTTGGTTATTTTTGAAAGTTGAGTGACCTATAGTGGACAATTAAAAGTTCAGTGACTTATTTGATATTTTTTTAAAGTTGAGTGACTTGTAGGGGACAATTGAAAGTTGAGTGACTTATTTGATTATTTTTTGAAAGTTGAGTGACCTACGGTGAAATTTACCCTAAAATATTTAAAAAGGTTGGGATGTTTTGAAATTTTCTTTTTTATTACAACTGACTATAGAAAAATCGTAAATGTACTTTATCTTAAGCACGTTTCTCATATTCTTCAATAATTGATGATAGTGTACTGCTTTCTCCGCTTTTGAATATATTTTTTATTTTCTATATATTATTTTCTTTATTTTACGTAAATATTATTTATTGCTTCTAAAAAATCATACATATTGTTTGTTTAATTTTATATAATATTTATTATTTATATATACTATTTTTTTCATTATGCTGTGTGACGGAAAATTCCTCATGCTACATCAGATCTCTTTATAAAATATAACTCAATTATAGGCTTCTTTTAAACAATACATGTGAAAACAGAAAAGTCAAAATAAGAAACAAGAAAAAGTTAAATAAATACAATACATATTTTCACATTTTGCTATACACAAACTTCTATCCATCATGCCAAAATTTCTCTTGCTTTTGACAGATTTTTCAAAACAGTACTGAATCCCAAGTCTCTGAACGACAGTCCACACTCAATCAAACACTTAACCATATTCTCACTCATATAATTATCACTTTGACCATGGATCTCGACTTTTTTCTTTATAGTATTGTTTGTATTGTCTTTCCTCTAAGTTATGGCCTCCTATTTATATGAAACTAGCAACCACCCTTGCTCCGCTTCGGCCTATGTATAATTTAATTTTTTTGAACTATTCATTAGAAAAAAAATTATAATTTATGATGTTATTTATCTTTATAATAAGCAACTCGTACAATATGAAGATGTTTTATTATATGTTTCATTAAATCTGTTGATTTTTATGAATTGTTTACTAAAAAATAAAATTAGAATTTATAATGTTATTTATCAATTATAAAAGATAACTTGCACAATATGAAGTTGCTTTATTATGCTTCTTTGAATCTCTCTAAACAAAATATGCTTATTATTTTTTTCTTTTTTATTTAATATCATGAATTATTATTTATATATGTTTCATGATACTATTTACATTATTATTTTATATTTAAATAAATATTTTTTCCTATTTTATGTAAAATACTATTTTTTATAAGACTTGTGTAAAATACTATTTTATTTTATTTTATACGGTTTCATTTCATTTAATAAGAGCTAAACAAAGAAAATAAAAAAAAAATCATTTCATTTAAAATATTAGAAAATGTTAGGGTTTTCTTCAAAAAGTTCTTTTTTTTGCGTGGGACCCACATGCTTTTGTGTTTAGGCCGGCACTTTTATGGATGAATTTTATTTTTGATTAAATTAATGAGTCACTCATTTATGAAAAACACTTAAAATAATGATTCATCATATTAGATATTACAAATATGCATCTACGTTATTATTTAGTGGGCCACAACTTTCAAATCATGTATTTCCCTATTAATGCTAAACTTTATAACGGGTCATTTAGAAGTTATATCTTCACTCGTTTTATCGAATACTATACATAAAGTAGTACATAAAATCCTACAAAAGTAACATTTGAGATAAACTCATAAACAAATAGTAATAATTCCGAAACTAACACATTTCGAGCCGGTAAAGTTGAAATGGAAGCTTACATAATGGTCCATTCCTAAATATCTTCAAATTGTACCAAAAAACGTATCCATTTAAAGTATCCACTTTTGTAGTTATTTGATTATTAAGAAGAATCATATTTTTAACATATTATAAATAAAGTATTTTTATTTACTATATTTCTTCTTTAGATTTTATATACTACTTCAAAATAATAATAATTATGTGTTGCATTATAGTATTATATATTTTAATCCAAAATAATATTTTTTTCTTTTCTTTCAAATTAATAAATGATTTCATTATTTTATTTGAAAATAAGAAATAATATTTCAAGACGATCAATATTTATTAGTATTCATTTAAAAATAATAAATATTATTTTGATGTTAAAAATTAGATTTTTAATTTACAATTAACAAAAAAGAAATGGATAAGTGAATACTACTTTTGGTACAATTTGAAGACGATTAAGAATGCTTGGACCATTTTGAATGTCATTGAGTTGAGATATTAGATTGACCGGACATGCTAAGGTTTATAGTGGGTCATTTCTAAATGTAAGTATAATTATAAAATGACTCATTATACTATCACTATAAAAAATATTCCTCTTTCCTATGGGTGACACGTGTCTCAACTTCCGATTTTTTGTTACAATTTCAGTACTTGAATAATGGAGCGGGTTATTTTCCAGTCCAAGTAAAACCCAACACATAGTTGGACATATCAATCTTTAATTTCAAACAGGTAGGTCCCATATGTCATAGTTCCGATTGCCTCATACCCAGAGAAGTGAAACAAGTTAATCCCAAACAAGTATAAAACTCATTGCATAATTATCCATATAATAATGAGTTCATCCTATTTTGCTATTTCTCTATTTAATAAATGCCCTAAATGTTCAATCTTTTTATAATAGATGTCATTCATTAGTTTGCTTATGTAGCTCATATAGATGTGAGTGGCAACATTGTTATTTCAATTAATCTTGATGATCTTTTTATTGTCTAAAAAGATGCCGTTCAAGAGCAAGGAATATTTATTTGTTTAGTGAGATATGATAGAGAGGCACATTTAAAACACACATAAACCGCAACCGTTCTTATTAGTGTACAACCTAAATATTAAATTTTGATAGAGATCATCATAATTTGCACCCAGTACATATTTAAAAAAATTGGTTTATATAATGAGTATATATTTTAAGAAAAATAGTGTATATATATCTATATATAAAGATTATGTATAACAATATGAGTATAAAAAATATACTATATGAGTTTAAAAATATATAAAACTTTACGTAATTTTGCAAATAATTTTGAAAGAATATTTTTATGAGTTACAATATATGTTTTTTGCGTTATCAAACTTTAAGATAAAAAATCATTTTTTGTGCAAGGAATATGAAGTAATATATGATCGAGTCTAACCCTAAATTAATTTGACTGGGGCCTCTTGAGCCTCTTGGTTTCAAATATCTGGTTGTTTTGAGAATTTTTACTTCTCTTCATTATTGCCACGTGCCCCACTTGTTAAATTTCTTTGAATAAAATAAAAAGTCGGCCCATTTGCCAAGCCCATCACCCAGCTCACGAAAAGAAATTGCCAACCACTCTACTTATATGCAATCTCATATTTCCTATTCAGATGGGTAGAAAACTAAATCTACATAGCTCTTTAGATCTTATGTGGTCATGTTTTACAGCATCTTGCAAAGTGAGTCACAACTTAGTATATTTTGCACTCATTATATAGAATGACTCATTAAGAAAAAATTAGTTTATCTTCTATTTCTTTTTTAAAGAATGTAATATTCTTTTTCTTTTCATTATAAGTTATTAAATATAAGGAAAGACACAAAATACTTTAGAAATGGAAAATGAAATATTTTCGTAAGAAAAAGAATTTAATTAGAAAAATATTTTGTGAGAAACATATTTTTTTTAATTTAAAAAATGAAAAATATTTTCCAATAAAAAAAGTTCATAATAAATTATTTATTGAAATAAAATATTTTTCTACGAGAGAAATATTACCTAATGTTTAAAAATTATTTGTAAAGTGATAAACTTTTAAACAGTGTCTCCCCTCCGAAGCGGAGTGAGGTGACATCTAGTTATACTAAAATTTATACTAAGAGTCCACAAAAAATCCAATAAAAATAAATAGGGGTGAAAATAGTTCGGATCCGATCCGGATAGTGGTCATCCCAGATCCGTATCCATATTTCGGATACGGATCCGGAACGTAGCGGATCCGGATATGGTTCGGATCTTAAACGGATACGGACACGGTTTACAGATCTAGATTTTATTCAGATAATTAAAACAGATATTTAGTACTTAATATAAATATTTATTTTATATTTCTCAAATATAATTTGAATTTTAATAGAAAACCATGTTTTTTACTGGATAAAAATTACAACTATTTGATAAAACTTTATCAAATATAAAAAAATCATCAAATATATATGAATATGTAAGAAAAATATCATAAATTTCATTTACATAATGTCTTATTATGTTATTAAATTACTAATTATTAATTTTATAGATATTTGAAGATGTATTACTAATTTTATAAATATTTCAATGGAAACAAAATTTGGGTCAAAAAATAGATACTCGTATTTGAGAATATGGGTCAAAAAACGGGTACCCGATTTTAAATAGTATCCAGATCTGGATATTATCCGGATCCGGATCTGACACCAAAATCCAATATCGGATCTGGATCCGTATCCGAATAAAAGCTCTGGATCCGGACCAGAGTGGATCCAGATTTTTTTTTTATTCGGATCTAGATTTTTTTTTTCGGGTCCGAATCGGTTCGGGTAATATTAGAGGTGGTAAAATCTGACCCGACCCGAAAAACCCGCCCGACTGACCCGAACCCGAACCTAACCCGACCCGAAAATGTTGACAAGTCAACAACCCGAAACCCAACCCAACCCGACCCCGAAACCCGAACGACCCGAAACTCGAGTGACCTGAAACCCGAACGACATGAAACCCGAATGACCCGAAACCCGAACGACCCGAAATCCGAATGACCCGAACCCGAATGACCCGCCCAATATTCGAAACCTGAATAACATGTGATGCAAGATGAATAATATGAAGTTGAATATTTGTGTGTTGATTTTGTCATAATTATTGAATTTTCTGTAATTATACATTGAAAAACTTGCATATCTACATATGTTATATGCACAATGTTGATTTTTAATTCTTATATCTTATGATATTATTAATTAATTAATTAACATTTTTTAAAAGAAAATTTGTTTTGTTCTAATGAACTCACTCTATATAAATAACACATAACTAATAACAACTTCTACTAAAAATACAAAATTAATATTATGTCATATCATGCGTATAAACAAGTTAACAACAAAAGAAAGAAGAAGAAAGAGCGTGGATGGGATGGGTGCAGACAAAAGGACTTGGGATCTTTTGGTGATAAATATTTTATAACCTTTGCTCCCCCTTTCTTTTATGTATTTCTATTGCATTTGCATACAAAAACTCATGCCATGTACTCATCACTGCCACATAAAATCCATTCCAATAAAGATTATATATTTAGTCACACTATTTCCTCTTACAAATTCTAATACATGCTTATGTGTCCATTTATTATTGGTTGAAAGTTTTTTAAGAACACAAGTAGTAAAATGATGTAAAAGAGCATATCAATAATATGTGTACTGTATTGTTACAATATAAAAAGAAAAAAAAAACACACTTTTACGATATATTTTTCATTGCCTCTCTTAAATAAAAAATAGTCAAAAATATTATATATAATAGATATATCCAAATGTATATGATTATATTTTATTTGAATCTTTCCATATTTTTATAACTTTTAAAATATTTTTCATTTTATTCCATTTTTTATTTAAAAATAATACTTTAAAAAAATCCGATTCTCTGATTCGACTCGGCCGATTCCGATCCGAATCGGACGATTCTAACTACACAGACAGTGAACGACTCCGATCCTGATTCCAATTTTAAGAACTATGAAAATTAAGTCGAATTTTCGATATTTCGTCTATCTATATACAAACTTGAATTTGCTCAAAACTAGAGCTGGCAAACATGACCCGAACCCGAAAGACCCGCCCGACCCGCCCGAACCACGACCCGATCCGATCTGAAAAATTTGAAAAAGTCACATGACTCGAACCCGCCCGACCCGGACCCGAAGAACCCAAACCCGAAATGACTGTTGTTTGATGATCAGTCTAACCCGACCCGACATAAAATCCGACTTGTCCGAACCCGATATAACCCGTGACCCGATAGAACCCGAGACTTGATAAGCCAAGATTTGAGCTGATCCGAACCCGTATTGACTCTAGGTTTAAACCAACCCGAAACCTGAATATATCCCAAATAATAATTTAATCTAACAAGAACTTTGAAATCAATGTAAATGTTCTTTTCTTAGTTCTTCTTGCCCATTTTTTGTATTTTATTCTTTTATTTTCAAGAAATCAGTCAAATGAATCAAGAGATCATTTTTCAATATGTTTCAACATGATTTTATAACATAGTATTCTTAATGTATCATACTACTTCTTATTGAATATGAAATATATTATTTTTGACCAATTCAATTTATCTACATTTCAAATTGATATATCATAATTCATAACTCATAAGAATATGGATTCGAGCACATTGAGTCTAGGTCGGGCGGGGTTCAGGTATCGAGAGAGTCGGGCAGGTCTTTCGGGTTCGGGTCATGGTCCAGGTCATATTGGCAGCTTTAGGTTTATGTAGAGGTGACAAATGGCGAGTTGGGTCAGAATCAGGTTCGGTTATTCAGGCTAAACATGTAGAGGTGGAAACACATGTTGCATTCGGGTTTCGTATAGACACAAAATCAGGTCAGTTTTCGGCTCGGGTCTCGGATTTTAGCAGGTTCAAGTCGGGTTGTGTTAGGTCAGTTTTATGTTCGGATCATTTTGGTTCGGGTTCTTCAGATCCGGATCTGACGGATTTGGGTAGTTTGATATTTCTAAAATATCCGGATCGGGTCTGGTCGTGTCGGGTCGGGTATCGGGTGGATCAGGCAGCTCTTTCGGGTTCTTTTTTTCGGGTTTAGATCCATCGGGTCGGGTTATTTCGTGTTCAGTTCAAGTATTTCGGGTATCATATTGATAGTTTGTACACGTTGAGGTCAATTTTGAGTTAGAGTTATTTGGGTTTCTGAAAGAATCAGGTTGAAATTGGGTCGGGTCGGGTCAGATTAAGGTCAATTTTAAGTTCGGATCATTTAGGTTCGGGTCTTGGCCAGGAGGGCTTGAGTCATTTGATATTTCGGGCGGGTCAAGTGGGTTTCTTAGTTTCGTGTTAGTTTTGTCACCTCTAGAAATTCATAAAATAATCCGAACCCGATTTGCCCTAAACATGAAGAGACTTGAATTCCACATGACCCGAATATCAAATCAACTCGAACCCGAAATAACCCGAACCCATTTAACGCGGCCGGAACAAGATCCGAATACAACTCGACTCGACCCTAAATTCACCCGACAAATTCTTGACCCGAAAAAGATCTGACCGAAACAAGATCACAAACCGACCCGACCCGATCCGTGTTGACCAAACCCGAATATGACCCAGACATAAAAAGAACCCGAATCCAAATGATCTGACCCAAATATGACCCGACCCGCCCATTTGCCACCTCTACTCAAAACGCAGACCAATCCTTTTCGAAATATAGACCCGAATTACCCGAAATACAAATCCGAATGACCCGTAACCCGAACCCGCCTGACCCGTAACCCGAAGGACCCGAGACCCGAGCGACCCGAGATCCAAAAAACCCGAGACCTGAACGACCCGATACCCGAACGACCCGAGATCCGATCGACCCGTGACCCGAACGACTTGAAACCCGAAATGACCCGATCCGAACCCGGCCTAACCCGCCCATTTGCCACCTCTAGGTAATATCCATTTCGTTTTCACCCCCTAGTCATGCATCTAGCTCAAACCGAGCTTTGTATATAGTGATAATTAATATAATATATCTTGTACCATATTCAAATGTATGACACCCTTTGGAGTGGATAAGGATTCAAGGAAACCTTTGAAGTGAATAAGACACCTCTTAAAAATTGGTAGAGAATAATTCTAGCCATCCAATCATATCCAAATGAATAACATCTCCTTGAAAGCTCTAAAATATATCTTAGTAATCTATGATAGAGGCATATTTTAGTCATGAATGACAATTAGACTAATTATTCAGAAAAGAAAAATCATTAGACTCCATATAACCAACTCTATGTGGCCCTTAATGCAACATGTGCATCCAACTTATTGTCAATATTTGTACAACTTGTAATATAAATATCTCTTTCATTAAAATACTAAAATATATTTATATTGAAAATCACCAACAGTAGGTGCATTTGCCTTTGTATATAAACATTACCTGATTAATGAAGTCCTTGTAAATTTTCTGATTACTTATATATCCGCAGTTTTCCAAATTTTACCTGATATTTAATGACCAAGAAGTGAGGTTCTGCTTTTACAAAAAAGCTATGGATTTCTATCTCATGTTAAAAACTACAAGACCAAACGCCTCATTGTTTCAAAAAACACAAATATGAACTTTTTCACCGCACGGAAAATAAATCATCTCATTTATGCAACAAATTCATAACACATGAAATATAAACACAAACACACCACCAAATCAACATCTCAATCTCATATAGACACACTACTCGGTATTCCTTTCGGTACCAGTCCGCCCGTACAACTTGTATCCGATGTGTTGGGATATAGCAAGGTATACAGAAACTTAACCGGCCCGTTTCGGTTCTTCAAACTCCTCCTCAATCTTAATCAGCGCCTTCCTGAACTGTTCGAACGCTTGCAATGCCTCGTCATCAGATTTCCATATTTTAGGGTAATCACATTGACTCAAGTAAACCTCGTCTGCCGAATGCCTAGACAAGATCTTGGTTTTCAGAAAATTATTTTTTAAGGAATGAAAAAATATTTTATTGTAGGGGCAAAATAATAACTTCAAAAAATTTAACTAATAATTAGATGGCAAAGTGGATGTAGGAAGTTTTTTTGAGAATGAAAAGTTTATCATACTTTTTTTTATAAATACCTGATAATTATAGGGGGGGGGGGTTGTGTAATATTCAGAAAAATTAGGGGGTTAATTGTATATTTTTCAAAAAAAAGTTTATTTCAATGTAAAGAATGAAAATTGATTGAAAATTTCAGTTTGGAAGGGTTTGATTTTGAACGAGTTATGATTTGTTTTGGGTGGTGATTTGGGCAGGAATTCTTTTCATAGGAGCAGGAAAATTTATAGTAAAATTATATTTTTACCTTTCATTGTCAATCAATTGAGCTAAAAAAAGTTTTTTTGCTCAATTAAGCTAAAAAACCGAAATGAAGATTTGAATAATAAATGTTAATTGATATATGGACAACTCTAATTATTAAAGGCATATATTTTACTCATTTCCTTATTTAATATGTCTCTTTCATCTCATTATTTTGTATCAAAACCCACTTATAATTTTTCAGATCTAAATTTTGCATTTCAACTGGCCGGCTAGTGAAAACATCACCTAGTTGCATTCTAATCAAGGTATAAATTAATAGTTCTTTCAGAATTTTTCTTGAACTTTATTATATATTGAATTTACGAAGCGGAAGCCATTTAGTCTAGAATAGGAATTATCGTCAAGTGCAAAGACTAATTTATTCAGAGTTCAATTCAATACATGAATTCTTAAAATCTACTCATGTGGACGAAGCGTGGCTAACATAGTAGATATTAAAATTGTATATACTCATTTATTTATATATATCATTCATGTTTTGAAAAAAAAAAAATAGGTCGCCTTTTTATTACTCATTTAAATATTTAAAGAGTTGATCACGTTAAATTTCCAGGCTAGACTCTTGCCTTTTTTTATAAAATGGATTGAATGCATCGGAAAAAATAAAAATGTAATTGTACTATAAATTTTCTTGCTCCTATCAAACTAATTTCTGCTCATATCATTTGTCATTTGTTTGTTATTGCTCGGCTGATTATTTATTCAACTCATTTTCACATGACCCAACAAATCTTAAAAAAGAGGATATATACTCAACTTTTGGAGTCGAGTCATAAATAGAACAGATAAAAATATATTTATTCATAATAGTAGATAAATTGAAGAAAATTGTAGTAACGATCATGATTTCAGGAACATCTTCCACATGAACTAATTATTTGTAAAATAGAACTCAATGATTGAATTCTTTTAAACAAATGCATGAGAAAACAGAGTAAGAAATAAAAACAAGAAACAAGAAAAATAAAGATCTTTTCTATTATATTTATGTCCAAACTTTATTTTCAATAATGCAATATAAAATGACGGAAAATCCTGACGTCAACCCAACACAATTTGTTGTGCAAATATTACATCTAGGCGCCGTTTGGTTCGAAATTTTTTTTGTGGATGCCTTGGCATCGATCAACATTGATTTTATTCCTATGTTTGGATGCTAGGGAATAATTTAAGGAAAAATAGAAATCACACCTTGTTTGGGGACGATCCACGCCCGACCTGTCGTGTAGCGTGACGTGCTTCCCAGCCGCCGGCACCTCCTGCCTTATTTCCGTCGTTTTCTTCTTCTCCAACGAATACTGTTTTGTCGACATAAGAAATTGTTACATATGTATATTATTCTGTCTGAAATATATATATATATATATATATATATATATACAGGTTTTTGTCTGAATTATATATCACTATATATATACTGTTTTTTTTGAATATATACTGTTATATCATATCTATATAATGTTTTCTTCTGAATTATATATACTGTTATATCAGAACGTTATAATATATGTATATATATATATATATATATATATATATATATATATATATATATATATATATATATATATATACATATATTATAACGTTCTGATATAACAGTATATATAATTCAGAAGAAAACATTATATATTTACTATATATATAACGTTTTGTCTGAATTATATATTGTTATATCATATCTATATACTGCTTTCATCTAATTTATATATACTGTTTTTATCAGAAAGTATATTATATATACACTATTTTTTGTCTGATTTACATATTGCTATATATACTGTTTGTTTGAATTATTTTTTGCCGTCACGCCTCTGTTTCAGATCTAAGCATCCGGCTCCATCCGTCGTGCTCCCGTCGTTGCATGCTCAGATGGAAAGCGCCGATTGGAGCTCCGTCGCGTCGCACTTGTGCTTTAGATGACGTGACGCCTGCCACGTCAGCTGTGGCATACGGGTCGCACCCAAAACCAGCGTGCAATATAGTATCCATAATTAATGGCATCTTGGATATCCTATGTAATATTTTGTGGGAATTGGATACCCATCAAAATTAGTGGCTTTGCTAATTCCTATGAGGAGAGAAAGAAAAAATAAGGAAAGAAAATATTTGTAAAAAACTTCTTTCCAACCATTAATGAGTAAATTTAAATAAATTTTAAAAATTTGGAATCAAATAAATCTAGATCTTCTACATTCTATGGAATAAATAGACCAAACCAAACCCACAACAATTCCATATGTGAGATTTCTTGGAATATGATTCCTTAAAATTCGTACATATTGTCTTCTCTCTATGTTTTTCCCGACCTGATGACTGTGGAGGACATTTCTAAAGTAACTTTCCCTTTTTATCTCACTTTTCCAATTTACTCCCTATAAAATCCCAATATTTCATTTATAATTCAAGTGCAATTGGATGAGACAGTGAAAATAGAGCATGAAAGCTCGGCCAAATTAAATGATTCAGCTTTTGTTATTTACCCCCAAACCCTAAATTTTCGTGGGGATTTTTTGCCCCTCATCCCCTAACCCGTGGGGATCCACAATTCCATTGGAAACTCCATCTCCGTCAAGTAAAAAAAATTAGAACCATATTTTATTACAAAAAATGTCACAAAAAATATTTTTCGAAAATATCATTCAACATTCAAGACACCATACAAATTTTCGGAAGGGTTCTAGAGGAGCTACAATTCAACGGTTTTTAACATAAGGAAGTAATAGGACTTTCTTTATTTGTGAAAATATTATTTCTTTATTGTGGCATGAAAAATATTGTTTCTTTATTTATGAAATGAAAAATAGTATTTTTTTTTATTTGTATCATTAATATTGACTTCCTTTATTTGTGCAACAAAAAATTACTAAAGTTAGATACAATTTAAATACTAAAAAAAAACTTTCTATATGTGTCGGGTCTCCGTGGGTTGGAGATATCGATCTCCATACCCACCTCATATCCAACCTCGTGTCTAAATTTCTCCACAACCCCATCCCCATGGGGCCGCTAAACAGAGATTTGCCGACCCGTTCGGGTTGGATCTCCGCGGGGACGGGTTTTCTCAACCCGTTTACAGCCCTATCCCTGACTTTTGTTGTATGCACTATGAGGTATATATTTCGTTTATCAGTCTAAATTATTCAGTTACCACTTCACATATTCCGTAAAGAAACCATTGCAAAGGAAGCCTCTGGAGTATGTCAAAATTGCAAAAAGACCCCTCCATTAATTAGTACTAGATTTAAGACTGGCTTTGTTTCACAAGGCTTAACAAAATAGGCGATTTTCAGTACAAATTTCTCAAAGTATCTTAAAATCCCTACAAATTTTAAAATCCCTCAAAATTAACTTTTCGATTGGGTGGCTTAGCCAAATTTTAAAATCCCGCAAAAATCGGATTGTTTGGGTCAGCCAAAAATTTTATATATTTTCTTTTCAATGCTTTCGCTGGAATGATTGTAATATGCTTGGTGGTCAATTAAGATGTGGTCCTATAAAATTTATATGGACGCAACGCGAAAAGTTTGATACACGTGCAAATTTAATTAGGGGAAAAGTACCTTATCCTGCAAAAATATACCCTTAAAAAGATTAGGTTTATTGATGGAATTGAAGATAATATTTTGAACATTTATGATAAGAAGTTAGATCCATAAATTTCATGTATCACACAAAGTATTTTTAAAACAGTTAGATTTATTCATATGCAATTCAAGATAATTTCTTGAAAGTAAATACCTAAATAATCACACAAACATATGAGTATTAATTATACAAGTATTAATTATTATTATTATTATTATTATTATTGTTGTTGTTGTTGTTGTTGTTGTTGTCGTCGTCGTCGTCGTCGTCGTTGTTCTTTTGAATACTTTTATTGTTACTATTATACTATCTAAAATTACTTACTAACAAAATCAAATTGCGACCAAAGCTTGCTAGCTCAGACGATAAGACACTCCGCCGATTTTGAAAGAAATCAAAATTCAAATAACGACAAATGCATTTAGCGCAATATTGAACAATTCTAACAACTTATTGATTGTGGGTTGTCTCAAAAGAAAAATTAAATTGAGGAATTATTATCGGTTTTATTTTAGAAAACCTAAATTATGACCTCCAAATCAGAATAATATCCGAAATATCATGCTGGAACTACAGGCATTAGATAAAATAAATTATCATTATGAGTTCAATATCACATATCCTCTTCTAAATTAAGCAAGATAACCTAAATTATGACTTCAATATCCGAAAAACCTTTGGCCGAACTAGCAAACCACATATCCTCTTCTACTTTTCATTACATAA
Organism: Juncus effusus; assembly: GCA_027726005.1. Lineage (NCBI taxonomy): Eukaryota > Viridiplantae > Streptophyta > Magnoliopsida > Poales > Juncaceae > Juncus > Juncus effusus. The sequence goes on along the minus strand of CM050893.1, from coordinate 937,552 downwards.
TGTACAGAAGGGAAAATCATCCACTGCTTAGCGCGGTTGGAATTTTTTTTGGGGGGGGGGGGGGGGGGGGGTTGTTAGGTGTTGGTTGCTTAAGGGTTATAAAATCGAAAAAAAAAATTACAAAAGGGAAAATATTCCCAGCTCCCGCTTAAACATCTACTAACCACCGTAGACCATATTTTTGAACTTTTATAGCTATCCATTATACATGTATATGAAATTCTTAAGCAACTTTCTAGTGTATAAATTAACAAGAAATTTGTATCAAATGCTGATGCTTAACGAATCAAAATTATTTTGGATACATGTATTAGTTTTACTGTATTATGATAGCACTTCTTAACTACTCAATTTTTGAGTTTACATAATAGATTAGTAGCCCTTTGTCTTATATTTTTTTTTGAAGCTCGAGCAGGCGATTGCCTACTAGAAAGTTTCGTTGTTCATTAAAAATAAAATTAAAAAAAATAATAAATAATAAATAAATAAAATAATAAATAAAATAATAAATAAAAAGTTTTGATACAAGCTGATAGTGCATTGACGGGCATTTACACTCCTGGTTCCTTTAGGAGTGTTCTATATGTACAAAATTCTTCTAATACTTATTACATTAAAAATGAGAAGAAAACTAGAAAGAAAAGCTATAAAACACCAGTGGCAGTGAGAAAACCCTTTGTCTTATATTAGGCCAATAATTTGGTGAGCAGTCTTTCAAGTAGATAAAGATATGAGCAGGGGGGCTTGATAGGAACTTATTAGGGAACATGCATGGCCCCCGCCAGTAATTATGTTTATAATTCTTTAATGTGTTATATTCTAACACAACAACAAAATAATTGTATTTCACCTACTCCCTCCACTCCCAAAATTAATTCATGAATACAACAAAGCATAAGAAGAATATTTTTGGCCCCATTAAGTCTGATCAAAATCCTCCACTGAATATAACTGATAACAAAACCCTTGAGTATGTTTGTACTGTGAGAATGTGATTACATGCGAATATAACATCAAAAGCTTTCCATTTTCATGGTTGGTTCAACGTTGTAATCCTACGTGACGAAAAAGTTTTTGTCCCATGATTTGACACATTTTCATAAAAAATGAGAATGTGATTTCTACCAAAATACATGAAAAAATTACTTTCTCATGCTTATTACATAATTACCCTTCTGAACTAATTATATTTAATGATAATAACAATAATAAATATTTAATGATAATAATATAAAATAATTTTTGAGAGCGAAAATCATATTAATTAAAAAATAATATAAAATTTATAATTATAACATAATTTTGATATTTAATAATATTCAATTAGAAATTAAATAATATAAAACTGAAAAGACCTATATATAGTTTATAAAAAGATTAATACATACTAAAAAGTAATTATTTGAAATATTTTTATTTTTTATTTATTAAATATATTTAGATAAATTTCGTTATATTTAAAAAGTATATTATATTTAATTAAAAAACTAATATATAAATAATAAAATAAAATAATTTTAATTATTATTATTAAATTATAATTTTCTCATTAAAATATTAACTTTTTAAAAAATAATTTCAATTATTAATATTAAATTATAATTCTCTCATTAAAAATAAATTCTCTCATTAATATAGTAAATTATATAGTTAATTATATATGATCAATTTTATATATTTAATTAACAAGGGTATAATGGTCATTTCATTAATTAATTAAAAAAAGTTTACATTCATAAGAATTCAAATATGCAATCCAAAAAATAATATTCTTATGACATGATAATCTCATTTCCATCAATCACTTGTCAAGAAATGTTATTCCCATGATAACGTAACATTATCGCAATTCAAACGCACCCTAGTGCCTACTTGGCAATAAGTGAAATAATAGAATTGTGAAATACGGTATCGTCAGCTATTCATTTTGAATTCTATGTGTGTTTGGAATAGTAACTAGTGCGACGTTGTGAGCAGAAGAAAGAGAGAGATGCATTTATTGAGGAAATACTTGAGGAAAAAGGCGAGATATTGAGAGCTAGAGAGAAGATTAATGGAGAATGAACGAGAAAGTTCACATCTGAGTGGAGGGGAGTTCACAAGGAGGAAGAAGCTTTGACACTCTGAAATGTTAGGATTTCTACGAATATCGAATTAGGGCAAAAAATTGCAATTTGGGCCAAGTTTATAAGGCCGGGCTATTTTTCCTTTTGGGTTAGAACTTTATATTTTCTCAAGAAGGATAGGTAAATGTATATATTGTAAATAGACAGGGCCACTTGTAAAATTTAAAAAAGCAAATAGAAAGTTTTGTTTTAGACGAGGGATTTATAAGCCTTCTCCAAAATTTAAAAAAAAATAATAATAACTAGTGAGACGTTTTATAATGAGATAAATTAATTTTTTACTAAGAAAAGAGAGAAAATTAGGTTTGTTCCATGTTATTTCATTATTCCATTTTCGATATGGAGTAACTTTTTCACTCTTTTAATCTATAATATTTCCTTTTTTTTCATTTGGTTCAGTTGAATTATTTATTTTATTTCACTATTCCAGTCAATTTCACCCTCTAGCTAAGAACATTTCCGCCTCTCACCTCACTCTTTATGTCTCCATGTTGGAGGGATTCATCCAGCTTTTTTTGTTTTTAGAAAATTTGGAGAGGGTTTAAAATCCCTTTCAAATGCATATGTGTTAAAAAGAAAATCATCCAACTTTCTTGTTTTCTACTTAAATATCAAAATATGTTTTCTTTCTTGCCAACTAACTCTGTGGAAAATGGAGAGAAAAATAAAATTCATTTGGAGAACTTTCTGGAGTAAATAAATGAACGGTACACACTATAAATAACCCACATTACTATTTCTCCTCACACACCTCATCACACAAGTTAAACCACAAACCAAAAGAACTAATCACTAATCACCATGGAAATAACTGAAAGCCCGTCCAATCAAGAACTAATTCTTGCATCTGGCTTACCGATACAATCGGTACCCGGTAGCTATGGCGTACCATTTTTCTCTGTCATACATGACCATCTCAATTTCTACTATTTCCAAGGCCACTTGGCCTATTTTAAGTCAAAAATCACTAAACACAATTCTACGGTGGTGAGGCTCAACGTACCACCTGGTCCATTTATCTCTTCTGACCCACGTGTCGTCGCTTTACTAGATGCTGTCAGTTCCCAAGTCCTGTTGGACTCGTCGATAGTCGAGAAGAACAACACCTTTACTGGTACATTTGTGCCTTCTTTTTCTCTCTATTCAGATATCCGGCCGATGGCTTACTTGGATACCACTGATCCGTTACATACTTCCCTCAAAACCCTAGTTTTACGCCTTCTCGCTTCTCGTAAAATGCATTTTATCCCTTGCTTCCATGAAATCTACTCATCCGTATTTAATCAAATTGAAAAGGGGTTAAGTTCATCGGGGCCAATTGAGTTTAACAAACTCAATGACACGGGAATGTTTGATTTCACATGCAGTGCGTTTTTTGGCGGTGCCCTACCGAGCGTTTCTATTGGCCCAACTGCGGCTGACAAGGCCTTGAAATGGATCCTTTTTTAGCTCCATCCGTTACTTAGCAACTTATCAAGTTTTATCCCATGGCCCTTAGAAGATCTTTTCTTACACAACTTTCGCCTTCCGCTGTTCCTTGTCAAATCTGATTACAAATCGCTAGAAGTATATTTTTCTGAGGCCAGTAAATTAGTATTGGACCAGGCTGAGAGACTCGGCATCTCATGTCATGAAGCTTTGCATAACATAATATTTTTTACCACAGTTAACGCATTTTCAGGGCTAAAGGTCATGTTTACATTTATTCTCAAATGGCTTGCACAAGGCGGGCCGGAATTTCATGATAAGCGAGTGCAAGAAGTTCGATCCGTGGTACAATCCGCTGAAGGGTCCGTAACCCCACTCGAATTGGATAGAATGCACCTCGTTAAATCCGTTGTATCTGAGGTTTTACGTCTAAATCCGCCCCTTGAGTATAAATACAGACGCGTCAGGACCGACCTAATAATTGAAAGCCATGACAAAGCATATAAGGTGAAGAAGGGCGAAATGCTATTTGGGTACCCACCAATTGCAGGAAGAGATGAAAAGATATTTTCAAATGCCGAAGCCTTTGTTCCAGACCGGTTTGTGGGGCAAGAAGGGCAAAAGCTTTTGAAATATCTATACTGGTCAAACGGAATGGAGACGGTCGAGCCGGGTGTGAATGATAAACAATGTGCCGGGAAAGACATGGCCTTGTTGCTTGGACGAACTTTCGTAGCCGAGCTATTTCTCCGTTATGATACATTCGTTGCTGATGCAGGCGCACTGTCGGCCAAGTCGAAAATCATTTTCAAGTCTGTCACAAAAGCATCGGCTAATTGAAAAACACATTTCATCTTCTGTTTGGTGTCGAGGGTTTGATCGTTACTTTGTTGAAGTGCCTCGATTGAAAGTATGTTTTTCTTTGATGTTTTCAGTATATTTGATCATGTCGTATTGTACTTTGTTGAATTATGTGGTACACCGGCTAAGTTTGTTTATTGTTTATGTGAAAGTCTGTTGATTGTAGTGCACTTGCTATCTATGTTTATTATTACTTTCTTGATTATAGTTCATTGCTATTTATGTGTTGTTTATTATTACTCCGCTGATTATGAATTAAACTCATTTTCACATGACACAACAAAGCTTAAAAAAGAGGAAAAGATGCTCAGCTTTTCGAGTAAAATCATAAAAAGAACAGATAAAAACATATTGATCTAATTTTTTCAGAATATTAGATAAATTGAAGAAAAGTGTAGTGGGATCATGAGTTCATGAACATCTTCCACAGAAACTAATTATTTGTAAAATACAACATGACGGGCTTCTTTTTAAAAAATGCATTATAAAACAGTCAAAAATAGAAACAAGAAAAATAAAGTACAATACCTATTTCACATTTTTCTATACACACAGTTCCATTTATCAGGCCAGCATTTCTCTTGCTCGAAACAGATTTTTCAGAACAATCTGAATCTCCGGTCTTTCCTTCGGCGATTCATTTGAGCATGACAGTCCACACTCTATTAATAAAACCAAACACTTCACCGTATTTTCGCTCATACATTTCCCATTCTTATTGTCTCCACTAGTACTCGCACATTCGTCAGTTAAAATCACCATATTAATGTCTATAATATCCATTGTTTGTTCAGGAAAAGCAGCCTGGACGTAAGCATGAAGATTTTGACCTTCTATAAACCCCTCGCCTGTCGGTCTTTTTCCCGTGACCATTTCTAACAAAAGAATTCCATAGCTGTAAATGTCTCCAAAAATCGATACTTTGCCGCTCATTCCATATTCTACAGAAAGAATAAATTTGGTATTTTTGTTATTATTAGTAAATTTTCATAATTTCAAACAAAAATTGCAATCTTTCAAATAAAATAAAAGACGAACATACCTGGAGGAACATATCCAATAGATCCTTTGAATGTTGCGGTGCTAGTTGAAGTCCGTAATGATTCATCATGATCTTCAATGAGAAACTTTGCTAATCCAAAATCGCCGACATGTGCAACCAAGTCATCGTCTAAAAGAACATTGCTTGGTTTTAGATCACAATGAACAATCGGTGAATCACCCTGACCATTATGAAGATATTCTAAGGCGGAGGCTATGTCTATCGCGATATTTAACCGTTGTTTCAGACTTAGTCTCTTGAAAGGATAATCATTTGACGGATCATGGTGCAACCATTCATCTAGACTGCCATTAGGCATGTACTCAAATACTAGAGCTTTGAATTCCTCTCCACTATGATCTATGCTAGAACAAGAAGTTAAAATCTTGACTAAGTTACGGTGCCGAATAGTTCTAAGAGCCTCGCATTCAGAAAAGAAACTCTTTAAGGCTCCATATTGGTCAAGATTAAACACCTTGACTGCTACCTCATTGCGTTTGATATCAAGATTCATAACTCCTTTATAAACAGAACCGAAGGTACCGCCTCCAATTAAGTTCATTGGAGAAAACCCATTTGTGGTTCTGAAAAGCTCATCATAAGACACGAGTGAGTATTCGTGCTTGAATGACAAGGCAGATAATTGTTTTGTTTTTCGTTTCTTAGAATAATAACAAGCTAGAAAAATGAAAAGAAGAATTAATAGCACGAGTATACCACCAATGGTGACCAGAATAATTCTAATATCGTTGGAAATACCCTTCTTTTTTGTGGCACTAGAGACGCATTTCGGTAAATGTAATTCCGATATCCCACCACAAAGTTCCGTGTTGCCACGAAGTGAAATTTCACTTGAATTACTAAAAACCCCATTTTTCGGAACTTCCCCCTCAAAATTATTGAAGGAGAAATTTAGATAATTTAGATAAGGTAATTCTTCGAGAAAACTCGGTATTTGACCGGATAGTATATTGTTTGATAGATCAAGCTCTTGAAGCCCTCTTAAATTACTAAAAGAGGAAGGAATGATACCTTCGAACGAGTTCATTTCCAAATAAAGGCTCTCTAATATCTCGCATTCACCGAGGGCTTTAGGAATTACCCCTGATAGTCTATTACTAGAAAGGCGCAACTCTTGTAAGTTTTTCAAGCTACCTATTTCGGACGGTACAGTACCGTTAAATTGGTTATACGATAAGTCAAGAAAGTTAGACAATGAGGAACGGCGCGCAACTTCTTTTGGAATACTTCCTATGAGCTTATTATTCGAAAGATTCATCAACTCTAGATTCAACATATTACCAAATGATTCTGGAATAGTCCCTTCGAGGTTATTGCTAGATAGATAAAGTCTGTTCATTTTCGTGAGATTCTTTATGGAAGACGGAATCTCACCTGATATACTATTTTCCGACAAATCCAAGGTTTGTAATATCAGAAGATTGCCTATACCAACAGGAATAACACCAACAAGAAGATTGTTACTCATGTCAAGGTATGTTAGATTAACCAAGTTCCCAATGCCAGAAGGAATACTTCCTTGAATCAAATTATTGCCTAATGCCAAATAGTTCAAACTTCTTGATAAATTGACCAATGAATCTGGCATCATCCCACCAAGAAGATTATACCCTATATCAAAATTTTGTAAACCCGTGCAATTTACTAGTGATACCATAAAATCCCAATCCTCGGGATTTCTAGCTTCAAGATTGTTATAAGAAATATCAAGGTAATATAGATTTAGCATATTCCCGAAAATTGATGGAATTGAGCCGGAAAAGGAGTTACCCATGAGTTCAATATCACCAAGTAAGGAAGCATTTGACAAAGATGCGGGAATCGGACCCTCAATTGGGGTACTAAAAATACGAAGCATTTCAAGGTATGGAAATTTATCACCCATATCGGCACGAAGAGTCCCCTCAAGTAAGTTACTACCAAGTATTAGAGTCGCCAAATTAGTGAGGTTATAAATCGAATCTGGTATCTTACCAGTTAGATTATTATACCCAAGGTTGAGCAATTCAAGAGAGGAAAGTTGTCCGATTATTGTTGGGATTTGCCCAGAAAGAAGGTTTCCAGAGCAGTCAAGATCGATCAGAGACGAGAGTTTGCCTAAAGATTGTGGAATCTCTCCATGAAGACTATTTGATGCAAGACCAAGACCTTGTACAAAGGAGAGGTTTCCAAAAGAAGATGGTATTGTCCCCTCGAGTCTATTTTTTGTTAGTTGAAGAGTTAATATCGTAGCGAGATTGCCCAAAGAACTCGGGATACTTCCATAAATGTTATTAAAGCTCAAATCAAGCCAGATCAGAGATGTTAGGTTTCCAAGTGATCTAGGTATTGAACCCGTGAGATAGTTGTATGGAAGATCAAGATATTCTAGGTTAGAGAGTTCACCTAAACTAGACGGTATTGGTCCAGTAAGATTGTTATAGCCTAATGTTAATTGAGTGAGCTTTGTAAGATACCCAAATTCAAGAGGGATCTTCCCAACGAAAAAGTTACTTCTCAAGCTAAGAACTCGAAGATCCCGACAATTCGTAAGATTTGATGGAATATTACCTCCAATCATGTTGCTTCTTAAATTTAAAACTTGTAAAACCGAAAGATACGTTAGAGTTGGAGGAATCTCGCCCGTCAATCGATTGCTTCGCAAATCAATAACTTTAAGACTTGAAATATTGCCAAAAGTTGTCGGAATCGCTCCAGAGATGGAATTCAAGCTCATATTGAGAAACTCCAGCCTGTGTAAATTACCAATTTCACGAGGGATTTGCCCTGTAAGCCGATTGGATGCCAGGCTGATGCTCTGAAGAAACGTTAGGTTGGTTATGGATGGAGATATACTGCCTGTTTCATCGAAAACAAATTTAATAGGAGGATTAGTTTTCTTTTTTGAATATCAATAGATGGATTTGCTTCACTACTTGTAGAAACCAAAATTTTACTAATTAAGGAGATCGAAAAGGAATAATGAGAGAAACATGAAGAATTTGCTTTCAATCTCCTTAGTAAAATTTTGTTTTCTACATAAAGTGTAGTATCTTGTGGTAGTAAACAAAATACTTCAAATAATTTATCATCTTTATCAACAAACAATTTTTTTTTATCAACAAACAAAATTCACTTGCCGACATGCCCAGCTGAATATAATTATATTATGGGCATGCTATACATTTCCAATCACTTATGACAACGACTCTTAAATTACTTATTTTTTATTCACACTAATATCATCTATCAAATAATACTAAATTAACTTAATTTGGGCTGTTGATTGAGCCAAATTAATAATAAAAAATGCGCAAAAAGCATCAAACAGTACCTGACAGAGAAAAAGAATTCAAATTAATGGCGGTAACTCTTTCTGGATGCAAACGGCCGCAAACGACGCCTCTCCATCTGCAAAACGGTGTGGATTCGTTCCATGAATTAAAAACTCTAAACGGATCGTGTTTTATTTCCGATTTAAATGCTAGCAGAGAGATTTGATCAGCCGAAACGGTTGAATTTGATTCATTGGTAAAGAAACAGAGGAGAAGAGTGAGAAGAAAAGGTGGTTTAAAGAGAAGAAGAATGTGGAGAGACAGAGAGGCATTCATTTCTCTGTGATTTTTTAGGAAATAAAGTTGCTTTTTTGAAGAATGGAAGGATTCTTTTATATACATCACAATAATTTAGGGTAATATACACGTAAGATATGGTCCTGCTCAATGATAGAGACGGGCTTAATTGCAATTCAATTAGGTATGTATATTGACTAAATACACATACATTAATTTTGAGAAGAAATTTTTACATGTCATTAGATATATACATTGACTAAAACACATACATTAATTTTGAGAAGAAATTTCTAGATACAACTGGTGAAATCTGCGTCATGCTATTTAATGTGCTGAGAACACCGTTGAAACTTTGAAAAGAACAAATTAGTTACATACTACCCAGTTCAAATTGCTGGAAATGAGTAGCCATTATGCAGGTATATAAATGAAAGGCCAAATTTCATATGTGCCCTTGCAAAACCTCATAATTTCACATAAACCCCTACATAAAGTGAAATATCACCAATACCTTTACAAAATCACTCAAATATCATGGTTCCCCTACAAAACCAAACATATATCATAAATACCCCTACAAAATTCTTAAAATATCACGAATACTCTTGTCATTAATATTCTATCAAAATATGTCGGCCAAATAACATCTATAATAATTTCATTATTATTAATTACTTTATTAAAAATATAAAATGACTATTATATACTAATTATTTTTATTATTTATTAATTTTTGTTGGAGAATTGTAAATTTTTCTCTCAAACATATTCAGCTTGAACCTACTATATATAAATATATAAACTAAAAAGAACATATAATGTCTCAATATAAATCCTTACCTTATTTATATAGAGGAAAAACGAAAAAAAAATAAAAAAATAACATTAATCCTAACACTAAATATATCATAGGGATATACATGACATTTGAGTGCTTTTGTAGAGGTATTTGTGATATTTCACTTTTTGTAGAAGTATGATGTTTTGTAGGGGTACACGTGAAATTTGGCCTAAATAAAAATACAATGATTATCTTATAAAAATGTAAGAATTCTAGTATTATATAATACAAAGGGGTAAATATACTCCAAGGGCCAAAACAAAAAATAGATTAAAAAACAGTTTTTTTTAAAGAACAAAAATAACAGAAAAAAGATACACTAATTAAATTTCATATGGCTTATATGACATTTCCAATTCTCCATACATGTTTCAAGTTTAGAAACATCAAAACTCCCTACACACACAAAAAAAAAAAAAAAATCAACAATTCAAATTATTTCAAACTTCTATAAATTTCTCTCAATTTATGTCATAATATTACAAACTTCTTACAAATTCAATATCTGCCCAACACTCCAATCAAAATTTACAAAACATAGAGCAAAATAAATAATATTTGTATTCTTTTACTTGGAAATTGCATTTCTTTTAGGGGAGTTCAAAAGAACATGGTAGGTTGGATCTTGGCTCGACAAACGCGACAGCTGTACAACAATGTATGTACATGTCGTAATGCTAAAAAACCCAAAAAAAATTAATAATTAGAAATTTGAAATATTATCAAGTTTCTTCAAAAGATATATAGGAAATTACAAGAATTCCCCCACAATTTTCAATCACAAGTGCAAAATTTAAAAGAAAAGAAAATAAATAAAAATAGAAATAGAAATAGAAATAGAAAAAAATAAAATAAATTAATTAATTAATTAAATTAAATTTTCGAACCTTCCAAAGCAAATTAAAAAGATAATCCAAATGCAAGAACTCATCCAATTTGATTCCTTATGCACAACCCACACCTTCAAATGTAAAAGAAAAAATAAAACAAAACAAAACAAAACAAAATAAAATAAAATAAAATAAATACAAATATTTAAATTCCATTTTATTTCAACAAAATTATTACCGAAATAGCGAAAATGTTTATGTAAAAATCGATCAAAGTTGCCGCCATCCACCTATTATACAAATTAAATCAAAAATTAAAACTAATCCCATAAAATAATTAAAAACTAACTTAAATATTTTAAATAATCTAATAATTACAATTTACAAAGAAGCCCAACGAAATGGGGAAATTACTCACGGTGTTAACAAATCCATTCTGAAAGGTAAGCCATCAGTTACGGTAGTATAAGTTATCAAAGCGACCATTATAGCCCCCAAAATTGTGAATATTATTTTACCGTATTTCACAAATGAGCACCTGATTTTAACCGTCTGATCATTTCTGAATTAAATTAAATTAAATTAAATTAGTATTAAAAAAGTAAAACAACAAAAGATTAACAAGTCCAGTACAAAATTGTGAAGATTATTTTTCCATATTTCACAAAAGAGCACCTGATTATAACTGTCTGTTCATTTCTGAATTTATTATGTTTAATTAGCGCTAAGAAAAATTAAATATGTTGTATTATTTATCTTATTATTGGCACAGTGAGGTATTAAAATGAGGTATAAAATATTTATTGAACAAAAACGAATATATTAATTAATATGTCTAAACTCACAATTCACATGAAAGTGTGACGCATGACCTAAAAAATTATATACCATTCTTTTAGAATTTTGAACAATAATAAATAAATCAATTAATTAATAAATAAATTATAAACCTAAGTAAAAGAAGATCAATTGGATCTTGAGACGGGTCTTCTGACGAGATTTCAAAGAGTTTCTTCACAATATATGCACATGTGGCAGCACTGTAAAAAAATATACAAAAAAAGTACAATAATTCATTGATTTATTCATTTATTTTCTTTTTATTTTTTTCTGTTATTGTTTAATATTCATCAAATTGTGAAACAAAACAAAGGAAAGATAATTGTAGAGTTAATTTCTTTGTATATACGAATTAATAAAATGTTGATGAAATAATACCTGCCAAAACATATTAATAATAATATCCAAATGACTGAACTAATCCAGTTTGATTCTTTGTAGAAAACCCAAACCTAAAATAGAAAAACATTAAACTAAAATAAAGTGAAAATTTGTCGAAACTCAGAAAAAGAAAAAGAAATACAATTTCTTTTTTTATTTTAACTAAAAAAAACAATAATACAATTTCAGCTGGTACATATACAATTTAAGCGTTAATTATTCCTCAAGAGGTCCAATTACTACTAGGCTATAAATATACATTAATCTAATCTTAAATTGTGCAAGACATCAAATTACTGTCAATTTCAAAATTAGTCCGCACCAACTAGGGGAAAATATGTAAAATATACCAAAAAAAGGCAAAAAAAATTCAGAAAAAAAATTATGTTTTAATCTGAAAAAATTTATTTAGATATCATACTGATAGAGCTGCAACATTAACATAAAAATCCACCAGCGTTGTAATCATCCACCTGCAAAAAATTATAAATACATTTTTAAATCATTTAAAGATGGTTGATTTTATAAATTACCAAAAAAAGAAGGCCATATTTGTATTACAGGGTATTTTTTCTAAAATACCCGACTAACATATGTAAATTAAAATAACTATCAATAAATTAATGTTTCATACGCAATAAATCATTTGAAAGTACTTGATTTTATAAATTATCACAAAACGAAGTACAATTACATGATATTTTATCTAAAATACTCGACTAACTTACGTAAATTACCATAATTAACAAGCAATTAATATTTCATACTCATAATTACACGCAAAATCAGAGAAATTCATGAATTCGTTCAGAACCAAATAACCAATCAATCAAAACAATAAAAAAAACAAAACAAAAAACCATACGGAGTCAAAAGCTCAAGACGAAACGGAGACCCATCGGTGATTGTAGTATAAACCAGAGTGGCAACCATGAAGCACCCCAAAACTGAGAATAAAATCCGATACATAACCAAAGAAACCCCCATTTTTTTGGGTCTTTTTGAGCTTGGTAAATTCGACAAATGGGGATGAGAAATTGAGAAAAATGGAAAAATGGGGTTCTGATTTAGAGGAGAAGAAGAAGAGTGTGTGTGGCAATGGAGCTCACACGTCGGAAAGAAAGAAGAAGGAAAAAAAAACGACTGTATGAATGGATATAGAATTTGACACGTGTACAAAGGTATAATTATACTACTATGTATAAAAGTTAGTCATCTGAGGCTTCGTGGGATTTTCTGTGTTAAATTTTATATTTTCAAATATATAGCGGGTCACTTCAAAATAAACATAATATTTAATACACAATTCGTTGCCACGTGTTAAAATATGAGGCTCTCAAATCACAACGGTTAAATCCCAGCAAATCCAACGGTTAAAAATGAACTTTCTTTCTCCAAGTGACACGTGTCATTTCGTGGGATCTTCTGTGCTAAGTTTTATACTTCCAAATATATAACGGGTCATTTCCAAATAAACATAATATCAAATACACAATTCGCTTCTTGGTCATCTTTTTGCCACGTGTCAAAATATGAGGCTCTCAAAATCAAAACCGTTCAATCCAAGCAAATCCAACGGTTGAAAATGAACTTTCTTTCTCCAAGTGACACGTGTCATTTTGTGGGATCTTAAGTTTTATACTTCCAAATATATAGCAGGTCAATTCCAAATAAATATAATATCCAATACACAATTCGTCACATTATAATTTACTTTACTGATTTATTGTGGCATCAATTTTCTTTTAAATAGTACCCTTAAACTTTAGTTTTATTACCATACATGCCATCAAATATTCTGCGTTAAAAGAGAGTGACACAATTGTTATTTTTTATAAAGTTGAGGGTTTTCTTTTGGGGTTGGATTTGTTAGGTAGACCCAAGTTATTTCCAATTATATAAGAGATTTATTATTTTGCTCCAAATTGTATCTCACAAAAAAAATATTAATTATACTCTTTTTTTTTGAAAATATTTCATATTATCCCTTCAAAAATTTTAATATCAATTTTTTTGCTGTAAAAATATCAATTTATCTTTATTAGGAAAATACATCCCCGAAGTGGAGCCAGGATTTGTACCATTTTTTTGCTTTAAAAATATCAATTTTATTTTATTTCAAAAATGTCTTCATTCAAAAAAATTAATATCATTTTTTTTGCTTTACAAATATCAATTTATTTTTATTAGAAAAATATATCCCTGAAGTGGAGCGAGTGTTACATCATTTTTTTCTTTAAATATATCAATTTATCTTTATTATAAAAAATACATCCCCGAAGCGAAGCGAGAGTTACACCTTGTGTATATTAATATAAAAAGAATATTCTTTTACTAAAAATGATATAAAAATATTATATGATGATATTTATGTTTTGGGCAATGCTATATTGAGAGCTGAGCTTGCTGCATTGAGAGCATTTTAAATTTCATTTACCAAATACTCATTTTATCCTTATTAATGATAGCTATTTATTTTGTCATAGTTAATTTTATCTCTCCATAATATCTGTTAAGATTTAATTACATGACACAATTAGAAATAAAATAAAAGTTAGAATCAAATCATAACCACACCAATAATACGAATTTTCACAGATTAATCTATATAAGAAATCTATATATATGTAGTTTTGATCTTAAATAAACATTATTTTATAGCATAATGTCCTGAACATAAAGTATATATGTATATAATTTTATATAGCGAATTGTTTTATTCGTATTGAATAAAATAAGTCTAATTATACATGAATAGCCGTAGTCGTTTTCCGTTTTATTTGACCGAATAGTTAACCGACTTGAAAAATGTTTGATTGGAAAAATACACAAACGTGTTACGTACCGTATTATTTGCATACGACTAATGAGCAATTCTAGTTGATATTGTGCCTCATAAACTGAAAAATATGCGAAACTTAGGTTAAAAGATTCGGTCAAATCTACTTGTACAATTCATCAGAAAAAAAGGAGAATCCAACAAGCATAAAGAAGAATATTTCTCCGAATTATAATAAATATCTTAATCCCGACGGGTTCCTCCTCACCAAAATGTTCCACGCCGCTCTTTAATATCATCCGTGCGATCAAAATCGAACGGCCCTTATTTCACTTACCTTTCTCCCTCTTTATATTTTATTTTCCCTGCCTCCTTTCTTTCGACTCTTCGCCTTCGTTCTCACTCTCTCTCACCGCCCCTCTCTCTCGCCTCAGCTTTGCCTTTTCTGCCTCGCCTAGCTTTGCAATTTGAAGTTTGAATACGAACTCCGTTGTGGTTAAGGTAAGTATCGTGACTGATTTGTTTAGTTACCCGAAGCTGCTAATAAGTTATTTTGTTTGAGTTCCTTTATTTCTTTCTGTTGGAAAGGTTTGGGGCCGTTGTTTGCCCTTAATTTTATTTATCTTAGAAGAGAGCTCATAAGGTGTTTGATTATATGCCTAAATGACATAATAGTCCATTGTTATTGTACATGATTTGAGAATTAAACTCCAGGCTTCATTCATGAGGCTTCTTTATTCTTCTTACAAACATTTGTTAGAAGAAATGAAATTCAGCTAACCTTTTCTTTGAGAACCCTTCATACGATCCAGAAATTGAGACCAACTTAGACTTACTACCATAGAAGAAAAGTGTGCATGCTTACTCATTATTATACTGCATGAGGTACTTCAACAATAAGCTTGAACAATTGGTTTAGTGATTATATATGAGAAGTCATTGATTTAGTTCATTCACCAATTAAGATGGAGTTTTTGCAGGGCGAATCAGAATTGAGGTCTTTAATTTTTATTGACATAATTTATGAGAATTGTGTGAGAATAAAAGAATGTAAATCGTAGATGATTTTCGAGAAAATTTTCAGTTCTAAATTTATGCTACGATCATAAGTAAGCTCCTTACGGTGTACTTCAACTAGCTCTTATTTTTAGTAATTCAATATTTTATTGGTTTTACTTTTTTTGCATTCCAGTAATCACATATGACTTATTTATCAGTGTCAATGAATTAGATCAAATATTATAAAGAAAGTTATATAGAGAGGGTCAGTGCAGAGGCTTTAATTATTAAATTTTAGCTTTTGGTAATATATAGAAAGGAGTGCTAATATAAATTTCTTTCTTTTTTTATTGCGAAGTCGGAAAAATCGGGGGAACCATTCTATGCCGAAGGTGAATGTTCATGATCATAGACAAATGCTTCTTTGGCATGAAGAGAAGGTAATTGATTTTTATACATTTCTTGTCTCCATCAATTTCCTAGATTGTATCATTTTAATATAATGAAGTTGTGAAATTAATATCTTTTAAATGGAAAACTAATATCTTTAGATTCCTTTTATAATGTGAAAACACAAAAGTATATGAGTTGGAGAGGAATGGGGTGATTGCCTAAATTTTCTTTTCTCGGTGCAGAAATTAAATAGGGGGAAAATTGAGGGGGTAAGAGAGTTAAGAAAGATACGTAATCAATCAAGGTTAAAAATCTCTTAACTTTGTGAAATATGTGTATGTATACACAGACACTAAAATGATAATTTTGTGCATGATTCTTGGTTTTATGTATTGTGGTTTCAAGCTTGATGGATTCATGCAAAAAATACGATTTTGGAGGTTCTAAATGCTTAACATTTTTAAGCCATATATAATTAAGATTGTGTATGTCTGGATTTAAGCCATATAATTAAGATATTATCTCATCCTTCTATTAGTTGTGATTTTATATATATATATTTGGATTAATTCAGTACTGTCACAGATAATGGCACTAATTTTTATTATCTTTTATTGTAAATATTGTAATAAATTAAATTATTAAAAAAAATTCTATTCAATTGTAACTATATAATAATGATAATGAATTTTTTTTTTCATTATGAATATGGTAATGTCTAAATTGTCATAAAATAATTCTTTGATAATGCTAAAAGTTCTCGCACAAAGCGCGAAGCTTTTTCTAGTTTGTTTCTAATTATGTCACGCAATTAAATCTTTGTAAATATTATGGAGAGAGAAAAATTAATATGACAAAATACGTGATCCATCACTAATAAGGATAAAATGAGTATTTGGTGGTTAAAATTTGAAATGCTCTCAACGCAGCAACTGCAGCTCTCAATATAGCACCACCCTTATGTTTTTTGTTGATATTCATGTGATGTTTAAGCATATGATGTAAATATTTTTCCTTATGTTTATATTTTTAGGACAGGAGGGATATCATATGTACCCCTGCAAAATCTGAAATTACCAAGTATACCCTTTTAAAATACCAAATATCATGAATACACTTGCCAAACATGAGACATATCGATAATATCACTTCTCTCATAATATTTCCAATGAAAAATACGAATTAATCCTTATTTTTACTTAGTCATGAATAAATAAAATACAATAAAGAAAGAATAATTTGAGGGTTTTTGTAAATAAAAATGAAAATGAGAGCATACATGATGTTTTTTTATATTTTGGTCCATTTAACAGGCTAAATCAACAACCTAACATATTTTATAAAATTAATTGGGCCTGTAAAATCTATATATTGCAATTTATTTGGGGGCCTTTATAAATTGGAGGCCCTAATTGCATGTATTTGAATATTTGACATGGGGATTATATTTATCTATGTATTTTTTACTTCTCTTTAGTGATATTGAGAAGGATGGGAGTGTGGCACGTGTCATGCCCACTGATTTTCTATGCCATTTTCTTTGGTGTGAGTAAGAAATGGGTTGAGTTTGTAGGAAATGTTAACTCATTATATTATTCTCTCCTTTTGAAACATAGATGAGTGACAAAAAAAATCATGATTTATTACTTAACCTCTCCATATAAGTATGAAATGGGTCACATTTATAGTTTATTGTGACCCGTTTTAATATTTTCTTCTTACTTGAGACACATAATAAAAACATGATTTATAATTTATCGATTTTCCATGCCATATTCTTCTATGGCATATTACATAAACACGACTAGATATAAAATATAGTACTTATATAATGAGATATAATTATTAACAAATATTAAAAATATTTTAGTTATCACATAATAATGGTTTAATTCATTATAAAATTTTAACGAAATTATAGTAACATTGTTTGTGCTAATATTTAATTAGCGAGACTTATTACATTGTCAAAATTACAAACATCAAATTTAACTTCTAAAATTCAAAAGACAAATTTCATGTTTCAGAATCAAAATGTAAATATCAAATTTATTCTTTTAACATTTATGTAATAGTTTTACTTCCTCCAAACTTAAATTTTCAACTCTGTCCTAAAAAATCAAAATATTTAATTCGGTATAATATATTACTGAAGCAGAGCGAAGGTAATTTCTAGTTCAATTGATTTGCAATTCTATCTTAATAATTAAATTACTCATAGATAATTAATATATTCTTCTATGTGATATATTTTTCTATGGGTATCATGTGGAACCGCCTCTGAGTATAATATAATTCTTTGTTAATTATTTCCTAAGTCAACTAATATTGAAAAATGTTTGGCATATAGTGCGCAATAAATCAGGGAAGAAGCATATGACCTTGCATTGCTCCCAAATGAACTGAAAATAAGATTTTTTGCGGCTCTAAAAAAATGATCAAAACAACAATATTATATTTTTGAGCTGCAGTATGTGATTGCCTACTGAAATATAATTAATAAAAATAATTATATTAATTCACAATAATATTTATGAATGTTATATAATGTACATGCTGAGATCCATTTAACTATCGATATTTCTGAATGTTGTAGTCTATAATAACTATTTGAAAGATGGAAAAAATTGCCCAGCCATGCATGTTATTTATATTATATGGTGTATCAAAATATCATTCTATATTCTATATCAGAAAGATATAGTCCTTAATAGAAAAATATTATGAATATTGTGGTAATTGTTAAATTCAATAATTAGGCAAAAAAATATTTCTGTGATGTAAAATAAATCTGAGAGAAATATTTTATGACGAAAATTGCGTTTTCTTAAAAAAAAAGATATAAAAAGCCTCATAGAATTTAGAGCAACATGAAATCCTCATAAAAGTATAAAACATATATCTCCTGTTATATGTTTGACCTAATTGTATAATACCAGATGTAACCGACTACCTAATTGACATAGATTATAATTTATTTAGTTATATGATTAATATATCTGAAGTTATATTCAATTAATAATGTCTTTATACACTATCTCACTGTGTCTGGCTATATATTCATATATGAGAGAATTATTATTGATGAAAAGAAATAAATTTAAATTAAAAAAATCTCCCTTAACTTGTTGTTCTCATTATATAGAAACTGATTGAACCTTTAATCAAAATATAATAATTTATAAAGTAGTATACATTTCATATGCGCCAAACTTATTATGTTTTTGTATATTACAAAGCATCTTTATTTTATTTTTATCCGTCATCACATCTCATGAGTTGGCAAACAGCGGCTGGAAATGTTGTCCTCATGACAAGTACTGATTAAGAAACTAATAAAAAAATAATAATAATAAAAAAATAAAAAAAAAATAAAAAAAAAAAATAATAATAATAATAATAATAATAATAATAATAATTAGAAGCATATTCTTATGTTGAATATGTTGTAACTGTTGGATATGATTCCTAAAAAAATCTTGTTTCCGACCTTTGGGTCTACCCAGAAATTTCTTCATAATGACTTGTTGAAAAGTCATAACAGCCCACGACTCTCAGGGACCTGATATGCATCAGCGGCTTATTTATTATCAAGATCGTCGAAACTCAGAAATGTATAACAAAATTATAAAGAAGTATATTGATATACAAAAATATAGAGTGTACATATAAAAAAATATATTGATAGACAAAAAGTTTTATTTTTAATTAGTTTTATAGAAATTGAGATATAATGGACAACTGAAAATAATAATAAAAAATATGATATAATGATGTTTAAGCGGATGATGTGAATTTATTATGTAAGATTTTACTTTCATTCTACCAATTCCTAGAGTTTTTGGGGGGAAAGGTTATTTTTAGTTTAATAAAAATAGAGTCCACTTTAATTCTATCTTTATCACAGATGGTGTGTCACTTTGATTGATCGTCGCAGACCAATTTTTTTTTGGTACTTGATAGAGCACGATGGTACTGTAACACGACGGATCCAATAACAATATATATAATTTATTTTCTAATAATAATATATATATAATTTAGTTTCTAGTAACAGTATATACATAAAAAGTGAAAACAGTATATAAAATAGGAAAATAGTATATAAAAGTAAAAAAAATATATATACATAAAGAAAAAACAACAGTATATAAAAAGTCAAAACAGTATATAAAAATGGTAAAACAGTATGTAAAAGTACAAAACAGTATATCTACAGTGCCGTAGTGACCGTCGTATTACAGTACCGTCGTGATATCACATTTCCCTCTTTTTTTCATTTTTTCTTAAATTCGTTTTAGAGGAAAAAAAAATTCACGTAGACGTAACTTTTTTCGCCATATAAAATGACAATATCTCAAAGCTAACTAAAAAAGAAAATCTATCTCACGAATAACTCAATTTCCTGATACCTTTATATAGTTAGGGACTTGTTTCATTCAAACAAAATTGAGTTGAGATTACAATCACACTTGTGTGGCAAGAAGACGCGGTTTTATCCAAAAAAAAGACCCAAAATCATACCAAAATCTTGTACTTTGCACCAGTTCAAGTCACTAGAAATTCAAGTGAACAATCCTCTTTTGACAGGTACATATTGATTGAAGAGAAAGGTCTAAAATTTGGGACACTTTTTGGACCAAATAAGTGTTTGAGGCTAATAGACACATAATTAATATTTCCTTTATACAACATAAAATTATGTATTTTATTTATATACTTATAGGGTAGTCACAGGTTGTGGCTTATGAACTTTTGTAGTTGTAATAATTTTATTCTCTTTAAATACAAAATGAATGGAACCCTTCTTGCGACCATTCCTTCAAAAAAAAAAGAAACTTATAGGATAGTACGTATATAATCTATTTTAATATAATATATTATATTTTGTATATATAATCGTTCTTATTTATATATATACATGGATGGAGTTTAATAGAGACCGGGAGAGATCATGCCTCTTCCCCCCAAGATTTTGACGGAGTAGTATATCAATTTTTTCAACCCCCAGTAAATTCAGTTAAGCTCCGTGCCTATATATATACATTCTTACTAAAGCGACTCATGTGTTTTTTTAATCTTGTAGAAGATAAGATCAAGAGAAAATTGTACTTATTCTAAACGGGCAACAATTATAAAATAGCCAATTAAGTCAAAATAAAGTTTGAAATTAAATAAAATATTAATTAGGAGGAGCCGCCTAGTCACTCTTAAGTCTCTAGTCATTAATTTCAATATATATCCTATTTTAGTGTGGATACTAATGGGAATGTATATTTAGTTAGATTTAGTTGATTGTCTATCACATGATAATATCAGAACTGGAACCCTGGAACCCTCCGAATCCTATATTCTAAGCATTCTGAAATGATAATTTGACTACTATGTTTTTTTTTTAATAACATATTGGGTTGTTAGATTTGCTAAATATTGAGTTAAATGTTTTCGTATTGATTCGAACTTGGGTTCTCTCAAAGTTGACGGGATGTCTTACCGCTTGAGCAACCTTTCGCAATTTGACTACTTATCATTTTATATGATTAGAATAAAGTGTCATCCGTATAAATTGTAATATTATGATCTCATTTAGATTAAATTATTTCATTGTTCATAGTTTAATTCTGCATTAACATTACAAGTAATTTAGGTTAAATTATTTCATTGTTCATAGTTTAATTCTGCATTAACATTACAAGTAATGATGGAAGTCATAAATCATAGTCATACACTCATACATAGCTCCAACAGTTTCACACAATGGCAAATCTCAGTAGGAACTGAAAGAGGTTAGGGCTCGTTTGGCATCATTTTCGTTTTTTAAAAACAAAAATTCGTTTTCTTGTATTTCTGTTTTTATTTTCAAAAAATATGTTTTTTTGTTTTTAAAATCGATAATAATTTTTCCTAGTTATTATTTTATCAAATGCACATTTATAACATTTTCAATGCTAATATATCAAGTTTTCAGCGTCAATATGTCGTTTATAATATCAACATAATATTTTGAGTATTAGTATACCGTTTTAAGTATCAATATATCATTTTCAGTGTCAATGTACTGTTTATAATGTTGATTTATCATTATTGAGTATTAATATCCTATTTTCAATAATCATTTTTAGGGTTAGTATATTATTTTCGATGCCAATATATTGAGTATTCAGTGTTAATCTACCGTTTACAATATCAATATATCATTTTCCATGTCAATATACTATTTTCAGTGAAAATATATTGCTTTTAGATATCAAAATACCGTTTTTTAGTATCAATAGAACACTTTCAATGTCAATATATCATTTTTAGTATTAAAAAATGTTAATATATCATTTTTAATATCGGCATATATCATTTCTAGTGTCAATATACCATTTCAGTGTGAATATAAAGATTTTAGTATTAATAAACCTTCGATATCATTATATTATTTTCAGTGTTAACTTACTGTTTTTATTGCAATATAAAGTTTTTGAGTCAATATTTTTAATTAGTATCAACTTACCTTTTTAAGTGGATATAAAGTTTTAGTTTTACGGTCAAAATTCATTTTTAATGTGAATATACTATTTACGCCAATTTATATTTTTTAACGCAATGCAATATTTCAAGGTCAATATTCTATTTTAGTGCTACCATATATATTATTTTCATGTGATTTCAGACATTTATAGGTTTGACAATGAAAAACAGAAAAGAAGAAATAATTTTTTCTTGTTTTCAAAATTCTGTTAATTTTTTACCATTTAGACAGAAAAAAATGGAAACAAAGCCAATTTGTCAAACACGTTTTATTTTTTTTTCTAGAGAAAAAAACAGAAAATAGAAAACAACAACGATACCAAACGAAACCTTACATTTGTTACCACATAATTTCTATTCCCTCTAAATTAATTTACAAATCTAGTAAGATATGAGAAATAATACTTAACCCCATTATTTTAATATGGTGCATGCATGCATGCAGGTTAATTAATTAAATGAATCTTTAAAGATATACCACGTATCATGATATATACGGACATAAAATGCGTCACCAAATGCATTAATGAATGAAGATATACTGAATAAATGCATGACACAAAAAATGTTCATCTCAAACCCAGAGAAAACTTGTATGTAAAGATGGCCTATATACATATATGATATGTGTAGCGAGTCACTAATATATGTCTCATTCTTTTAAGTAATAATAAAAATGATAATGCGCAAAAAACTGTATTTCTTATATAATGATATGATAAATTTTGTAATTTATAAAATACATTTTTTAAGTAGTAAATGATTATATGAAAATATATGAAAGCTTCATTTACCTACCTCCTTGTTAAGAGGATTAATAAAAGGGTACCTTATATATATGGTCAACAGGAAGAATAGTATATGATTCCTTTTCCCCTTTTCTTGGATCTAAATCTTAAAAAAATGAATAACCCATGCAACAAAATTATAAAATTATTCTAAACATAGGAAAGAAAGAACAACCCCTTCTCCTTTCTATCCAAACCCCTCTAGATTCTCACTCATGAAAATGACATTAAGCATACAAAGCCAAGAGGTATATTTACTTTTACTTTTATTTTAAGAAAAAATTATATCAAAGATTTGCAGTGCACCCCCATGAACTTGATATTGACTTCCCTTGTAAGAACAATTTGAAGTAAACCCTACTTTGTAGGTCCCCTTGAGGCTTTAAATACCTGATCGCCTGTACAAAAGTCTCCCGCTTCAGAACTGATTTCCTCTCTCTCTCTCTCTCTCTCTCTCTCTCTCTCTCTAACCCCCTCCCTTGTCCATCTCTCTCTCTCACACACGCCCTCTCTCTTAGAAATGGTAGATTCTCCAATATTTTCTTTAATGAATCTTTTCTTATTTCAACTGGATTTTGAAAATTGATTGTTTTTTAATCTCAATTGAAAAGGAGGAAGGGCGAGAAATGGCGACATATTGGGACGGATATGTCGACTGGAGGAAAAGACCAGCTTTGAGAGGCAAACATGGTGGATTTGTTCCTGTCTTCTTTGTTTTGGGTAAGTTTATGAAATTTCCTCCACAATTTCTTCTCAAATTTTGAAAAATAATATTAGAGTTTTTCTGTATGTGTTACGTTATTGGTCTTCTTTTGTTTCTTTTTTGAGAAAAAAAAAAGAGGAAAAAAATAATATAGTAACTGAAAGGCTGATTTATGTTTATTTGATGTTTTTCATGGGGCCCTAAGGCTCTTAAGATCACCTCCCGTGATAAATGTGGATTTTTTTAATATTTTGAAAGTTGAAAGTTGAAACTCGAAAAGCACAAAATTTTATAGCAATTGTTTGTCTCAACGAGATTCTATTCACAAATCACAATTCTATTTTTTTTTTATCAAAATATATCCAATCAAAGGAGGTTTTATATTTTTTATTTATTTTTGGATCCTTGTACTAGGAAGAGGTTATTTTATTTCACACATAATCTTTGTTTTTCTTTTCTCTTCACTTTTCTAAATTGGTCACTATATTTTACATATTTCTACCAATATGAAGCTTCTTCCTATCTTTTTCTTTTTATTTATATCCTCTGTAAATTATCCACATTTTCCTTTTTTTATTTTCCTCTTTAAATTCACACTTTTATTTCTTTGCACTCTCATTCGATGTTGTTATTTGTAAGTGAAATATATTTTCTGCTAATAAATGAAACATAATTTACAATAAGTATCTGTATCGATAAGAGATATCCTTTTAGAAGTAAAAAAAAAAAAGTTCACTAGTAAATTATATTTCATTAAATAGAAAAACATAAATTTGAGCAATTTTTGTATGACCGTAAACAAAAACAAGAACTAGTAGTTCTCACAGTTAAGTTCCTCAAAACTGAAAATAATTTTGTGCAGTTTCTAAAAAAAATACATCATTTTATTTGATGTAGCAAACTTGCATCATTTATTTAGAAAGCAATTGCAAAAAGAAAGAATAACCAAAAAGTGCCACAAGTTTTTTTTGTATAATAAAGTGTTACAAGTTTGTTTGCATCATCCCAATTGGCTCATTATGACCCAAATAGATTTTTGCAAATAGACCATTTTTTATGAACAAATATAAAAAAGTACCCATTTGACAAAATAATTCCTTTCATTGGTTGGATTCATTATAGACCCGTGCTTCCTTGTAACTTTTCTTGATTTGTATATTGAGTTTTTACAAGTCAAGAGAGAGTTCAAATGGGAATAAGCAAAAATTGGGATAACCGCATCAATTCCATGCAAAAAAATAAATTATTCTTACCCCTTTCTTGCTCGGAATAAGTTGCAACTTTTACTAGGAACCACAACCAAAAAAAGTCCACTTTATTCATTGGTGCCTTTTCCATATCTAAAACGAAACAAAGCCAAATCCAATTAAATTCTGAAACAAACCAAAATAATTTGTAAAGATATAAAATATTAAAAATCTACAAAAATATGGTCCTTATTCTCAGTATTTGACAAAATTGAGAGAAAAAAATCAATCTTATAACCTCATGCTATCTCTTACCAAGAAAAATGAGTTATGTAAATAGCTAAAAGAGTTTATTATAATAAATAAGTTATGTAAATGCATGTGTACCAAGAGATCATTAGTTCAAGTCTCAATAAACATAATCTTATTTAGTACATATTTAACAAATTCTATCAATCCATCAAACATGAGATGAATTTAAAAAAAAATTATTAGGTCTGAATAGTTGTACTGGACAGGTAGGTCCTTCGTCTCTAACAAGTTTTTCAAACCTTAATTGGAAATAAAAAAAAATACGGTTTATCTTTTCATTTCATTAAAAAAAGAAAATAAATAACTTATATTCAACATAACCGAACTTTCAATGGATCATTGCAGTGGTGGAGGTGATGGAAAACCTGGCATTTCTGGCAAACGCGAGCAATTTAGTAACGTATCTTATGGGATTCATGCACTTTTCGCCGTCGAAATCTGCCACAACCGTCACCAATTTCATGGGCACTGCTTTCCTCCTTGCGCTTCTCGGCGGATTCCTCTCCGACGCGTTCTTCACCACTTATGTCATCTACCTCATCAGCGCTGCAATCGAATTCTTGGTAAGTATTGTTACATTTTTATAGTGTTTTATAATGTTAAATAGAGGGTTGAATTTTGAAATGTTGGCCAAAAATTGCTAGTTCAAATGGTATGCACTTCTTAAACTTTGAAAGAGATCTTAATTTTGAATCACGGACGAATCATATTTAACACATTTTATATTTAGCAAGTCTCTCACCAACCCGCTGATATTAGATTTGAATATAAAAGAGAAAAGAATTTTCAAATGCTGAAATAACTACACTGGTTTTAACTTGTACACAACCGTGTGGACTTTCGAATTATCTTTTATATATTTGAATACAAACAAACATGTCCTTAGCAGCATGATAAATTACTATGAGCAGTCTAATATTTTTAAGTCAAGCTGATAAAATATAGTAAATCATAAAAATTGGACAAGGAGCACTCTCTATTTAATAAAAGTAATAATAAATCGTATAATTGTTTTAAGTAATTCCTCTCTCTATAAAATAGCTAAAAATGAAACTAACATTACACTGGAAATTAACGTTACACTCAAATCAAACATGCCCGCTATTTCTCGCTTTTTCATATATAACTGATGACACAATGACAATTTGAAAATCTTTTGAAGTACATAGAAAATAAAGGACATACATGTTATATTCCATATGTTTAGTAAGTATATACATGATATTTTCTATATTTTTAGGAGTATCCATGATATTGCCCATGTTGTAGGGTGTATTAGATATTTTGAGATTTTGAGGGTACAGAAGAAATTGCCCCCCTTTCTTTGGCGGCATTGCATTTATTCCAACACCAACAACAAGTCTAAAATGAAGTATACACCCTATCCCCTAAGTTCACATTTTTCAAAGAATTAATTGTAGATAGGTGTGTGTGTTCCTATATTTTCACCTACAAAATATACATTATATATTTCTGTACGTGTAAAATTGTATTACTAGTTTACGATTTGCATAAAAAACTATAATAACTTGTGATAATATGTACTACAAAAGAAAAGTATGATCCTATATCATCAAATTTAAACTGCAATATTTATACATTCATAAATGCCTCTTTTCGAAAAATATCATTAAAATTCTATCATATTTGTCGACCTATTCTCCCATGCTGCTTTCACTGTCTATACATGTCCAAATTAAATGTACCATAAACAAGACGAAAGCTAAAACAAGAGGAGCTATCAAGTAACTTCTTCTATATCTCTCGCATGAGATCTTTGTATGGCCCTCAAAATCTCATACATCTCTTTCTGATCTTCTTCCCTTTGTTTCCATGTCCTGATCAAACTCGTTTCAACATATTGAGGCACATGATATTGCATGCCTACGAATTTTTTGGCAAAATAAAATGAAATAATAAATGAATTCAATTTTAATTTATTGAATAAAAATATTGTATATATGTATGATACCACATCTCAAAATTTAATAGATTCAACTATTACATTACTCTTTTATGATGTAAAATGGGGAAAAAAATCAGTCATTTTCACTTTCCATACATTTTTCTAAAAGAGAACATAACATGTTGCACTGCAATAATGAATCTTTGGTATCCTGATTGGAGGGTAATTAAGAAAGCTCATAATATAATATCTCAGCCAATTGGTATCTCTCGGAATTTTCAGCTCATCTCCATTTACTCAAAGAATGGAATATACACCCACTAATTAGAAATATAATGCAAATTTTGGGATATAATTTTTATAAAATTAATTCCTACAAGTGTTTATAACACAATCAAATGTTGTATAATTCCCATATATACTTAAATACTAGGTAACGGATTATCATCCTCAATATAGAGTTGTATTAAGAGAAAAAAAATTCAAATATCCTCTAACTTTAAATCTCTACATTTTTAGATTCTCTCTTCTCAATGTATAGTATAAATTAACTTTTCTATTTTCTAAAGAATTATATTTAACATTTTATCCAACTAATTTTTTATTGCAAAGAAGTACCATAAGGAAACTATTTTTTCATGTTAATTTTTAAATAAAAGAGAATAATATATCATGATATAATTTATATGATACATTTATTTTATTTTGAAATTTTATGTTAAATAAAATAATTTTTGTATCTCCATTATTTGTCACAATGGAGAGGAGAGAGTATTCTCACTCAACTAGAATAACTGCGGGCTATTATAATGAGTATTGGGATGAGGGCTTGTAATAAGACCTAGGAAAAGATCACTGGTGGTGCAACAGTTTCCACGTGACAGCTTATGAACAATCAAGGGTCATTCATTAAAATCTGTCCAAATATTAATGTGGTCCATGTGGCTTCCAACTTAGGGTTTGTGTGTTTAAACTTTAGATTAGATGTATGCAGCTCTCCACATCATTCATTACTGATTAATTTATAGATGGCTAGATTGATAGGAAATAAAAAATACATTTTTAGTAGTTTGAAAATCTCTAGTAAAAATTAACATTATAGGACTAAAATAGAGGGTTTTCTAGAATATTGAGAAAAGTTAGGGAGTCTTCTAGAAAAATCAATTGATTGAGGTTCAAATGCAAGCTTGCTAGGTTAAGTAGTAAGGCATCTTAAAATTTCAAAAAGGTATCAAATTCGAGTCCCGATAACCACAGTGTTGTGTAATATATATTTAATAAAGTCTATCAATCCATAAATTGTAGGTTTGATCTCAAAAAATAAATACACCGATATGCAAATGTACATCTTGGATTGTTTGATCAAAGTGAACAAAATTAAATAAATATTATTTTTAGTTTGTAATAAAACATAGAGTGAAATATATTATGTTATGTCCAATAAAAATAGAGAAATATGATATAAAAAGGTAAATTGTTGATTTAACTATATTGTATGAAAGATATGCAATAATGAAATATAGTAGGAAAAAGGAAAAAAAATCTCTCTTCATTCTAATAAAAAAATGTTTTAAATTTCCCTTTTCTATTCCATTTTGTTTACAAAACACTCTGGTTCCTCTCCAAAATATGTGTAAATTCAAAGTTGTAAACACTCACTTTATAATTTATTATTTTATTTTTGAGGAAAGACTTTATTATAATTCAACACAGACTTTAAACTTTTCTTTCTTTACTTAGTCACTGTTCACTTCTTTTTTTTGTTTCAAAAAGGAAAATTGAGGAACATGACAAAACAAAGAAAAATCCACTAGTCTGTTTTCAATCTCTTTGCTGTCATTGTTCACTTTCTTTTTATTTCAAAAAGAAAAATTGAGAAGAGTGACAAAATAAAGAAAAATCCACAAGTCTGTTTTGAATAGTGTGTCTACAAAAATTGGGTGGAGCCCATTGAAAACCTGGCTCAATGGGCTCTTTTCTTATCCAAATGAATTCAAGCTTCATTTTTGTTCTCATGCTAAAATACTGACAAACTTCATTAACTCTGTTGTAACCATATAAATATGAGAATATCATCTTACATATATGCTGATTACCTTATATATATATATATAAGATTATATTTAAACATATTGTAAGTAATATATACAAATATTATAATAGAAAAATAATCTGTTTTGGGTAATTTTAAGAATCATTTATCTTTAGAATAATTTAAAGGTGTATTTATTAGTAAGTAAATAACATCAGAAATACAAAGATTTAGATGTGCAAATTGCATTTATTTTGTCCTCCTTTATTTCTTTTCCACTCAACTTTTTATGAAGTGGTCAATCAAACAGTTGGGAGGAAAAGACAAGTGCGGCTGAATTTTCAAAATAAATAAAATTGTTATGAAATTAATTAATGTATTCCAACTTTGAACTAAAAAAAATTAATAAATGTATATTTTTGAATGAAATCTTTAAAGTCAACCGTATTATAACGCGAGCATGTCTTCGATTAAAAATATCTTAACGGTGAAAAACGTATTTCATTCAAACAATCTTAAAGACTTATGCAGCATGGAAGAAGCTTCTATTATTAAAACCAAACCAAATCTGATCTTTTTTTTCCTTCAATAATACTGGTGAGCTTTCACTCTCAAAAAGTAAAATTAGAGGACTAAAAGGAGATCCACCAATACAAATTGATCAAGGCTAAGCCTCCCTTTATTATAGACCTTCACGGATACTCCAACAGAAAAGAATAAAAAGAGAGACCGTATCAACAGAAAATAATGAAAACAGAGACCGTTTTCTCTCTTTTATTTTATTTTGAGATATCAGACATGCCATATTGATATTGAAATTTTATGACATATCAAACGTCTATTTTTATTTTGAAGATGCAATATTCTAATTATTACGTATTAATCTCTAACAAGTTTGAGTAAAAAAATATCTCTAATAAGTTTGACCGAGACAATAATAAACAGTACTTTACGTTTGATTTAGATTTAGGTTATATCCCCAATTGATCAATATAATTAAGACCTTATAACTGATACAATGGTTATTTTAGATCCAAAATAATAATCCAAATGAACACTAGCCTTGGCCTTATTCAATTTTTTATTTATTTATAAATAATTCTGTTTTCATTGCATACCAACATTAGCTCTCACAAAGCTTTTAAATTTACAATTATTAATTTATCTTTATATTTCAGGGACTTGTAATCCTAACAATACAAGCCAAATCTTCCTCACTAAAACCGCCACCATGCGAATCACCAACAATGTGTCAATCCGTTACGAACAGCCAGGCCGCAATGCTGTTTGGTGGTTTATACCTCACGGCATTAGGAATAGGCGGAATAAAAGGATCTCTCGCTCCTCACGGCGCCGAACAATTCGATGAAGACACGGTGCAAGGCCGAAAAGCCAGATCAACATTTTTCAATTATTTCGTGTTTTGTTTATCTTTGGGCGGATTAATCGCGGTGACATTTGTGGTTTGGGTGGAGGATAACAAAGGATGGCAATGGGGGTTTGGGATTTCGACGATCGCTATTCTGTTATCTATTCCGGTTTTTCTCGCGGGGTCACGTCTTTACAGGAATAAGATACCAACTGGTAGTCCTTTGACGACTATCGCGAAGGTGAGAAGCTCAAATTTATATATGCAAATATTTTTTTTCACAGTATAGATCTGTCAAGACCTGAGATATGTACTTTTCCTAAGACAACTAATCGTATTTTGAATTTAATTATAACTTTTAGGATAGTCTAGTGATCGAGGGTTCAATACTTATAGGTATCAGTTAAATAAGTGAAGTATGAATATTTTCTTTTTCTGTGTTATAAAAATATTCATCACTTACGGAAATTCAAGAAAAAGAATATTTTAGGCCCGTTTTCAATCAAAAAGTCCTTTTAAACATAAAGGGAAAAAAGAAAATTTATGCAATCTTATCCATCTGATATGTAGGTCCTAACAGCTGGAATCTTCAATCGTCAAACAGCCGAATGCCCGAAAGCCGTAATAGACTGTGCACCAAGTCCGGCCACAATGGAAATTGAAACAACCAAACAAGACTTCTACAAAGAAGAACAACAAGAGATAATTCAATCCAACACCGAAACCTTATCAACCGACCTAAAATTTCTAAACCGAGCAGTCGAACGGCATCCAATGGCCGAGTTCCTACATTGCACAACGGACGAAGTACAAGATGTAAAAATTGTGATTAAACTTCTCCCAATTTTTCTCTCGACTATAATGTTGAACTGTTGCCTGGCTCAGTTGTCGACTTTCTCAGTCGAGCAGGCCGCCACGATGAATACACGTGTCGGCTCGTTGACCGTCCCTCCAGCATCTCTCCCTATTTTCCCAGTCACTTTCATCATGATACTTGCTCCGATTTATGATCATGTCATTCTTCCGTTCGCACGTAGAGTCACCAATACCGAAATGGGCATTACGCATTTACAACGGATCGGAACCGGCTTGGTACTTTCCATTATAGCAATGGCCGTCGCGGCTCTAGTTGAGGTTAAAAGAAAACACGTCGCTACGCGTGAAGGGATATTAGACACAACGGAGCCGTTACCAATTTCCTTCTTTTGGATCGCAATTCAGTATCTGTTTCTCGGTTCGGCTGATTTGTTCACTCTGGCCGGTCTGCTCGAGTTTTTCTTCAGTGAAGCGCCATCTAAAATGAGGTCTCTCGCGACGTCTCTCTCTTGGGCTTCTTTGGCTTTGGGGTATTATTTGAGTTCGGTTCTTGTGGAGATAGTTAATAGTGCGACTGGTAGAGGATCGCATGAGCCTTGGCTTAAAGGGAGTAATTTGAACGAGTATCGGTTAGAGAGGTTTTATTGGCTCATGTGTGCACTCAGTGCAGTGAATTATTTGCATTTTCTGTTCTGGGCTTTTCGGTACCGGTACAGAAGGACTGAGGCTAAAGTCTGATGGTTGTGGCGATAAAGGATTTCAAAAAGAAAAAAGAGAATTGGTTTCAAAAAGTTCAGGAACCAGAAACCAGTTTCAAAACCAGCCCTAAAAATGAAAACAAAGAAATAAAGAGAGAAAATAAGGAAATCAGTTCTTCCTTATTTTCGTTCGGATTTGATTCTGGATTCGGTTTCTGGATTTTTGAAACTAATTAAATGGTTTAGTTGTGCATTTTGTAGGGCATTGTTATTGGTATGTTATTTATTTATGGTTATTTTTACTTGCTTGTGAACAAAAACATTTAATACCGGTTAAAAAGAATAGAGATGTACAATTTTTTTTTAATTAAATTACGGCGTTTTCTAGGAAATGCACGTAAGCTCTATTGAATAAAATGTAGTTATAAGGTGCAACATCATTTTGATGGAATAGAACTCAAGAAAAGAAAAACAAGAGACTGTACAAACGAATAAATTGGCCGACCATTATACTAATTCATCGACTCGGACAATACTCACTGGAGATGTCTTTAATGCCTGGCATCATAATAGGAAAAGACATACAAAGGAGTCAAAAAAGACATGGGACACGCTGTGGATAGCGGTATGTTGGCAAATTTGGAGGAAGAGAAACGCTAGAATCTTCAATTCAAAGAAGGTTCCTCCACTTATAACAGCAAAGAGGGCGGTGAATGAAGCCAGTCAATGGAAGAAGCCCCCCCCCCCCCCCCCCCCCCCCCTAAATTCTCTTTTTCAATTTATTAAAACAAACTGACGCTTCTTGCGTAGTTCCTTAAAAAAAAAAAAAATAAATAAATAAATGACCCTGACCGAATTAAATTTTTAAAAAGGAAAAAAATGGAAGGGTGCCCGCAGGAAAAAAATGTACAATTATTTGTTGTTTCTTATTTCTTATGTCTATTTGTTCTCTATGTTCTATTTATTTTGGGCCCAATTTTTCACCCATATAACGAGACTTTTGCATTTTTAATACAATAATATATGAAATAATCAAACTGGAGCCGTTTCAAAGCTTTCGTTTTGTCTCTTCCACTTTCATTCTTTTTTTTTCTTCAAAATCATTTGATTCCTCTGCCTTTTCCTAGAATTCTAGTGTTTGATTTCCTATCTTTTGGTCTGTAGATCTAATAACAAATTAGTTTTCTCAATTTGTAGATTCAATCGTTCCTTCTGTTTTTCCGATTATTTCTATTATTACATCTAGATTAATCTGATAAATACCATTTTTTTGGTAGTGGGTTGATCAAATGAAATGTTCTATATGTCATTCTTAATCACAATGGTTAAATCTAGTCATCTGATGATTTGATCAATCTGGAAAATTTTAGTTGATTTTAAGCTTTCTATATTTACAATTCCATTATAAGTCAACATTTGTAAGCTACAGATTCATTGTGCAGATTCTTCAACTTGTATCTTTGATTATCTAATTCTACTGCAGTTTTAGCAATATGATACTGAGGGAGTATACATCTGATTAAGGAGTTAATTTACGTTTTTTTTTTTTACAAAATTTGGGTCTAATGATGTGTATTTTATCCTAGAAAAATATGATTTTTGGTATTTGGAACCGAAATTGTTTCAAACTTGTAAATCGGCTCAATTAATCACGTGTAACTTTTTCAGCGTGATATGCTACAACTTATAAAATATCACGAATGATATGAGAGATCAAGTCTATGAATCTTCTGACTGAGGTAATAATTGTTTTTTAATCAATCGACATTTTGATTTTCATGAATTTCTTAACCTTTGTATTGTGAGAAATATGGATCTTTTTAAAATAGTATATAGTGCAGAATTACAATGATCAACAATTCATCATTGGTGATAAAGTCTATGAATTTCACAGAAATTAGTTTTCAGTTAAAAACTCTGGTAGTACAATGTCGGACAAATATATCTCTGTTTTTTTTTTTAATTAAATAGGGGAGAATTAGTTTGCAACTTTTATTATGCTAATATGTTTTGATAAAATTTTGACTTTTCTCAAGAAAAAATATATTTTGATATTAATATTTTTTTGTGAAAAGTTTTATTTTGGCCCCTTCTATTTTGTGTGCACTAAATTCCTTCCAAGTTTTATGTTGATTTAGCCCCCCTTAATTATTAAGTTCTGTTCAAATTCTACCTTCCATAAGTTAAATGATGATGTTAATAATTCGTCAGATGTAAAACATCGCAAAAATTTAATTATGTTGCATTTTTCTGTTTCTCTCAGACAATTGATCGAACAGGTTTGTTTATGACAGAAATTTGCCACATTATTGAGTTTTTTGTAGTGTTGTACATATGGTGTGTCATTATTTAATAGAGACATCATCACTTAACTTATTAAGACGAGATATGAACAAATTGATTGCAATTATTATCAAATATTTGAAAATTGTTAGAAATTATTGCAACGTTAGAAAAATTAGCCCTTCCAAAATTGCAAATAATGAATTTATCCTTTTAATACTCACGATTTTGTCTGATTTTTTTGAAAAATGTCCAGTGAGTGAGAGGGTGTGAATACGAGTCATTATCCTTTTAAAACTCAAAATTTCTCAAACACGAGTATCCAAAGCTCAATTTCATGTGCCTGCAACATTCCACAATATCACGGACACTTCCTATAGTCATGCAAAAGCTTTTAGTTTAAGAATTAGACAGATATACATTAATTCCATCTGATGTGGAACGAGGGTTAATTTTAATCAAACCAAAAATTTGAAAAAGCAATGTTAGTCTTAATTATTTTTTTGTTTTTTTTTATTTTTCTCAATTTTTGTATTTGGTCATTTTGCCTACCTATATTTTTGGATTGCTCATTCTTCCATTTTTTTCATTTATTCGTCAAGTGATTATAAGTAAGATGGCATGTTTTCAGTTTCTTTCTCATGAATGAATAAGAAGTGTACATCTCACACAATTTTCATGCTAATGTTTGTAAGTAGGTAGTTAGCGACTTCTTTTTGCATTTCAGAATTGTCACCTATTAGGCATGACAGTATATATGACTAAAGAACTTGCGTTTATAATAAGAGGATGAAAATTCTGGAATGAAAATTTCAAAACAAAATTCAGAATAATAATCAATGATTCAAACCTATTCTTCAAATGATTTTGTGAGGTATCAGATGAAACCATGAAGTTGAATGATACAATGGCATTAGTATCGTACGAAATAATTTTAGTGGGTTTTCACACGTTGTATGTTGTTTATTTTAGTTGCTAGGATTTTTCAAGAAAGTATAGATTTTCTTTTGATCCCTATATATTATGTTGCATGGATAGGACACAATACTTTGCAAACATTGAATATGTGATGGCCATGTAAAAGGATTTTGGAACATCATAGATTTAAATATTTTTTTACTATTGTAAACAAAGTTAACTTCAACTAAAAATATACTGACTTGAATCAATATAATTCAGTTTACATTGAAAAAATATTGAAGTGACTAAGAAATGATCATTATCGCGCGTTAGCTCTATATACTTTTTATATAAATAA
The DNA here is from genome assembly GCA_027726005.1 of Juncus effusus. Classification (NCBI taxonomy): domain Eukaryota; kingdom Viridiplantae; phylum Streptophyta; class Magnoliopsida; order Poales; family Juncaceae; genus Juncus; species Juncus effusus. The sequence continues at coordinate 901,586 of CM050893.1, read as the reverse complement.
AAAAAAATCTAAATAAATAAGAGACTTTCCAGTCTAAGAAACATCGATTACGATCAAAGATTAGCCTCCAAGCTTTACGCCAACTTATGAGATGGTTCAAAAAAGCCAATAATAATAGATTTTTACTTGCTTTAAAAGATGGGTGCTGACTAGTAGCGTGGCGAAGTATCTCCGAACTTAATAGACTTCCTTCACATTGAATGCTTTCAATATTAATGAATTTTGCCGACTTAATGTGCGAATATGAAATTCAACAACTTATCGATTAGTCATGTTTTGATGATGTAGTTATCAAAATGTATTTGGTTGAGAGTAAAAAACAACATATAGATTCAGCTAATTAATTTGAATTTTCTAATTTTCATGTATAATAATCTCATATATTATTTCGTAAAGATAACAAATTATAAATCAGTGCTTATCAAATTCCTCCTCTTATTAGTACAAAACTATGTCTTCGTAATAAATTGGGTTTTGCACTTGTCAAATGCGAATTACTACCACCTATTCCTATTTCGTAGGGAAAGTTGGCACTTTTGCTCATTTTTCTGGATAACTAGGAAAATTTTCGCTGTCGCTCTATTAATTGGGTTATCTAGGTCTAGGGTAATGATTTATTTAAATTATTAATATTATTATATTCGTAGTTTTTTGTAATTTTATCAAACATCTTTTTTTAAAGTTTTATGAAATTTTATGTTGCTTCCTGCATTGAGAGCTTCTTTGAGATATATTTCTTGATTTCCTGCAATTGTAACTTTTTATTGCTTTGCGAACCTTCGCCAGCAAACATGAAGAAATTAAAAGTTATGAATTAGATTTATCTAAGAGGAACTTGGGTTAACTATAATCAAATATAAGTAATTTTGAGTCTTAATTTTGTTTGTGTTTATTTATTTATTTCTCTCACTTTTTATTTGATCATTTTGCATACCTATCATTTGGATTGCTCATTTTTTTTTTTAATTTTGTCATAAGTAGGATGACAATTTTCTTTTTCTCTATCTCATGAATACATACATCTTTCACACAATTTTCATGCTAATTTTTGTAAGTATGCAGTTAGCAACTTCCTTTTGCATTTTACAATTGTCATCTATTAGGCGTGACATGATGACGAAAGGATTTGTATTTGATTATAAGAAGAGTGATAATTGTGGAATGAAATATTCAAAGAAATTCAGAATATATCAATGATTTTAACTATGCTCTTCACATAATTTTTTGAGGTATTAGATGAAACCATGAAATTGAATGATACAGCGTCATGTTTTTATGTACAAATAATCTTAATGAGTTTTCGCACATTGTAATGATTAGTTATTTTCACTTGTTACTGTTTTCTTAAGAGAGTGTGATTTTTTTTTTTATCTTTGTATATTATGTTAAAAAAAAAATGATATATTTGGTATCACGCAGAGTGATGATTGAAAAAAGTGGCTTCAAATTGAGATACCCAAAAATATGAAATATTTTAATTTTTTTTCGTACTTTTTTATTAATGCAAAAAAAGTGACTTCAAATTGAGATATTGACATTGCAAATTGTTGAAGTGACTAAAAGGTGGCCATAGCTCAATACTTTGTATAAAAAATGAAACAAATATCTCTAAATAAATAAAAGACTTCCTAATCAAAGGAATGTACTTCCATCGATTATGATCAAAGGTCGGCCCCATGTTTGAAGCCAACTTAAAGGGTTGTTTCAAAAAAGATGAGAATTGATTTCCACTCCACCTGAAAGATGTGTGCAGACTAGTAGCGTGGCGAAGCTGTCAAAGCTTAATAGGCTTCCTTCACACGACCGTTCTTCTGATTATATGTGACGATCTAAAATTGAACCCAACTGGTTGTTTTTCCAACTCAAGCCAATGCGCGGGAATTGAGAATATCAGATTGGATCGATTCCCCTTGATTTTCGATATCTTTCATTGGCGGGTCAGATCAGACCAATTCGGGTTGTTTATGTGCAGCATATTTTGATTGTATGTCACATTTTCTCGGTCTATTGAGTCCAAGGTCATTCATATTCAAATTGTTTTGAGCTTCAGGTCATTCTAGCTTGAATTACAGATCAAATAATGTTGTCTTTGTCAACACTAAATTATGAGATTTTACGGGGTTACACAAGAAATTAACTTATTTTTAATCAATCATATATTTCAAGTACTCACAGAATAAACTCAAAAATTTTCATGTAACATATTCTGTTATATGAATATCTAACTAATTTGAATTCATGTAATAATAGATTAAAAAAAAGAATTATATCGTATCGTACGATATGATATATTATTAGCTAGATACAATAATTAACTTAAGTATATTCGAATATGATACTTTTGAGTAATCATTTTCTTTAGGCAATTCCTTATATAAAAATACACTTTCTTTCCGAATTTATGAGATCATTATGATAATTTAAGTTAGATAAAAGTTTACAAATTCAACCTGACATGTTTTTCATTTTTTATTTACCCAACCTAAAAAACAAAAAACACCGACCCTAAAAACCATTTCTCTATTTAATACAACAGAACGCTGATATTTTAAATTTTTCAATTTTTTTTTTTAATTTGGAGAGGGCTTAGCATCTCCCTTCCAAATACATTTCATTAAAATTAAAAATTATTTACATCTATTTCCTATTCTATTTACTGAAAAAAGAAAAAAAAATCCTACCTAAATTCCATTAATTTTCTTTTTTTAATATATTTTTCTATATTTATATATAATCCCTCCTATCTCCATAAAAAAGAAAAGAAAAAATAGAAAATTGGCCCACTGCTGAATTACAGCCCAAATAGAAATTCTTTCTCTGACCTTATATAACAAACTTTCACATTCCCTTTCTTCCTCCTCCTACAATCTTCCAGAACCATCTTTTATCCCTCCCCTCTTTTTTTTTCTTTTTCAGAACCTTCTCTTTCTTTCTAGAAATTAATGGAGCATTCTCAATCCCTTCTATATAATCTCCACCACCTTTCCCTTTGTCCCCCAACTCAACAAAACAAACAATCAAAACCCAAAACAGCACTTCTAAATTATTCTCAACTCAAACATCTCTTCTTAATACCTCAAAACAATGGACGTAAGGATGGTGGGTCTCGACACGCCGCTCTTCACGACCTTGTCTCACCTGCTTGATTCCTCCTCTGATCAGGACATGGAGAAGTCGTTCAACCCTCAGACTCGGGCGTACGTGCGTGACAAGAAAGCCATGGCCTCGACTCCTGCTGATGTGAAGGAGCTCCCTGGTTCGTATGTTTTCACCATTGACATGCCTGGCTTGAAGAAGGACGACATTAATGTCCAGCTTGAAGATGGTAAGTGCAGAAACATTCGTTTGTACCCTGTAAAATCTCAAAAAAAGTCGTGTATACCCTCTCAAAATGAGAAATATCATGATTGTACCCCTACAAGATATGTAAAATATCATGGATGGCCCTCTTATTCATGTTTGCTCCTAATTGTCCTCAAACTATCTTATTGTACTTTATTTACATGTAAGTAAAAATAATGAGTAATTTAGGCCTTTTTCGGGAATATTATGAGAAAAGGGGCCTCGATGATATTTCTTTATTTTGTAATTGTATTCATGATATTTCACATTTTTTTTAAATACATGGTATTTTATATGTCAAAAAAAAAAAAATATATTGTATCTTATCAGTTAATTAAATTTAATCTTAACATTTTAATTTTTGGCAGGTAATGTGTTGATGATATCTGGAGAGAGAAAGAGGCCGGAAGCGGAGGAGAAAGATGGAGTGAAGTATCTCAGAATGGAAAGAAGAATGGGTAAGTTCATGCGCAAGTTCGTTTTGCCGGAAAATGCGAACCTGGAGACGGTTTCTGCAGTTTGTCAGGACGGAGTGTTGAATGTGAAGGTCGAGAAGCTTCCGCCGCCGGAACCGAAGAAGCCAAAGACTATTGAAGTTAAGGTTGCTTAAGTTGGTTGGTTTTATGTTTGATAAAGATGATGTGAGAGTGGACATGTTTTGTTATGGTTTTATGTTTTTGTGGTTTAATTTTGTGTGTGTTGAGTGTTCTGCGGTATGTTGTGGGTTGTGAGGTTTTGTTATGAGACGGTTCTAGTAAGTGAACTTTTGTTATGAGGTTGGACTAATAATATATGAATTTTCTGTCTTGTAAGGGTAACTTTTTCATCTGATGAAATTTAACCCACCTTCGGGAGAAAAAAAAATATATATATATATATTATGCACCTTATTGACCAAACTTGTGCCAGATATTGGGGAAAGGCCGAGATAAATCTAGTTTCGGTTGTACGCCCAAAATTTTCAAGTTCCAATCAAAGGGCCTATTTAAAAGATTATCGGCATAAAGACTACATAATGTCTGTTGGGCCGTTTTAACTGTAATCAAACCAAAATAATAATCCATTCAAGATTTTTGAATCCATTATATACGAAAGAAGTCATTTTTTAACACGAGAAAGAAATTAGTCTTTATCCTGAGAATAAGTGATTAACAACAAATCGGCATTTATTTATTTAAACAAAACGAGCTTTCAGTTATTTCATCTTTGATAAGAGGCTGAGCGGTCTCGGTCAAGTCAAGTCGTTGCTTTACAAGCTTATTTTGTCTCTCTATGGCCCTGCAAGTCTTCCAGATGGTACGGTTTGTTACAAATTGTCTGCCACTATGCTCCAAGTCTTGACCGCACAATTAGGGAGCGTTTACTTCATGATAAGGTGAGATTATCATGGTAATCATATTTCTAGAAATGAGATTCTTTAGAATCATTTTACCATGATAAAGAAATATTTTTGTTTACTTCACAAATTTAAATTTATAGAAATATTAATTATTTGTAAATATGAAATGACTAATATGTCCTTGATAATAGTATAACAAATTAAGCATATTTAATTATAAATTTTTATTAACTCCATATGACATAATTTCTAAATAAATATATTTTTTCTATAAAATTGTATGGATAGATGCATGGGGATAAGTAACGCGTGTAAAGGAGTTAAATTGACACCCAAATTTGCCAGCAAATTTGTCTGTGTAGAAACTTAGCAAGTCTTTGTTCTACATTGTAGAAATTGAATAAAGGAAATTGACAAAAATGCAAAAGAAATGAAAAATGGGAAAAAGAATAAGGGACCATGTAGGCTTTTTTATGTGTGTGTGTGTAGTTTTTTAGATTCTAAGTGAAGAAGATATGGGTATGCTTTGTTGATACTTCCTTGTCATTGGTGGGATTGGAGTAGAGGGTAATATACGTATTATACACTATAATGTTGGCACCAAAATTATATTATTCACATACTTCTTATGTAAATATTATCGTTTATATCACAAGTATGACGTGCCTTATATTGACACATACAATTTGATCCTGAATTGAACGTCCAACTAGAGCATATATTTATATTCAATATATTGTTTTCAAATTTATCTGATTTTGTGATGAAAAGAAATGATAATTGCAAAAAGTAATATACCAAATACAGAAAATAATATATATTTTAGATTGAAATGCGAGTCATATGAAGATGTTAACATGCACTAATATCCGTTAAAGCGCGTCTAGACTTCTTTTGCTCTGTTCCTTTCATTTTGGAGACTTGTACTTGGAAATAAATGGGAAATCAAATAAGTTTCTCACATTTTGCCGTGATTCCTTTTGTCTTAGTTTTTCAATATAACAAACTCTTTTTACCATCCTGTTTTCACTCTTCATTTTGGACTTATTTAAAAAACAGTATATATGTTTACAAACGAAAATATAAAATTGTATGTATATTATTATTTTAGTTGAATTATATTTTTTTAATTAAATCATAACAACTTTGCAATAAAGTAAGAAAAAAAAAATTCACAACCCATTTTTGAATAAATATTTAATGAATACAACATATAATTTAATTTCTAAATTTAAATATTAAAATATTATTATTATTATTCCTTAGTTATATTTTATTTCTACAATTAAAATATAATTAATAAAAATAATAAAATAATGATAATCATGTTAATGTAAATAATAAATTACATAACAAATAAGGACATTTTGGTAATAAACATGGGAATGTAACATTTTCATACTTTTTGGTGGGAATCACATTCCCACAAATATGATAATATCACTTTGCCATAGGAATGTGATATTTCTGCCACCTAAGATTCTCGTGTCAAAGTAAATATAATAATATAATTTCAAGTCCCAACATTCTTTAGAAAATTCAACTTTTTCACGAAATAAACGCACCCTTAGAGCACTGCATCATATCATATCAATGTATCATCATTCATAATCCGTAAAATTCATTAATAATTTTTGACCTAGCTAGCTAGAAATATATGATGTATTAACATGGACATTAATTACATAGTAAACAGATACATGAAGAATGTGTACAGAAACTATCAAGTTATATCGTAACCAACACGTGCCAAAACCCCCGTCAAGGAGAAATTATTTGGTACCAAAACCCCCGTCAACTAAGTAATACTGCAGCTAGCACTTGTCATTGTACGATTTCCATATCACTGATGAAAGCGAATACTGTTAGTATCAATGCATAATAATCACTTCTTATTAAGCTAGTCAAAGCAAAGACTGCTAGTCTTTCAGTGCACCGGCTATAAAGGTTTTGGAATATTTTTTGAGCCATCAGAGTCCTTCAATTCTTACTCCTATATACCATAATAGAGAATACAAAATGCATTGCTTACCTATTTTCCTCCTTTGCTTTATATCCATTCAAGCAATTGAAGCATACAGTTGTCTTCAGACTGAAAGAGATGCATTGCTCGAATTCAAGGCCGGTATTAATGATCCATTTCACCGTTTAGCTTCATGGAGAGGTGAAGATTGTTGTACATGGGCGGGTGTCAAGTGCAACAATCAAACCGGTCACGTTGTTAAGCTTAACCTTGCAAGTCCTGTGTTGAGCAATGGCTTGAGCGGTGAGACTATCCCATCTTTGCAGGCTTTAACTGATTTAAAACATCTAGATCTCAGTTACAATAATTTTAGTGGAAGTCCATTTCCCAAATTCATTTGCTCATTTAGTAATTTAAAATATCTTGATTTGTCTCTAACGGGCTTGTCGGGCATGATACCCTCTCAAATTAGTAACCTATCTAAACTGCAATATCTTGACCTCTCCAATATGGAATATTCTAATCCAAATGCTTATTCTTCTTATGCTGATATACGGTGGTTCTCTCATTTGAGATCTTTAAAGTATCTTGATATCTCAGGAGTTAACCTCCAAGATTCAAGAGAATGGGTTCAGGCGTTGAATATGTTACCATCACTAGAAACTTTGTATTTGTATGGGAACAATCTTTCAACAATCCCAACATCTCTTGCCATGGTAAACTTTTCTTCTCTTACAACTTTATATCTAGCTGATGAAAATTTTAATACCCGCATACCCGCTTGGATGGGACAATTAATTAGTCTAACAGAACTTATAATATGGAACTGCTCATTTATTGGTCCAATTCCCAATATATTTGGTAGTTTTGTTTCACTCACTGAACTATATTTGGTTGGTGGTAATAATGATTATTTAGAGGGTCCAATGCCACTACTTCACAATCTTCACAACTTGAGTCGCTTAAATTTACAAAATATAAATATTAATGAAGACATAAATGAGTTATTGCGTAAGCTGTCCAACGACGCACTAAAAAAGTTTAAGCATCTAACTCTCCGTAATAATAATTTAACCGGAAATTTAACTGGGTGGCTGAATAAGATGCCTTATTTAGTTTTACTTTCGCTTGATAATAATAAGCTAAACGGTACAATACCGGCGGAAATAAGAAACTTAACCAACCTTGTTTTTTTGAGCCTTTCCCAAAACTCTTTCACAGGGGAGATATCAGAAGTACATCTAACTGGTTTGTCCCGTCTAAAATACTTTTCTAGTTCCATCACTATTAGAGTTGCTGACAATTGGGTTCCTTCATTTCAACTGGTACAACTTGGATTGAGTGATTGTGAATTGGGACCTAAATTTCCATCTTGGCTCAAAAATCAAACTCAATTATCTAAATTAGATTTGTCAAACACAGGAATAGTTGATAGTCTACCAGATTGGTTTTGGAATTTATCATCTCTAAGTTACATAGACTTGTCACATAACCAAATCAGGGGAAGGTTGCCACCGAGCCTGGAACATTTCAGTCAGTTAGACACGATGATATTGAAGTATAACCAATTTAGTAGTGCCATATTTCCATCTTTACCTCAATCCCTTTACGCACTAGATCTCTCCAATAACTCTTTTTCAGGATCATTGCCACTGAAATTTCAAGCGCCATCTCTATCTATCTTGATTCTCTCAAATAATCTCTTTAATGGTAGCATAGGTCGCTCAATCTGTGAACTAACAAGCTTGCAAATCCTCAACTTATCAGGAAATAATATTTCTGGGAATCTACCATATTGCTGGCCAACAACGTTGCAAGTCTTGGATTTAACAAATAACAAACTTTCTGGTAATATTCCAAGTTCCATCAGTCAATTAAAAATGTTGCTAGTATTGCAAATCAATAACAATAGCTTAGTTGGTGAGCTTCCATCGAGCCTGCAGTATTGTAGAGACTTGTCTGTTCTTGATCTTGGGCAAAATCAATTTTTTGGTCGTATACCAGAATGGTTAGGAGATAACCTATCTAATTTAACAGAACTTCGGTTAAGGTCTAATTCATTTTCTGGTATGATCCCTTCCAATATAATGCGGCCAAGGAACCTTCAAGTCCTCGATCTTGCTGATAACAACTTTGTAGGGCCGATACCTCAGAATTTGGACAATTTGATGGCAATGGCTTCAAAAACCCAAAATGTCAAGAATAACACGTCATATGACTACTTTCTAAGAAGCGATCTTAATTTCTATAATGTAAGCCTGTCTGTGGTTATGAAAAGTTTAGAACTCAAATACTCTACCACACCCCTCTCATTCCTGAGAAGTCTTGATTTATCAAAAAATAATTTGACGGGTGATGTACCTCGAACCATAACCGCTCTACTTGGATTAAGAAATCTAAATTTGTCCAACAACCACCTTTGTGGAACAATCCCATTGGAAATTGGGAAGATGCAATCAATGGAGTCTCTTGATCTTTGCATGAATAATCTTTCGGGCATGATTCCAAATAGCCTGGCCAACTTGTATTTTCTTACAACGCTAAACCTTTCTTATAATAATCTCTCAGGAAAAATACCAACTGGAAATCAACTCCAAACCCTTAACGATCACAGTTACACAGGCAATGAGTATTTATGCGGTCCCCCACTTAATAAGAGCTGTGACACGGTTTCGGTTATTCATGGTAATAGTACGACAAGTGATCATGGATTATCATTAGAGAATGTATTCTTATATTTATTTGTGGTACTTGGCTTTGTGTTTGGGTTTTGGTTGTTCTTCGGTGTTCTTATGTTCAAAAGAAATTGGAGGTACCGCTTTTTCCAAGTGGTGGATAATATATTCGATAGAATCTATGTATTTGTGATGTTATACTCTGCAAGATTGAGGAAAGATGCCGCGGAATAAGGTTAATTATTAATTTGGCATTGAAATGTTATATTGGTACAAGCATGTAATAGTTATGCCTTTTAGTATATTTTTCTTTGTTTTGAGTGTGTGAAAATATTTGGGATCCAGTGTATAAAATGAATAATTTGTAAAATAATTATAAAATTGTCCAGAATTTCTTAGTGAGTATAAATTAAAAATATGTATGGCTCTTAAACTTCTTCACTTTTTTCTTTAGAAATGCATATTATTCTAAACATGTATCTTATTGTATCATGTTATAAAAGAAATGGTAAGTAGGATGTGTTGCTTTATTATACTAAAAAAATAAATATTCAAGTATATGATAATCTCAAAATGGCATATATAGTCTCAACTCTCAAAATGACATAAAAGAAGGAAAACAAAATAAAAATCTTCCACCAATATCCTTCACTACCACTAAAACTAAAACCCTCAAAATCAAAATTCTCACAATTTAGTCCCTACCAAAACCGCAAAATTCTAAACAAGCCACTCACTCAACAGCAACAACCTCCTTTACAAACGTCTTTTCGCACATAAGCCGCATTATTATACAACAACATTTTTGACCAAGACGCGAAATAAACCGTCTTAAAATTCTTATTGTGATGATTATGATGATGAATTTTTTCATCCTCTCCATTTTTGGTATTTTTTCTGACAAATAATGCAATAAAAAAGCCTTCCATTCCGTCTGTCGGATCCGTTCTGACGAGATGCTCCGCTGAAAGATTTTAACATCAACTATAAATATTATTTTGTTGAGAAATTTGCAAAGAAGCCATTGCATTATTGGAAATTGCAAGAAAACTATAAGTCTTTAAATATTGCAAAAAAACCCTTCTATTCCTTCAAAAAAAAAGGCAAAAAAAAAACCTCCATTCTTCAGAAAAATGCAAAATAGACCCTACTGTTTGTTAAGATCTAATACCGTCCGTTAACTCATCTTAATCATTCTAATTAATATATTTTTTATTGAAATCTTTTTATGCAAAAAAAAATTAATTAGAGTGATTTAAGCTGACTAAAATAACGGTGTTAGATGTTAAATATTAGAACTTCAAAGTCTTGTTTCAGTTCAAAAATAAAGGCTTACAGCCGTCAAAGACAGGAATGCCCCTGCGTTCCCACTGAGGGAAAGGAGATTCTAGTTCGAAACCGAGAGAATTGGCCAGGGGCAAAACGGTCTTTATCACGTCCTCGTTTTCTTCTTGGTGGATTGAGCAGGTGCTGTATACTACCCTCTCCACTGATGGAACTGATAAAAGAAAATAAAATAAAATGAAATGGAATGAAATGAAATGAAATGAAATGGAATAAGAAGGTTTTGTTTCATGATTTGTATGAATTGTTTTCTGTCTAATATAAAGAGAATAAAAGAAAAATAAATAGAATCAGAAGTTTTGTTTAGTAATTTATGAGTTTCATATTTAATATTAGCTGTTTGGACTGAAAATTTATAGAGAAAAGAATAAAACAAAATAGAATAGAATCAGAATCTTTTGGTTTCATGACTTGTGAATTTTCTGTCTAAACTTACCCTTTTTCTAATTGAAAAGTTTAAAGAGAATAAAAGTAAATAAAATAGAAAAGAATCAGAACGTTTTGCTTAGTGACTTGTACAAATTTTCTATATAATATTTGCTGTTTGTACTAAATATAAAAATAAAAATAATAAAATAGAAACTTACAAGAGAGCGCATGCTCAAGAGCCATTCTTTGGAAAGCAGAAAGTTTCTCTATTCTCTTATCATCAAAATCATTATCTGCATAAAATAAATGAAAATAAAATGTTTGTTAATTTGCAAATAAGCCCCTGCAATACAAAAATTGCAAAAACTACCTTTGAAAAACCACATTTGAAAAAAAAATCACTAAAATGAGATTTATTTCCAAGAAACAATATATCTCTCTGACCTAATAATATACATCCAAAACAAACTTACCACAAACCCGAATTAAAGATATTTTTCAAAAAAAAAATCATAAAATATTTAAATATTAATATGAAATAATAAATACCTTTAGAATAAGAAGGAAGTAAATGATCAAGTCTCTGAGCTGAAATTCCGGATCCCGAACAGGACGGGTCCAGTAATATTGCATTTACCTAAAATTATAAAATAAAAATGAATAATAACCAATATTATTTTTTCATAACTTTATTTTGATAAATCAGTACATAAGAAGATAATTATCACCACTTAGAAAAAGATAAATCAGTATATAAAAAGAATATTTATAATGTTATAAAGAAAAATTAAATGAACCAATATGGTTGATTCATATCTTTATTTGATAAATCAGTAAACAAAAAGATTATTATTTATCAGTACATAAAAAGGATATTTTAATGTTACTAAGACTCGTTATATTTTTCCGTAAAAATATAATTATCATAACATGAAACGGTAGGGTAAAACGTTAATCAAACCTTTTTGTATGAGGGATCCTTTGTATCTATATCCAAAAAATCACCATGCTTAATTTCAATATCTTGAAAAAGAATTAAGAAAATATACAAAAATTAGAAAAATAATAAAAAAATAATCTTCAAAATTTAAGAAGAAATAAATAAAATAAAAAATGATACTTTTTGCGCCGGATTTTTTGACGGTCTTTTGCAAGATTTTAACTCTCGATTCATTTAATTCACAAGCAATTATATTTCCTTTATTTTTCATAATTGCAGCAAGATGAGCCGTTTTATTTCCTGGAGCTGCACATGCATCAATTACCTTCAATTTTTTAATTAAATTAAATGTCAAAATTATAAAAATTTGAAATTTTCCCCTTTTGGATTCAATTTGTAGCTTTTTTAGCTCTTTAGTTGCACAAATTAGAGTAAAATATTAAATTAAGGGCCTAAGGCCGTTTGACCAAAATTTTCTTTGTTTTGTAGATTTATTTGTTCTATTTTTTGTAGAAATGAGAGTTAATTAAGGCCAATTGGATCAAATTTAGGATCAATTACTTGCCCCTCAAAATTAAGTATTTAAATCCTTAATTAATTAATAAAAAATAAAAATAAAACAAACCTTCCAGTTCGGTTTAGGGCTCAAAGCACTAGCTACCATACAACTCGCTTTACCCTAAAAAAATATAACTGAAATTAGTTAACTTAAAATATAAAAATAAATTATAGATGAATTTTATTTTTAAAAAAAGGAAAAGAAAGTAAATACTTGAAGAAATAAGCTTCCATCTAAAACCAAAGAATGGTTATGTAAATCAGTGCCAGCTGGCAGCTCTAATAAATCCGGTATAATTTCATCTTTTTTCACCTATTAAAATCATAAAGCAAATAATCAAAATTAGCATTATAATTATTGAGTAAATAATGTATAAAATTAAATTTGGAAGCATCAAATACCGTGCATATTTTGCCCAATTCATTTATAGCAGATTCAGTGTCGATTTTTAATGTATTAACACGAATATACCGTGGTTTTGAAATATCTGCACAAAATATAATAAAATAAAAAACAAAAATAAAACAGAATAATTCAAAAAAATCAGCAATACCATGATTTTGTTTATTTGGAAATAAATCGTCGATATTTTTGACATTTCTTTTAGCACAAGCTTTTGCTAAAGCCAATTCAAGCGCTTCTTTGTGCCGATTAATAAATTTCTCAATTAGGCCACTTTTCGCAATTTCCTAAATAAATTAAAAATAAAAAAAATCTAACGTAAACATAAAATTTGCATAAAATTGTTTATCTTTCAAATAATTTTATATCTGTATGAAATAAATTGAGTAAAAGAAATGAACCTGCCCAAATAAAACGTCATAAATGGTAACGTAAACTAATTCCTCTTGTTTCTGCACATAAATGATAAACCATTAAAATGTGAATAATAATAAGTATTAAATGAAAAAAATTCACTAAATAAATAATTAAACAAACCAAATTTACAAATTAATCACCTTCCATTTACTGCTCAAAATTCCCGTTGTTTCCAAAATCTCCTTAATAATTGCAAGACCTGAACAAAACAAAAACCCAAAAAAATTAAACAAGCAAAATGGTACATCAAACTCAAAAACGGTATATTGTGACTATAACAGAGATTCCTATTCCTACACTTGAGAGTCTGGCAAACAAGAGCAAGCGTGGCCTTCTTGTTCCTCACAGCCGGAGAGTAAACAAGGGTCTTAATGGACCCTGCGGCCCTCCGTGAGGCGTCTCCCCGCAAGACCTGCCGGAGCACCTTCGCCGCCTCCCGCCGCGCGAAGTACGCCGACCGCTCCGCCGCGTCTCGGCTCTTCATCCGGTTCCCGTTTCCGTTTCCATGCTTCTCCGTTTTGGCGTTGTTTCTTCTCTCCGGTGAGGTGGCGGAGGAGGGGTTTTGCGGCCGTCGCGCCATTGTTGATGGAGTGAAATGAGAAGAGAAGTGGAGAGGGAAGGTTGGTTGATTGTTTGTTTGTTTAATTGGGCCTAGAAAAGTTTGGCCCAACTATAAATATAAAAAATTACTCAAGCAAGCCTTAAAAAAAAAAATATTCAGAAGATATTTAGAAAAAAATAAATAACTAAAGTTTAGATTACGGTAGATATTTTATTTAATAAATTATCCATGTCTCTTATATTGAGCATGTAATATACAAATATATATAAAATAATTAAAATATAAATACTTCTAGTTCTATCAATGCAATAAATGAAATGTCTAAGAACTATTGGAAATAAAATACAAAAGAAATTTACAAAAAACTAAAATAACTAAGTTTTAGCTCATAATGAGACATTTTTTATAATAAATTCTTAATGTCTCTTATATTGAACATGTAATATAAAAAAATAGTTAAAATAGTTAAAATTACCACCACTAAGTTAGCCTAGTGATCATGGTACCAACCTCATCTATCCATAGATGAGGGGTTCGAATCTCGCGTCTAGCATGATTGATTTAAAAATTTAGATAAAAACATATGAGCCATAGCATATGTAGTTCTCCCTCATAAATAGTTAAAAATACAAATACTGGTTACAAAACATGTATCCTCGCAATAATAAATGCAATGTCGAAAAAGCGGTTGAAACAGAAAAATAAAACATGACATGACAAAAGTCCATCCTTTGACTAGGTCCCTAATAAATACACAGCTCTCAAACTTTGTTACATTTAATGTGAATATTTATGCATTTTGTCATACAAGCATTCAATATATAATACGATGAAACCACACTCGTTACATAAACAACCACACGACATTCTCCACAGAGAATCCGATATTTCTCCTTCTTGTTCCTAAGTATACATCTCTCAAACTTTGTTGCATTTAATGTGAATATTTATGCATTCAATATACAATACGAAGGAACCCGACTCGTTACATAAACTACCACACGACATTCTTCACAGAGAATCCAATTCTTACCCTTCTTGTTGCTAAATATAAACTTTGTTGCATTTAATGTGAATATTTATGCATTGAGAAAAGTTCAATTTTACCCTCTCAACTATTGAATTAGTTTATTTTTTGTCACTCAACTTTTTTATGGTGCAATTTTAGTCCCTCAACTATTTAATAGGTGGGTTTTTTGTCCTTCCATCCGTTAAATGCCTAAGTGTTTGTTAAATATGGCACGTAAGCAATGACGTGACATATATTCTTAACATATATACAATAACGTGTTAACTTTTATTTAACAAATAAACATGCATAAAAAATATACATTTTTTTTAATAAAAATAATGTTTTAAGAAAAGAGGGGAATTAATGAATTTTTTATTTTTTTTCAAACATTTGTCACGTTACTAATGCCACGTCATTGCTTACGTGTCAAATTTAACGGACACATAAGCACTTAATAGATGGAATGACCAAAATACACTTATTGAATAATTGAGGAATTAAAATTGGACCAATAGAAAGTTGGGGGACCAAAAATGAGCTAGTTCAATAGTTGAGGGGGCAAAAATAGACTTTTCTCTTGTGCATTCAATGTACAATACGAAGGAATCCGACTCGTTACATAAACGACCACACGATGTTTTCCACAGAAAATCCGATATTTCTCCTTCTTCTATGCTTATTTTCATGCCTATAAATTAAGGCGGGAATAGAAGAAATAAAGAAACAAAGAAGAAAAGGATTCCAGTCACTTCACTCTCTGTCAGAATAACTGAAAATTTAACCCATGCTGTGAATGCAGTTAGCCCACAACACTCACTCACTCACACAACACACACATTTTCACAAACAATGTCTCTAATGGCGACTCGATGCCTGCTGGGCAAGCGCAAGACGCGATCGAAGAACCGCGAGGAGTGCCTTCTCGACCCGGAGTATGATAGATCGAATGGGAAAGCCGGCAAGGGCAGGGGGAAGAAGTTGGTGAAGACGATAGCGGCCATGTTTGGGTTCGGGAGGAAGAAGAAGGGGGAGGAGGCGGAGCGGATGCGGATCGGGTATGAGGAGTTGGAGAAGAAGGAGGTGGATATGCCTTTTCAGTGGGTGGGGTTTGATCGGGAGGAGGAGAAGAAGGAGGAGGAGGGGAAGAAGAAGAGGCCGAGGCTGGAGGAGCTTCTTGGATGGGGTATGGAATTGGGGGAGAAAGATGATGAGATGTAGAGATTTTCATACTTGATTTGGTTTGGTTTTTTGAGAATGAAGAGGGATTTTTTTGTGATTTTTGCTGTAATTTTCTGGAAAAATTAAATTCCAGTGATTTAGTGGGTAATTCATTGATTTGTTGTTCGTTGATTCTCTGATTTTGGTACATTTTTACTGGGTAATTCATTGATTTGTTCTTTGATTCTGTGATTTTGGTGGGTAATTCATTGATTTGTTGTTCTTTAATTGTGTGATTTTCAGTGGGTAATTCATTGATTTGTTCTTTGATTATGTGATTTTGGTGTGATTTTAGTGGGTAATTCATTGATTTGTTGTTCTTTGATTCTGTGATTTTGGTTTATTTGTATCTTCAATTCTTGATTTTCTTGTGTTGTATCTTGCCTAATTTCTTGCATGCAGATGAATTGAAGATTTTTTTTTTCTTCAATTTTTGTTTCGTTTTGTTAATAATTTAGGGGCGATTAAATTGGTAATAAATTGATTATTTCCTTCATTCTTCATTATTATTTTGTTGTTCTTGTTTTTCTTGACTTAATTTATGAATGGACAAATAAAATCAAATAATTTTTTCAGTCGCAATGTGAAAAATTTAATTGTTTTTTGTAGTTTCTTTATTGATTTAATTGTTTTTTTATGTATAGTTTGTCATGTGGTTTTAATTTACTGCATATTGTTTGATGGGCTGAATATATAGTTGAGTACACATAAAACAATATATATTACTTGGACTCTTTTTTTTTTTGCCCCAAAACCCAGCCCATTCAGCCCTACTAATTTTTGTAAATCTATATCACTATGATAAATTTTTATTTATTATTTGATAAGAAAATAATGTTACATCAAAACAGTCGACTTAGCACAAATAATGACAATTAACATTTCAAATCAATCAAGTGGGAATATCAAATCCAATTTGAGAACGAAATCAGTTTGAATACAAGGTCAAATTAGAATTTAATAACCAGTGTGAAGCAAAATTAAGAAAGGGAAATTTACAAAAAAGCCCCTATCTTTTCTGAATATTATAAATAACTCCCTGTATTTTCGTTTATTACAAATAACCCCCTGTCAGAAATGTTTTCTTTACAAATACCCCCCTCCATCCATTTTTCCATCCATTTGAAGTTTAATTTTTTTAAAACTTTCAAAATACCCTCACCTAAAAGAAATTAAATATAAATAAAATAAATATAAAATATAACAAAATAATTATTTAAAAATAAAATTAATTAAATAGAAATAAAATTAATTAAAATAAATAAAATTTAAAGAATAAAAATAAATAGAAAAAGTTTAAAAACAAAAAAAATTAAATAAAAAAAATTATTAAAAAGTATTCAATAAAAATTAATTAAAATAATAAATTAAACAAAATAAAATAATTAAAATCCTAGAAATAATAAAATACAAATACAAATAATTAAATAGAAAGTAGAAAATAAAAAAAATTAAATAATAATAATTATTATTGACACATCAAATCCTCATTATCAGTGGTGGAACTTTATAGTAACCAGGGGTGCATGCGGCATGCCCCACCACCCCAAAATTTTGCACTATTGATATATACTGTTCTGTCAAAATCTTGGGGGAGGGGGCATGCCCCATGCATCCCCCGTTTCTATAAAATTCCATCACTGATAATGAGGATTTCATATATCAATAATAATTATAATTATTTAATATTATTTGATTTTTTTATTTTTAGTTTCTATTTAATTATTTGTATTTTTATTTTATTATTTCTAGCTTTTTAATTAATTTATTTTGTTTAATTTATTATTTTAATTTATTTTTATTGAATACTTTTTATTTTTATTTAATTATTTTTTAAAACTTTATTTATTTATTTTTATTCTTTAAATTTTATTTATTTTAATTAATTTTATTTTTATTTAATTAATTTTATTTTTTAAATAATTATTTTGTTATATTTTTATTTATTTTATATCTATTTAATTTAATTTATTTTAATTTAATTTCTTTTAGGTGAGGGTATTTTGGTTATTTTTAAAAAATTAAACATTAAATGGATGGAAAAATGGATGGAGGGGGGTTATTTGTAAAGAAAACATTTCTGATAGGGGGTTATTTGTAATAAACGAAAATACAGGGGGTTATTTGTAATATTCAGAAAAAATAGGGGCTTTTTTGTAAATTTTCCTTAGAAATGACCAAAAAAAAATTGAAGTTCAGCTATTTTGATAAAATAGCATACATACTACATATAATTTGAATATTTGTTCCGTATCCATTTTTTTTGATAAATATTTTGCCAAAATTATTTTGTGCCAAGATTTTCTATTAGTATATTATATATACAAAAATTATAATATGTAAAAATTCAATCATCTGTTAGAATATTAATGTACATTAATTAATTATACAAAATAAATTCCATTAATTAGACTCACAGTGCTAAGCTCCAATGTATCCATTACTAGCATATTAAATTCTTATTCTAAGTGCCTAATTTGGGGGCAATTTTCACATATACCCTACAAAGCCTCAAAATACCACATATTTTCCCCTCAAAAATGAAAAATAATATTATAACACCTCTACAAAACATAGGAAATATCACATATATCCTACAAAACCTAAATAATATCTTTTATATTATTCATATTTCACTTTTATTTATACATGAATAAAAATATATAACGGCCAATTTATATATTTTCATAAACTCAGAGGATGAGATTGATCTTTGTCATATTTTGTAGCAGCATTCATGTTATTTCTCATATTGAAGGTGTATATTATGTGATATTCTAAGATTTTTTCATTACATGTGAATTTTTTCTGCCTCCTAAATTAATGGGTAAATTTCACTATAAGTCACTTAACTTTTAAAAATGACTAAATAAATCATTTAACTTTTAATTATCTCCGATAAGTCACTTAATTTTTAAAAAAATATCAAATAAATTACCCAACTTTCAATTTTCTCATATAAATCACTCAACTTTCAAAAATAATCAAATATGTCACTTAAAATTTAATTAACCGAGTGACCTATTTGGTCATTTTTTTAAAAGTTGATTTACCTATATGAGACAATTGAAATTTGGGTGTTCTATTTGATAATTTTTGAATGTTTAGTAACCTCTACGAGACAATTGAAAGTTGAATGACTTATTTGATCATTTTTGAAAGTTGAGTGACCTAGAAATGCGCCCAGCAGTGCCCGATTACAAAAGGTACAACGAAATTACAAAAAAATATTCTTGTAAACACAAAAGGTATAATGATATTACAAAAAAATATATTTTCCAAAAGATATATTTGTACATACAAAAGATATATATTCAAGTGCAAATATATATGTGTACAGCTAAAACTGTATGGTGGGTGTTTCTGGGCACTCCGAATAATTTCTCAAATTTAATTTTGAAGAATTGTATAGATTAAAATTCTATATAATTCCCGGGTACTTACTTGTCTTTAGAGAATTCGGGTCAAAACAGCAACCGGTATAAACTACACGTGGCACACCATTTCCACACATCATTTCTTTCTTTCTTTCTTTCTTCCCCATTCCAAAACATACTTCTCAAAAACAATAACAAAATATCAAATCAAATCAAATCAAATCAAATCGACCAACACACAAAAATGGAGTAGAAAACAATGAAATGAACAAAACCAACACAGACAAAAAAATCAATTTCGAATCGGATCTAACCCTAACCCTAACCCTAATCGGAAATCCTTACCCCTAACCCTAACCCTAACACCAGATCCGGAGGCTAGATCGATCGAGGAACGGCGAGGCTCCGACGATGCCGCCGCACGGGGATCTGGACCGGCAGATCGAGCAGCTGAGGGAGTGCAAGTTCCTAGCCGAGGCGGACGTGAAGGCGCTGTGCGAGCAGGCCAAGGCGATTTTAATGGAGGAGTGGAATGTGCAGCCTGTGAAATGCCCCGTTACGGTTTGTGGGGATATTCATGGCCAGTTTTATGATCTTATTGAGTTGTTTAAGATCGGGGGAGACGCGCCTGACACGAATTATCTCTTCATGGGTGATTACGTAGGTATGTGTTCGGTTTTTGGATTCAGAAGTTTGGATCTTGGAGTGGATTTTTTGACTGGGTTTTATTTGATTGTTTGATATGCTGGTTTTGGGTTGGTTGATTGAGAGTCGATAATTAATTTTTTTGTTTATTGGGTCGGTATTTGGTTGATTTTTGAGGATTTGATTTGATTTGATGAACTGAGAAATGCTTGCAAAATTTGGTAAGGTGAGATTGGATCTTTTGTATTATGATTAATTGGATTTTTGAATCAAAGTAATAATTACTTAGGTTGTGATTTTGGTAAGATTTCTATAGTATGTCGGTTGTGAAATAATATTTACATTAATAATTGCTGATTGAATTTTCTCTTGTAATTTTAAAATAATAAATTGTAATTATTAATTAATTAATTATAAATTTGTAAATTAACAGATCGCGGTTATTATTCGGTCGAAACAGTTACGCTTCTAGTGGCTTTGAAAGTTAGATACAGAGATAGAATTACTATTTTGAGAGGAAATCATGAGAGCCGACAAATTACCCAAGTGTAAATTTCCTTATTTCTCTCTCCTTTTATTATTTCTTGCTACTTTGAATCTCACTACAATATTATTTTATTATTTTATTTAGGTATGGTTTTTATGACGAATGTTTGAGAAAATACGGAAATGCGAACGTTTGGAAGTATTTCACCGACCTATTTGACTATTTGCCTCTCACAGCTTTAATTGAGAACCAGGTCCATATTCTTCTTATATCTCTCTCTTTCCTTTTTTATTTATTTATTTATTTATTTTCTTTCTCTCATTATAATAAGCATGTATAATAATTCTTAAAATTAGATATTTTGTTTGCATGGTGGGCTCTCTCCTTCTCTCGATACGTTGGATAATATTCGCGCCCTTGACCGTATTCAAGAGGTACACATTTACATTCATTTTCCGAAACTTCAAATTTACACATTTAAATTCCATTCTAGTTCTATAGTACCATCGTTAACCTTTCTTACGTAAATTCTACACAGCATGGCCAAAAAGCACGGTAACAGAACCCACACGGTCTATAGTGCAAATAAATAAATATTACTTCTTTAACCATCAGCCACACTCAGTTGTAATTTCACGATGACATCATACTTTTAGTCATCCTTTGCTGCGTCAGCGTTCAGTTCTATTCATTCTTTTACCCTTCAACGCATTAATCACTTCATTATAAATAAACATAGAAAAGGTGGCTGTGTTATACATGATATTTCCCTAATATTTGCACTACAGACCCTACTTATCATCCTGCGTAGCATTAATGTTATATGCCTAAAATCCAATTAGCGGTATGGTAGGGTCTACGGTCTAAACATTACTTCAATCAGCCATACTCATTCCTGACATCATGCTGACATCACACTTCAATCAGCCATACCCATTCCTGACATCATGCTGACATCAGCCATACTCATTCCTGACATCATGCCGATATCACACTTCAATCAGCCATACTCATTTCTGACATCATGCTGACATCACACTAATCACTTAATTTTATTCTCTTTTTCTAACAACAGGTGCCGCATGAAGGACCGATGTGCGACCTGTTGTGGTCCGACCCGGACGACCGGTGCGGCTGGGGCATCTCCCCTCGCGGGGCCGGGTACACTTTCGGCCAAGATATCGCTCAGCAGTTCAATCATACCAATGGATTGAGTTTAATCTCACGAGCTCATCAGCTCGTCATGGAAGGCTTCAACTGGTGCCAGGTCAGCTGACTAAATTATTATTATTAGTAGTAGTAATATTTTGCTTTATTATTTGGCAGATTAAATTGCAAAAAAGCCCTTCTATTATTGGAAATTGCAAAAAAGCCCTTCTATTGTTTAGGAAATTGCAACGAAAAAACCTTGCCTTTTTGTTGCAATTTCCTAAATGATAGATGGGCTTTTTTGCAATTTCCAATAATAGAGGGGCTTTTCTGCAATTTATGCATAATGCATTTCTTTTTTTGCAAATTTACCTATAAATTAGAAAAAAAAAGAAACTTTTTGTACTTTCCAATAACAGAGGGGCTTTTTTGCAAATTTACCTATAAATGTTTTAAGAAAAACAAGAAATCTTCAGATAATATGTAAACGGAATGACCTGACACGAATTGAAACCTTCCGTGAGCTGGTGAGCTCTCGAGATAAGTCAGCCCATTGGTATGATTGAACTGCTGATCTATTGTAAGTTCTCAATGAGGGGCCGATGTGCGATTTGTTGTGGTCGGACTTGGACGACCGGTGCGGCTGGGGCATCTCCCCCCGCGGGGCCGGGTACACTTTCGGCCAGGACATCGCTCAGCAGTTCAATCATACCAATGGATTGAGTTTAATCTCGAGAGCTCGTCATGGAAGGCTTCAACTGCTGCCAGGTCAGTTTAGGGTTTATTATTGTTATTATTATTATTTTTGTTAGAGAAATTTGCAAGAAAGCCCCTTTGTTATTGGAAATTGCAAAAAAGCCCATGTATTATTTAGGAAATTGCAAAGAAAAAAAAACTTTATTCTTAAGTTAAAAAGACATTTAGGGTATTTTTTTTTTTTGCAATTTCATAAATAATAGAGGGACTTTTTTGCAATTTCATAAATAATAGAGGGACTTTTTTGCAATTTCCAATAACGGAGGGGCTTTGTTCATGAGCTGCCCTCTAGCTACAGTATCAACGTTTCCCTTCGATGTGTCATTCAGCCCGTTGTAAAAGGTATGGATGAGGAGACATTGTTCGAGTCCATATTATGGGCAAGCCCTCGTCATGTCTTTGTATTGCTCCAAAGCCTCATACAGAGACTCTGAAGATTTTTGGCTGAAGTTTGTGATCCGGCCTCATAGATGTGCAGCATTTCTTGGCGGGAAGTAGCGGTTGAGAAAAGTCTCGGCCAGCTGTTTCCATGTGCCTATCGAACCGGTTGGAAGTGCATGAAGCCATGCTCTCACTTTGTCTCTCAGTGAGAATGAGAATAATCGCAGTCTAATCGTGTCTGGGCTAACTCCATTTAGTTTCAGGGTGTCGCAATATTCCTGTAATAATGATAGGTGCAGCTTCAGATCTTTGGAGGGTAGACCTCCGAACTGGCTCAGTTGAACTATGCTGACTAGAGAAGGTTTGAGCTCGAATGTGTTCACATCTACTGTTGGTGCTAGGATGTTCGATTGTGGAAGGACCGTGCCTGGTGAAGCGTAGTTGCATAGTGTCCTTTATATCTGATGTCGCTGGTTATTGATTTGAGAGTCTGGGTTAGGGTTGGACGGTGGTTCATCAGGATTCGGTAGTATGGATGCGTTTGTGTTTCCTGGTATGGTGCGATTCGTCCGATCGTGTGGTTCTGTGCCTTCCCTTGATCCAGCTTTCCTCCGGTCATCCGCTTCATCTGAATGACTGCTTCCTTCCATCATCTTTTGTACTGTGTTCGTGCTCGGGTTCATTCTCCGTGTGATTTGTCTAGGTGTGATAGGTGGTACTGTTGCTGGATATTTCTTTTCGTGTCGTAGGTTATAGTGTGAGCGTCTATCGGCCCCCATCTCTTCTGAGACAACAAAAAGAAAAATTCAAGATTAAAAAGAAAAGAAAAAAAAAATTATTTGTAATACCTGGCACCGGTTGGAGCCTTCCGTGACAAGTTGGTGAGCCCTCGAAATGAGCGTGAATCCGTTTGTATGATTGAACTGCTGATGTAATGTGCGATCTGTTATGGTCCGACCCGGGTGCACTTTTGGGCAAGATATCACTCAGCAGTTCAATCATACGAATGGATTGACTTCAATTTCTAGAGCTCATCAGCTCGTTATGGAAGGCTTCAACTGGTGCCAGGGATGTTGATTACATTAATAGTGTTGTTTTGTGGATTAAATTGCAAAAAAGCCCCTCTGTTATTGGAAATTGCATTGGAAATTGCAGAAAAGCGCATCTACTCTTTAGGAATTGCAACAAAAAAAACCTTACCTTTTTGTTGCAATTTCCTAAAGAGTAGATGGGCTTTTTTGCAATTTCCAATAACTGAGGGGCTTTTTTGCAAATTTACATATAAATTTAAAAAAACACGAAATCTTCGAATAATATATGAACAGACTAACCTCTGACACCAGTTGAAGCCTTCCGTGACGACCTGATGAGCTCTCGAGATGAGTCAGCAACCCAATTGGTATGATTGAACTGCTGATGTAATTAATGAGAACAACCCATTGTAAGTTCAATTGTACAAACGGTCTGACTCATTTCGAGCTCACCAGCTCATCATGGAGGGCTTCAACTGGTGTCAGGTCCAGTTTGTTTATTTCTAGAGAAATTCTCCCCAAAAGCCTCTGTGTTATGGTTAAATTGCAAAAGGAGCCCCTCCATAATTGGAAATTGCAACAAAGAAAACCTCTCTATTCTATATAAAACTGCATAAAATCCCTACCATTTAAGGTTTAGTGTTTAGGGTTCGGAGTTTAGTACTGCTCGCTATCTTAAGAACTTAGGAGATTTTTTGCAATTTCCCGAAGAATTGAGGTGCTTTGTTTTGCAATCCCCTACCTGGGCTTCTTTTTTGGCAAATTTTCCATAAATATTATCACCCAAAATTTATTAATTTGAATAAATAAATAAATAAATTCCTCCAGGATAAGAACGTGGTGACGGTGTTCAGCGCGCCGAACTACTGCTACCGGTGCGGCAACATGGCCGCCATTTTGGAAATCGGCGAGAACATGGAGCAGAACTTCCTGCAGTTCGACCCCGCCCCGCGCCAGGTCGAGCCCGACACCACCCGCAAAACCCCCGACTATTTCTTATAATTCGTTCCCCTGTTAAAACCCTAAACCCTTTTTAGTACAACGCTTTGTTGTTTGTTTGAGAAGAAAAGGTGGTGGTTGTGGTTTGTAGAAGGAAGAAAAGAAGAGTTGATGGGTTGGTTAATTCTCTCTCTAGATTTGTGTTTCTTTCTCTTTCGCTTTGTGTTTTACTCTTTTTTCTGGCTGTCGGGCTGGTTATGTATGTTACTATTCTTTCGTTATGAAGATTAGAATGTGGTGTGTTGTGCTGTGATGTGATAAATTAAAAGAAAGTGGATGGGAATTTTTGTTGTGGTGTTTTTTTTTTTAATTTTTGTGTTGTATTATTATTATTATTAATATTAATATGTCTGTGATTTTAAATTTATGTTTGTATGTCATTGTTCTATTTGTTGTGTTGTTTTTTTCTGTATTGTTGTGTTTTTTGTATATTCTATTTTTTTTTATTTAATATGGTTTTCAAAATATATGTTTTATATATTATTTTTTTTATCTGTTCTATATTTTATTTCGCAGTAAAAAGAAAAAATTTGGAGTGCATCAGGAGTTAAAAAAAAGGGAATGATTCTAAAATCAACTAAACGTGTCTTCTCATGTGAAATTGTAAACACAGTTAAGATACTAAACCAACAAGCATGCAACAAAAACAATTGAAATACAAAGTTAAGCATAAGTTAAACTATTGAAATACAAAGTTAAGCTTAAGTTAAACAATTCCTCCATAAATATACTTGTACATATACAATAATCAAGTTTCTAATCTACAAACTAAAAGAAGTTATTTCTAAACAGTCACAACAAGCCGATAATTCGTTTATTCCCTCCACTCACTAATGACAACATAATTAACAGCTAAAGCATAATTAGACTCAAATATTTCCATTTAAATCGACCCTAGCTGATCAATTGGGCTATGCGCTTATTTTTGAGCCATTATTTCATGCGTTGTTTATTAATTAGGATTCTAACCATGTTAAACTTCCGACAAGTAGAATTTTACCCGGCAGCTCGCCTGGACACGGTGCGAGAAACGTTATTTTTCTCCTGAAAATGCATTACATCATTGTGTGAGAAAAATAAAAAGAAACAACAAGTAAACATATTATTGTGTTAAAAAAACAAATTCAGAGAAAAGTTACCTTTGCATATCTATATCCGTAATGTAAACAAAACCCGCAACATTGCTGCATTAAATTTCGAAAGAAAGTAAATAACAAGTCACATATTTTGTATTGTTATGAGCATCAAATCTTAATTACCACAAGATATCACTAAATTTGTCTTCTTACAAGAATCTTGGTGCATATATATAAATAAATATATGCATATATTTACATTCCTTTAAATTACCTGGAAATGATTTGGTCGGGTTCTTTAGCGTAAGAAACCCCCAAAACCAAATGCAACAAATCATAGATTATATAGAACAAAACAATGGGGTATGGTCTATAATGCAAATATTACAACTGAATATAGCAAATTAAAAAAGTAATATTTGCATTACATAGACCCTCTCATATAACACTTATCTCCCCCATTGTGTTAGCACTTTTTGCAAATTCCATAGCAAGTGAAACATATTTGACACCTCATGGGTCTCACAAATCATTTCCGAAACTTTATTCTCATAAATACACTCCATTAAATTACTTGGATATGATTTGGTCGGGCTCTTTCGCATAAGACACCCCCAAAACCAAATGAAGCAAGTCCTGACTAATATTGACCGGAACGACACGCACCACGTCGGCGGTAGAGAGGGAGAGAGAGAGAGGATGACTACAATACTTAGCTAAGTATTTGAGGTCTGGTACTCAGAATATTTAGTCCATTGGATTTGCACTGAGATTCGTGTTTTTCATGATAAGCAAAGACTTTGAGATAAGATTCATAAAAAGTTCTACTTGTTATGAAAAACACGAATCTCAATGCAAATCCAATTGATGAAATCTTCTAAGTACAAGACCTCAAATACTTAGTTGAGTATTTTAGTCTCTCTCTCTCTCTCTCTCTCTCTCTCTCTCTCTATATATATATATATATATATATATATATATATATATATATATGGGAGATGCTAAAAAACATACGTATGTTCGAACATACGTTTTTTTAAAATACCCGTAAAGTGGTTATAAAAAGTAAAAATTCAAATTTCAACCGTATGGATGTAATATATATGTTATGAATATGTTGTGGATTAATTTTCATAGGAATCAGAATAATATATCATTGCCATCATGTATCATCAAACTATTATTCCGATATATGTTTTGAATAGTGCTGCATATTTTTGATGATATATGATGGCAATAATATAATATTCTGATTTTTGTGAAAATTAATCTACAACATATTCATAACATATATATTACATCCGTACGGTTGAAATTTTTATTTTTTTAATACGTATTTTGGGTGTGGCTAAAAAACGTATGTTGTGCATACGTATGTTTTTTAGCCACACCCTATATATACTTATAAGTATATATATATATATATATATATATATATATATATATATATATATATATATATATATATATATATATACTTAGAAGGTTTTAACCATTGGATTTGTCTTAGGATTTATAACACACACACATTCCATTAAATTACCTGGAAATAATTTGGTCGGGCTCTTTGGCATAAGACACCCCCAAGACCAAATGAAGCAAATCCTGACTGACGTTCACCGGAACGACACGGACGGGGTCAGCGGTGGGCTCGGCGCCGATGGGCAGGGCGGATCTCGGCGCCTGCGGCCCGCCGCCGACTCGGAAGATTGATATGTCGGTGAAGTTGAGGATGGTAGAGTGGGGGGAGAGGTCGTTCGAAATTCCGTAGAAATATTCCTGAAAGGAAAAAAAAAGGACTTTATTAATTATGAAAGTAGCAAGGATTGAAGTGTTGAGTTGAACAATTTAGGGTTTGAGGATGAATGGGGTGTATTTAATTAGGGTAGAATTGGATTGAATAGAGTGTTAGTTGTAGAAATTGAGAGTTGATTGGAGTTTAGTTGGATTAAGAGAAAAATTTGGGGTTGTTTGGATGAGTTGGCATGTTATTAATGTTGCAGAAGTTAAGGATGTTTGAGTGGGGGGATAGATCGTTGAAATTCCGTAGAAATATATTCGTAAAAGGAAAACAAAATATTTTATTATTTATGAAAGTAGCAAGGATTGAAGTATGGAGTTGGGGGGTAAAATTGATTGAACAATTTAGGGTTTAAGGACAAATGAGACTTCTTAATTAGGGCAAAATTGGATTGAATTGAGTGTTAATTGTAATAATTGAGATTTAATTGGACTTCATTTGCATAAAGAGTAAAACCTTGGGTTAATTGTATGACTCAACAAAATCAAATTATAATTTTGTAAACTTACTCTAATTTTCACGCTTCGAGATTTTTGTCGCAGTTTCGTGTTTCTTTGAACCACACCACCAGATTTATGAAGCTTCACCACATCAACATTAGGCTTTGTTTTTAGCACATCTTTCAACATGCTATACAACTTTTCCTGTATTTACAAACAATCATAAGGTCTTACTAACAAAATCACACAAGTATCCATTTCTTTTTTAATATACTATAATACTTTTTTTTAGAGAGAGAGAGAGAGAGAGAGAGAGAGAGAGAGAGACCTGTCCCAAAACAAGAATGACATTTGCTTTGAAGGTATCAATAGCATTCAGAAGTAACTGCACAAATGATTAAACACACACTATCATAATCATGTTTAATTCTGCAAATACCATAAATTAAGGATATTTTTTCCGATAATAATCAATTTATACTATCTTAACAACATTATACCTCATAGCCAAAGCCTTCGACCCAACCCATGGTATTAATCACCATTCCAGCCGCTCTAGACTCAATATTTCCATTGAATTGTTTCTCTAATGTTTGGGCAAGTTCTTTCATCAAAACTTTATACAATTCCCCATTCGCACTGCAAAAAATTTACAAATAAACCAAAATTTCTAGTAGTTAAAATAAATAAATTAATCAAACGAACAAATAAATATATAAATAAACAGATAGATACAAAATAATGAAAGAAAGAATAAGATAATGACCATAAAAGTAAACGAAAGAAGGGGATCCCCTCAACAGGCAAAAACACAACAAAATCAACCAAATGAATAAAAATATTTTGACCATGGTAGTGAGAGAGGGAGAGGCTAAAATACTTAAATAAGTATTCAGCACTTGGTAATTAGAATTTTTTAACCATTAGATCTGCGTTGGGATTTGTATTTTTCATGATAAGCACAAGCTTTGAGGCCACTTCATGAAAAATTATACTCATCATGAGAAACACAAATCCCAAACCAAATCCAACTGGTAAAAACTCCCAAGTAAAACAAAAACAATAAACTCACATGGGGGTAGTGTGGCCGTAGAAATACGCCTTTTAGAAGCCTAGAATCGGTCCAAAAGTGTATGTGTGTGTGTGTGTGTGTGTGTGCGTGCACGCACACACGTAGAGAGAGAAATAAAATAAAGAAAAAAGGGATAATTTCACATCTACCCTTCTAAAACTTCAAAATATCATATTTACCCTTCTAAAAATGCAGATATCAGATTGATGGGTAATAAATATGACATACGGAAGGGTAACTTTGATATTTACATCTTTAGAGGGGTAAATATGATATTTTGAAGTTTTGGAAGGGTAAATACTAAATAGAAAATCCCTCCCAAGAAAGAAAACAATTTACTCACGTGGGGGTAGTATGCCCATAATAAAAAACCAACGGCATTTCCAACGGAATCCCTTCAACCACATCAACAGGCATTTCAACAGGCGTGGCCGAGACGGCCCCGGGCAAAGTGATGGAGCCCTGGCCAATATCCAAATCCACGAAGGTCGGCTTCCAGCCTCTTTTGGCCGCCCAGCTCAAAAGCATTCTGGATAAACTGCTCTTTCCGGAGTCCGTGGGGCCCACCACCATCACTCTCGGACCCTGCGAAGAAACAGTTTCAGCAAACATCACTTCTTCAGTCAGCTATATGTATGTATGTATGTATCTATGTGTGTGAATTTATTTAATATAAGATTAATATGTTTAGATGGTTTAGCATAATCCGTGGGGCCCACCACCATCACTCTTGGACCCTGCGAAGAAACAGTTTCAGCAAACATCACTTCTTCAGTCAGCTATATGTATGTATGTATGTATGTATGTATCTATGTGTGTGAATTTATTTAATATAAGATTAATATGTTTAGATGGTTTAGCATAATCCGTGGGGCCCACCACTATCACTTGTGGCTTCTGCGAAATGATTGGAAGAGGGGACACTGCTTCAGGAAATATTACTTCTTTAATTAGCGACACTCACCTCAATTCTTCAGATGCTCAAAACAAACCTGATTTTCAATTAATTCCACGTAAGGTAAATTAAGCGGGATTTTGAATCCCGATTCACAGTTCACATGTTAAGAACAGAAACTGTATAAAATCTGAGATGGATTTTGAGATCCCGTCTTTGTTATTTGAGGCGGGATTTGGAACTCCGTACTTGGGGTTTAGATGAGGAAAATTTTCAAAATTATTCAAGGGTTTTCAATTTCAGCAAAGATTCTCATTATTCTTTGTATCATAATTTACAAAAGGCAATTAGAAAATGTGAAGAATCAAATACATTGTGAAATAAAATAGAAAAGAAGGATTTAAGAAATATTTATCCACCTGTGATGCGTCAGAATCACCGTCTTGGGAATTTTTAGCGCGCGCTCTTCTTCCGTCGAGTATTGCATGAACGTTCACATAACTAACCATTGGTGTCTAAATTAATCAAAAAAATCAAAGGATCAATATATAATTAATTACAGTTTTACTCTAAAACTAGGATCTTTTTTATAAGATGGGTGTTTTTTTGATAAATTTGTAACAAAATTAGGTCAAAAACAGAAATATATGCAGCTGGATCCAATTCATGATGTACATAGAATAACAAAAAAAGCCTGAAGTTTATTTAGGGTTTAGGGTTTAGGGTTTAGCATAAAATTAATTGAACTCACCTCATCTGCCACATATTCCGCCTCGCTGAATCCCTCCAATTCAATCGTCGCTCCATGCCATGTAAATATCTGATACAAAATACAATTATACACATCTCAATTTACAATGTTACAACAAGCAAACAAATAGATAAATAAATAAAATCACAGAAACAGCACAAACTAAAAACTCAGAATTTCAAACTAACAGTAATAATTCTTCTTCTTTCCCAATCCAATTTCACCCCTTTTTATCAATCGTTCCAAATTAACCCAATTAAGCACTCAAACACGGAGAGAAAGAAAAAGAGAAAAACTCACAGCAATCTTCGACCGAGGCGGAACAGGCAGCCAATTCTCAGGCGGCATTTCGGTACCGAAAATCTCCGCCGTACCGGTCAACAGGCGGGCACGGAGAGGCGCGTCAGGACCCACTTCCACTCTCAGTTCACTCTCCCTCGCCAGCTTGAACTGCCTCGCCGGCTGCACCGGCGCCGGCGCCGGTATTGTCGCCATGGCCGCCGGTTGGAATTGCAAAAATCTCTATTGCTGTAGTAATAATAACAATAGTTTTGATTGATTGATTGATTGATCTTTTTTACTGAATAGAGCGAAGAAGAAGATTGTAAAAGAAATGAATTTTGGGCTTCAATTAAATTTTGGGCTGTATTTTAAAATCTTTTTTGTAAAAGAAATGAAAATAGGGGGAATTTGTTTATATATATATATAGGGAAAAATAGATGGAATTTAGGTAGGTTTTTCTTTTTCTTTGAGCAAAGAATGTTCGAAAAGGGATTCTAAGCCCTCTTCAAATTTTCTCAGTAAATAAAATAAAATAATAACAAAGCAAGAATTGAATTGGGTCTTTTGTGGGACCTGATAGAGCACGATTGTTCACGACGGGTCCCAATAACAGTATATATAATTCATTTTCTAATATAAATATATACATAACAATATATATAATTTAGTTTATAATAATAATATAAGTATAACAATATATAAAAATGAGGAAACAATATATAAAATGAGATAACAGTATATAAAAATAAAAAAATAAAAAATACACAAAGAATAAATAACAGTATATTAAATGGTAAAATAGTATATAAAATGAAAAAACAGTATATAAAATGAAAAAAATAGTATATCTACAGTGCGTCGTGCTATAGTGCGCCGAGTTTGCACATTTCTCTTTGTTAAATGGACTGGTTGAGTTGGTCTGTAGGAAAGATTGAGTTGGGGTTTTATTGTTATGAATGGATATATTCAAGGAGTTTATAATAATCGAATACGTCTTTTCTTCAATATTTTTTTAAATAATCTTGATAAGTTTTTTTATGATTATTTAATATATTATTATAAAAAAGAGAGAAAAAAAAATGTAAAGGTCTCATTATATGGGTGAAAATACTGGGCCCAAAATAAATCGAGAGAACATCGATAATTACAACAATAATAATTACACATTTTTCTTCATTTTAACAGGTATTGAATGCTCTTTTTAAACCATCTCAATAGTTTCAGAAACTGAATCCATTAGTTTAGGCATAACATTCAAAGAACATCAAGAGGCAAATCAAATTTTTACATCAAAAACATTAAAATCAAACCCTTACTTGAACCACACTTCCAAAAATCAAACCCTACTTAAAACCACACTACTTCCATTATTCATAGCTTCACACTTATACAAACACAATATACACAAACACAACAAACATGCCAAAAAAGAAAAACAAATCTCACTCCCTCAAAAACAACATGAACATATTACTCCTCTTACTCCTTTTATTTTCCATGCGCTTTCTCTCCCGTCTCAACCTTCTCTCCACCCGCACCAGCACTAGTACTTGTAACACCACTACCACTACCAATCTTAACCTCAACAGTACGAGGTTTCTTCGGTTCCGGCGGTGGCAATTTCTCTACGGTGACCGTCAGAACTCCATCCTTGTAATCAGCCGAAATGCTGTCAAGATTCACGTTGTCAGGTAGCGGAAATTTCCGCATGAATTTCCCCATCCTACGTTCCATGCGGAGATATTTGCCTTCCTTGTCTTCCTCTCCCGGCCTCTTTCTCTCCCCGCTTATCACCAACAAATTGTTATCTTCCACCTGTTTTAATTACGTGAGCGAAAAATGATCGGTAAATATATTTTTGGACAACTACTTGATCACACAAATTTAGTACAATAAACAAATACAAAGATGATTCCGTCGAAATTCAGGTATTAACTACAATCAGCTCAAATGAATTTCAATTTTTATGACAAACAGATAAATTGTCTATTGCATATGAGCTCAATTGACTTTCCAATTTAATGACAATTTAAGAACACTAAAGAGTGCACAAAGCTGATTGATTAACTAACCTGCACTTTGACCTCATTTGCAATAACACCAGGCATATCAACTGTCAAAACAATCCGTCCGTCGGGCAACTCCTTGACATCCATCGGTGTGTTGGCCATCGCCTTGCGGTCTCGCACATACGCACGTGTTGGCGCGTTAAACATCTTTTCAAATTCTTCCGGAACTACATCCATCAGTTGTTGGATGGTTGAGAATATCGGCTCGTCAATTCCCATCATCACATCCATTTTATTGGTTTGATCACTAGTGTTGTATATCTGAGCTTGGTTTTGTACTTGGTTGTGTGTGAAATGTTTTGAGTATTTATAATGAGAGGAATAGGGAAGAGCGGTGTGGAAGATTGTAGAATAGAGAGAATTTAAGGAAGGGCCTCGAGAGTTCTTAAAGCGGCTGGAAGGAGATTTTGGTGGTGTCTAGTTGGTTGCCACGTTGATTATGATGAGGATAGATTGGCACGTATGCAAGCCCCTCACCTCCATAATGAACTTTTGTGAAATAATGAAAACAATTTATTAAGCCTTGTACAGCATTTATATTTGACCGTGTGTTAGATTATTTTTTTAAGGTAAACAGTGTCCACAGTTTAAAAGGGAACATTTTTTGAGTTTGCATCTGCAGTTTAACAAAATTGGAAATGGACTGAATTCAATTGATCTCCGATTAACTCATAATTTTAATGACCCGCCCAAATCAAAGATGCCAAAAAGCAAGGAAAATCAATCTAATCTTATATCTCTCAATTCAGGCGTATTTGTTTCTGTTGGGAAATCGATCATTTATAGAATTTCAAATCCACACTAGTCAGCGAAATTCGTTAATACAAAAATTATTCATTTGAATCATGAATTAGTGAGCCCAAAAGGAAAACTCAGACTTTCTCCTTTGTTGTTATGAATGTGGAATTTGCCGAATTTCCCTTACTCTGAAACTTTAGACTAAGCTCGAGTTAGTAATTTGATTGCAATCGGTAGAAGTATAAGCTCTTTTTTGATAGGGAAGTGTTTTATGTTTTTAGAATTTTTTTTTAAGTATGGAGGTTTGGGCAATGACTTCATTAATTTTGAGCCGCATTACTTTGATTCAGCCAATATATTTTGAGCGCTCGTCGGGACTGATCCCGTCTTGAACAACCACCTTCCTTCTTTCTTCAGAGGTGACTCGTTCAAACAATCGTTATATTTAAAAAAAATCTTTAAATGTGTCATAATCTAAAATATGTTTACATCTCATTCTAGTGTTCCTCATATACTAAGTTCAATTTGTCTTACCAACTATATCATGTCCTCAGAACATAACATAGAGAGATCAAATAAAAAACCACAATTTAATAAAAAAAACTGACAACTAACAAAGAATAATATATAACTTAAAGGGAATAAGAAAGATTATTTGATTGGATAGATGCAAATGGTAATTACTGTTGTCATGGTTTCATCTAATATCTCACAAAATTATGTGAAGAACATAGGTAAGCTCATTCATTATTATTCTGAATTTTCTTTAAATATATCGTTCCACAACTTTCACTCTTACTATATAATCAAACGGGTCACGCATAATAGATGAAAATTCTAAAATGCAAAAAGAAGTTGCTAACTACCTACTTGCAAAAATTAGCATGAATATTGTGTGAAAGATGCACTTATATTCATGAGACAATATAATGAAAACATGTCATCTAGCTTATTTTAGTTAACCCTCATTCCACTTCAAATGAAATTATTTTTTTTCCAAATTATAAATTTTTGTAGGACTAAGATGTATATGTAATGTTTTGCAATGTTTGGGACATGAAATTTAGATTTGGAAACTTTGCGTTTAGGAAGTTTTGAGTTTTAAAAGGATAATGACTTGTAATCACAACCTTTTAAAGGAAATCATTCCAATCGGTATTTTTCAAAAGAAAAAGTATATAAAGCCACACATAAAAATAATAATATTTATCTTGATAGTACTGTTGGCAAAATCTGACCCTCGAACGTATGTATCTTGAGAAAGGTGAGAAAATATTTTGATTTATCCATGATCTACATCCGTGATCTGAAATCCGAAATGACTTGGATCCTAATAACTCGAAACTCAATTAATCTGAAATGCAAAAAACCCAGCCAAATGATCCGCGATCTAATGGCCTACAACATGAACAATGCAAACCCAAAATAACCCGCTCTGATCCGCCCAAATCAAGGACGCTGAAAGTCGGGGAAAATCAATGCAATTATCACAATTCTCGCGCATTGGCTTCTATTGGCAAATCAATAGGTTGTCGAATTTCGAATCCACATTTATAGTCAGCATAATTCATTACTATAGAACGCGTTCATGTGAAGGATAAATAGGCAAACCCGAAAGGAAAATTCATTTTGTCATTTGTTGATTAAAAAGCGAAATTTGACGAACTTCCCTCATTATGGAACTCTAGATTAACCTCACGGGTGCACTATCTTGGATTTGGCGGATCCAAGGTTGAGGGTGAGAAAGTGTATGAAACTTGAAGGAGCTGCTGCAAGTTGCAGCAAGTTCAATTCCTTTAAATAATAAAAAAGGGATTATAAGAAGAGGTAACCACCTGAGATCAGTTACCCTAACATCTAGACAATATGGACGATCTACCTAACAGTGTTTACTCCAGAGATCCGCTTCGTCGAGTGCTTTTCGAGCGATTGCTAGCGGAGTTCTTCGACGGGCGTTGAAAATTCTTTGGTTGCGTTCCTTCCATATGTTCCAGTTTATGGCCGCCCACAACGTCTCCCATTTCTTTCGCCTTTGCTGTCCCATTCGCTTTTATTGTCCAGCCATGAGGAAGTAAAATCGTGACCTCCTTGCGGCATGGCAGTAGAAATGTTGTTATACCGGTTGGCTAATCTCCAAGTCGAGACTGCGAATGAGCAAGATATCAGGAGGTGGTCCCTTGTTTTGAAGGTGGAACCGCATAGACTACAGGTCTGCTCATGAGGTCATTCTTTTTTTTCTTAGATTGTCCGCTGTGTTAATCTTGTTGTGGCATGCAAGCCAAGAAAAGAATTTTACCTTTGGCGGTATTTTTATTTTCCATAAATCCTTTTGCCAGGAAGTGTATGAAACTTCATTATCCATGACAGGAAGCATAAACATTAAATAGCCGTGCAGATGAGCTAGCCTGGCAAGGAGGCCTACTTCAGCATTTTCACAACATTACTAGAAAACACACATCTTTTTGAGACGGGTGAAAGGCAATTATTATTGTCTTTCTTGAAGCAGCATGCATGTTAAGTTGGCTTCGAGCTCCGAGACCGACCTTTGATCCTATAGGTGCAAGTACATTCCTTTGACTGGAGTGCCTTTTTATTAAGAATTTTCACACAAAGTATAGAGGTACATGCGATAATGACAATATTTAGTCACTTCAATAATTTTTTAATGTCAATTAAATTAATTTGATTTCATTAGTATATTATTAATATCTCAATTTGAAATCAACTTTTGTAAAAATAAAAAATATATTTATTTAAATGTCTCACATTCTAAAATCTTTTTGAAATTGTGATCGTATTCATATCCCATTCAATACATAAGACCGTGTCGCCGATTTGTTGCATATAATGAAAATTGGCTAGATAGTGGACACTCGTTTTTCACCTTCTTACATATTCGTTTCATACAACATATAATATAGAGATTAAAAAAATCATAATTTCATGAATAATCTGCGTGATCACAAAATATGATCAACGTGGGAAACTCATAAAGATTAATCTAGATCTAACAGAAAGAATCGGAAAAAAAGAAGAAACAAACGAATCTAAAATTAAAGAAAACTAATTGGTCATTACAATTTAAATCTACCGATCGAAGGAAGGGAGAGGAAACACGAGCAATCTAGAAAAAATCAAATGAATTTGAAGGTGAAACGAGAAAAAATGAATGAAAATGGGAGAACAATTGACTTATATAAGAGGAGACAAATGATCGTTTTTTGGCTTCAGCTTTTGATGCGATGGCGAGGATTTAATACCGTCCCATGATTTGGATCAGTAATCTCAACCATTGATTTTATGGGAATGATTTTGAATGGCTTAATGTTTCGCTTCTCCCATGAACCGAACGGGTATGAAGTTCTTATAAAAAAAAGAAAATACGGATATGAAGTTCATATCAAAAGAGAATTGTTAAATGATACTTTTTATTTGTTTTTAATTCAAGGGCCTTGGTATAATAGATATAATAAAATTTAGTAAAAGAGAACATAAGGAAGATATTGTGAAAAAATCCTTTTACATCGCCATCACTTGTATTCATATCGTATTCAACAAAATCTAAAGTGATCAAAGAAAAAACCACATTATTTTGAATAAGACTGACATATAACAAAGAACAATATTCCACGTGCGAAACATCATTAAGATATGGGCCGGGACGGAACCAAGATTTTACAATAGAGAGGGATGACAAAACAAGAATTCCAATATTTTTAATTAGCACCTTGTAGATTAATATTACAACTAAAAATCATGATTCAAAGGTGTACTATGGTACAAAATCATGTTGTTTCTAAAAAAATAATTTAAATATGTTATAATCTACATTCACAATCAACAAAACACAATATTTCAGTTAGAATAGAAGTACTTATATATTATGTAATATATGTTTCAATTGCAAGGTTACAAGCTACAACAAATATGCACTATCCATTTCAGTGAACCCCTATTCTTTTAATTATTTATTCAATTTACCTAGCTGAGTAAGCCTAAACCTGTAACTGCTATTATTCAAGGATGAAAATAAGACTTTTGGGAACTATATATGGATTTATAGGAGGGGCAAAGGCACCTCCGAGTCCACTTAACTCCATCCCACGGTGGATGAAAAATGTAACAATTTTTTTAAATTGTTTTTTTTTTTTTGAATGAATTGAATTGAGGAGGGTTCATAAAATCCCTCACTCAATAATTAGATTAGATAAAAAAGTTCATTAATACAAAACATAGGTCACTTGTGTAAAAATAAAAATGTTTGTTATCAAACTTCTATTCATTACACATGTAAAAGGGATGTTGATTAAAGTTGAAAGAATGAAGAGAGGGAAATATGCTAATTAAGTTCAAGAAATATTATTTCAAACCAACAATGAAAGAAGAGAATAGTTGTTAATTTAATTTTAAAAATATTTTTCAAATAACTAAAGTATTAATGATGCTAGTTTCTAACTAACACAGAGAGCTTTTATTTTGCAATTTCGATAATAATGCATGGGCTCTTTTGCATTTTTTATAGTTTAATGAACTTTTTACATTTTTCACATAGTGCAGGGGTCTTTTTGCAAATTTTCCTATTTGAAAAAATCTTCTTTCATACAAAATGTGGATTATTAAAGAAAAAGGAAAGACTTATTAGCTTCTAATAAGGACAGTGATTTTTTTTTTTTTTTGTATATTCAGCAATTGTGCAGGGGCGCTTTTGCAGTTTTTTATAAGGCAAAAACTTTTTTTTGCACTCTCGGCATAATGCAGGGGTCTTTTTGTAAATTTCCATATTTTGAAAAAAAATCCTTCTTTCGTGCGCCTTAGAAAGGTCTATAAATTCATGAAAATCAAAATATGGATTAATTAAAGAAAAGTAATAATTAATACCTGAGTCAGAAGCTTCATAGACTTGTTGTAAATCACATCACTCT
Source organism: Juncus effusus (assembly GCA_027726005.1). Taxonomy (NCBI): domain Eukaryota; kingdom Viridiplantae; phylum Streptophyta; class Magnoliopsida; order Poales; family Juncaceae; genus Juncus; species Juncus effusus. The sequence goes on along the minus strand of CM050893.1, from coordinate 862,572 downwards.
TGATCCTTTGATCAGTTATAACAATATTATACCTAGAGAGGTACGTCTGAATAATCGAGCCAACTTACAGGCTTGAAAAAATTTGGTTCCATTTAAGAAAATCATATTTTGTTACCTTCTTTTAATACGATCCCAAAATATTAGAAAATAATGAAAATTAACACCTAACCATACAACAAAGATAAAAAGACCTCATTTCGAATCCAAATTTTTCAAAAATCAGAAACTGACTCCTTGATCTGATGTATGCTCCATTGGTATCATAGTGCTAAAACTGTAATAGATTCACTCTTATTTTGTGTATATTTCATTGAAAAGAAGTAGAACAAAATTAGATAAATGTTAGAATCTAAAATCTGAGTTGAAGAATCTAAATCCGAACCATAAGGTTCTTTAACTTTTTAAGCAAAAAAAAAAACTTATATATCATGAATGTGTAACATACAAATTTCCATTAAATTTCCAATGTCGATCGAATTAATTTGATTTACTAAGTATATTTTTTTAGTGTTCGAATTCACATCAACTTTTTTTGTAATAGTAAAAATAAAAAAAAGGAACCTGATAATTCATTGATTATCCATTGTGTCATGTTTTAAATCAATATTTTTTAGTATATTTAATTGCGTCATGTTTTAAATCTTTTCACAATACATTGTCATGACTCATATTGATAATCCGTTGATAACCTTATATATATCTTCCTTGCAACATAATATAGAGAGACCAAATATAAATAAAACACTACGATTAATAAAGAAACGATATACAACATTGGAAAACTCATTAAATATTTTGTAGGATGAATGAAGTACTTACAAATCCTTGCATAATTCAACTTCATGGTTCCATCTAATATCTCAAGAAATTATGTAAAAAAACATAGATGCATTCATAATCTGTAATTTTTTTTAACTTTCATTCGACAATTTTCACTCTTATTATAATCAAACTGAAGTTCTTTTTTGTCACGCCTAATAGGTGAAAATTCTAAAATGCAAAAAATGTTGCTAACTAACTACTTACAAAAATTAGCATGAAAATTGTGTGAAAAGGTGTACTTCTAATCAAGAGATAAAGAAATTAAAAACAAAACATGATCATCTTTCTTATAACCACTTGAATTAGAAAAAGAAAAGAATGGGAAATCCAAAAAGATAGGTAGGTAAAATGACCAAATAAAAAAATTGGAAAAAGTAGACAAACAAAATAATAACCAAGACTAAACATTACTAAATTGATGCCCTTTTTCGACTATTACTTTTGTTTATTCACCCCTAAACTTTTTTTATTCATTTAGCCCTCTCAATTAATCAATTTGTTCAAATTCCCTTCAGTTAAGTGATGGTGTGTCTTAAATAATGACACCATATGAACAACACTACAAAAATTTCAAATGATGTGGCAAATTTCTCTTTATTGTTTTTCTTCTTTTCAACCCTATTTTTATCATATGCACAAACCAGTTCGATGAAATGTCTGATAGAAACAAATTCTTACACAACCTTGGTTTTAATAGGACATGTTAAGTACAACTGATATGAGTTGTCTATAACTATAGAAAAATTTGCCACATTATTAAATTTTTGCCATTTGGCACATCTGATGTGTTATTATTAAACAGCCACATCATCACTCAAACCTATGAAAAGTAGGATTTAAAGAAAACTCAATAATTGAGGGGCTAAATGAACAAAAAAATAGTTAAGTGGCCAAAATCAAACTTTCTCAAAAAAAAAAAAATTTGAGAAAAATCAAACTTTGTCAGAAAAATAATTAAAGTTGTAAACATAATTCTCTACCTTATTTTATTAGAGAAGCAGCGATATATTATGTCTAGACACTCTACCACTAGAATTTTAATTGAAAACCAATTTCTTTCTTAGAAATTCAATATAATTTATCACCAGTGCTTAACAATGTTTAATTGTGTTTCTATAAAATATATTTTTAAAAGGATCCATCTTTCATACAATACAAAGATTATGAAATTCATGAAAATCAAAATGTGGATTAATTAAAGAGAAAATTGATACTTAATACCTGAGTCAGAAGCTTCATAGACTTGATCGCAATTGACATCGCTCTTGATTATTTGATCAGTTGTAACAATATTATACCGAAAGAGTTACGTCTGAATAATCAAGCTGATTTACAAATTCAAAACAAATTTGGATACATTTGTCTCTCAGTATCATATTTCAAAACAAAAATCTTATTTTATTGTCTCTTTTTTTGATAATGTGCTTTTCAGAAATCATAAATTAATGTGCATTTCAGAAATCATAAATTGACTGCTTGATCTGACGTATACTCCCTCGGTATCATATTGCTAGAACTGCAGTAAATTCAATCTCATCTTGTGTATAATTCATTAATTGGAAGAAACAGAATTAGATAAATGCTAGAATCTAAGATCTGAGTTGAAGAATCTAAATCAAAACCACAAGATATATGTTTTTTGAGAAAAAAAAAAAAGCAATTTGATCACGTGTATTTGTAAATTACAGAAATGCTGACTATTGCAAAATTAGAAGGCTTAAAATTAAGTGAAAATTTGTAGTTTGTAGGATTAAACGACGAGATCAAACTATTGCGATTAAGAATAACATATAAGTACTTGCATTTCCGATCCACCAGCAAAGTAATGATATTTATCAGAATAATCTAAATCTCCTAACAGAAAGAACCGGAAAAAAAGAAAAGATTGAATCTACAATTAGAGAAAACTAATTGGTTATTACAATTTAGATCTACGAATCAAAGAAACGAACAGAAAACACGAGAAATCTACAAAGAAATCAAATAAATTTGAAGGGGAAAAATGAGAAAAAATGAACGAAAATGGGAGAAAATTACGATCTGAACATTGTGGAAGAATTGTATGGAGGATTTAATACAATTCATTTATTTATTTGAGTAAAACTTTATTTTCTTATATTTATCAATTTATTAATGATTAAACCAAAAAAAGATAATTTTTCAAATTGCTCTAAAAATCTTAAGTTTTATGGGCGTCAAGGCCCCTAAATACTTCGGCCTTTAGACAAATGTTAACGACCTTAGAAAATTAAGAGCCTTGTACAATCAATTAAGAGCCTTGTACAATCGCATGTCAAGTCCACAATGCCTAAGCATGAGTAACTCGTTTAATGATGCTATACAACTACGCAAGAGATAAAGAAAAAACATGCAAAAAATTGAACGAAAAAAAGAACAAGAAATATAAGTATAGATAATAAAAATATTATTACTTGAGCTCTATTTGTCGTAAAGAAGATTACTTGAGCTCTATTTGTTGCAAAGAAGAAGAAAAAAAGGAGTTTTTTTTCAAAAGTCTCTCTCATTTTTATAACTTGGTAGAAATTTCACAATCCAAGAAATGCTTTCTCTCGTTCTTTTTATTAAAGTTAAATTTTACAGTAGGTCACTCAACTTTAAAAATAACTAAATACGTCACTTAACTTTCAATTGTCTCTTAGGGGTCACTCAACTTTAAAAAAATGTTAAATATGTCACTTAACTTTTAATTATTTTTTATATGTCTCTCAAATTTCAAAAATAACTAAATAAGTCACTCAACTTTCAATTAATTGAGTAACATATTTGATCATTTTTGAAAGCTGAGTGACCTGTAGAGAACAATTGAAAGTTGAGTGATTTATTTGATAATTTTTTAAAGTTGAATGAGTTTTAGGGGACAATTGAAAGTTAAGTGATCTATTTTGTTATTTTTTAAAGTTGAGTAATCTATGATGAAATTTATTGTTTTTGTAATTGTTTTCTTATTCACAAGCAACATACAAATTTAATATTCTCTAGAAACATACAAGCAACATAGAAATAATAAATAAAAATTAATTACATGGTATTAATAGGCAACATACAAATATTAATTACATAGTATACATATATATGGTGCATGTGTGGCAATTTTCTGTGGGGATAGTATTGTTTTATTTTGACTTAAAAATGTTTTTTTTAATTAAGTTTATTTTATATCTTGAATATCTGAGACTCTAATTTCGTATTAGCTGTTTTATATTTTATATTAGATGTTAATTTTTATTAGTGATAGATAATGAGATTATATATTATTTAATTATTCAATAAGAAAGGGTAAAATTTTATCAACTTTATAATGTATTACATAATGTTAATGTTGAAATAAACATGAGAATGTTACTTTTGAAAAATCAACCAAACAAAAATATTTTCATTGCATTGGAATGTGATTATATATTATTTAATTATTCAATGAGACACGTTCCAAGCAACGTAATATCGCATTACCGATCCACTCAATTTTAAAAAATTATCAAATAAATCTTCCAACTTTCAATTTTTCCATATATGTCACTCAACTTTAAAAAATAATCAAATATGTCACTCAAATTTCAATTAACCGGGTGACCCATTTGGTCATTTTTTTTAAATTTGAGTGACCTATATGGGACAATTGAAAGTTTTTTTTTGAAAGTAGGTAGGCAAAACGCCTACTAAAGACTTTAATTAATTAAAATACAAACTACAAAGTTTTGGGTTTATCAAGCCTCAAAAAGAAAATAAAAACAGACCAAGAGGTCAACTAAAAATACATAGGAAGATTATCCTAGTGTTAAAATATCCAAATTTCTCGGTCTAGAGCTGCCATCACAACCAGGCTACAATAGTTTGCTAAATCAGATAAAATTGAAAGTTGGTTAGTCTATTTGACAATTTTTGAAAGTTTAGTAATCTCTAAGAGACAAATGGAAAAGAATAAAGATAAATATATATTATTTTATATTATATCTTAATTTTTTTAATTATTCAATAAGAAAGGGTAACAGATATATTTTATCAACTTTATTATGTATTACATAATGTTGAAATAAATATGAGAATGTTACTTTTGAAAAATCAACCAAACAAAATTATTTTCATTGCATTGGAATGTGATTCCGGAGACACGTTCCAAGCAACGTAATATCGCATTACCGATCTAGAGACACCCTAATAGATTGGCAAAGAATAAAGATAAATATATATAATTTTATATTAGATGTTAATTTTTATTAGTGATAGATAATGAGATTATATATTATTTAATTATTCAATAAGAAAGGGTAAAATAGATATTTTATCAACTTTATTATGTATTACATAATGTTGAAATAAACATGAGAATATTACTTTTGAAAAATTAACCAAACAAAAATATTTTGATTGCATTGGAATGTGATTCCGGAGACACGTTCCAAGCAACGTATTATCACATTACCGATGGAATGTGATTCCGGAGACACGTTCCAAGCAACGTAATATCGCTTTACCGATCCAAAGGCACCCTAAGAGATTGGAAAAGAATAAAAATAAATATATATAATAACAACTTGCGTGTACACTCAAAATCCTTCATAAAAATCTTATAAAAAATCATCTATAAATACAAGTCTATAGATTATTAACCCCCAGCCTAGAGAGAGAGAAGAAAAGAAGCAAATCATATAAACAACACAAAAAAAAGGAAAAATCTATCATGACATAATATTGCCTCCCCAGCCCCTTGATGAGCCAGCATTGTGTCAGATGTAGTAAGCGAATTCGTCTGCGTTCGTGGTAAGTGGTATTATGGCTGGTTTTTTTTTTCTAGATGGTTTATTAGATTTATATAATATAATGTAGGTACATATGCATACATCACATCATAGTATTGCATTTTTGCTTCCCTAGGCAGCCTGCATTTACCCTCTTTTTTTATTCAAGATATTTTTTCAAAAATTTTGACTTTAGAGTTTAGATATGAATATTTTTGTGGGATCCATCGACTTGTAATTTTTTTCTCAACTTAATTATGAGGTGAATCTTTAAGAATTATATGCATCCTAATTTCCATTTTGGCAAAATTAATAATTACAAAAATAGTTAATTTCTATATTTATTCTCCTAATTTCATTTACATTATAACTTCCATTTTAATCAAACATAATGTCAACCGGTAAGCAATCAATTTGAATATATATACATACACTTTAATCACTTAATGTATGCGCTACTAAAAATAGGCGGGCTTTTATTAGCTGGTAATTGAGCCCAATTTCTGACAGCTGACGATTTCTGCATCGTACTGATAATTTCTGCACACAAAAAAAGTTGAAACTAGAAAATCGGATTTACTCCATTTACCACACAGTTTGCTGACATCACGCTGATCATATCAAGGAAGTATGGGGGCAATTCTATGTCTTCAAAGAAAGACTAAAAAAAAAAAGAGAGAAAACAAACACAGAGAGAATAACACAACAATGGAGTCTGAGGAGCAGTTTAAGTGCAAGGCAAGGCTGCCGGATTTCATCGTGCCGAAACAATACGACCTCTTCCTCAAGCCCGACCTCTCCTCCGCATGCAAGTTCGCCGGATCTGTGCGGATCGCCGTCGGGGTGAAGGCGCCCACTCGGTTTGTGGTGCTGAACGCGGCGGATCTGGATGTGAAAGATGGGTCAGTGGGGTTTATGCAGGAGGGATCGAATCAGGTGAGTTTTGGGTTGTTGGTACTTGATTTGAGTGATTGGATTGGTTCTCTTTATCTCTCTCAATTTGAAATAATAATTTTTTTTTATGACGATTCATTTTTTAGTTATTTGCTGTGTGTTAATAGAATTTAGATAGACGATTGGATTTTTCAAATATTTTTGTACTTTCTGAGATGTTTTTTATTTTTTATTTTAAAACTATCTCTGTTTTATTCAAATGAATTATATGAAATTCTAGAATTTTGATAGTGAAATGATTTTAACTGTACAATTAAGCATCTTTAAACCATTTGCACAATGCAAATTTGTACCATTTTTTGTATCTTCACAATGCAAATTTGTACCATTTGCACAATGCTATAATTCTCAATAATATTTTTGGGATTTTATAGTGCATAGAGTATATTTCATGATTTTTGTATTATTCCGTAATTAATATTACTTTATATTATTATTAATTGTTATAAGCTTATGATGATATAGAATTAATTTTGTTAATATTAATCGTATTATAATAATCTGACTATAATTTATTGGTTACAATAACTTTATAAATTATATTTTCTAATATTGCTAATTTGTTATATTATTAATACAATATCATAATATTAATTTATTACTAATCCAACATCAAAATAACAAACATTAATTAATAGTATTTATTATATTTTATTACTTCTTAAAATAAATTAATAAATAAAAAAATATTTTTATAAATAAAAGTAATTATTGGGTACAAATTGGAGTCTCATATCAATTGAAAACACTGAATTGTGTTCAAATTGGAGATTCATATAAATGAAAACGCATGGCACCATACTATTGGAGCACGGCTTGTTTTGATTGGATGTACAAAAAAGTACAAAGGTCGGGTTAATCCCACTTGCATTGATCAAAGAGAGTTAGACCTCTTTATATTACTACATGTGGCTTATAAGTATGAGCATTTATTTAAGAAAGTGGGCTAATGAAAATTAAGTTTTTAGGCTGGCCCGATAGAGAGACGTAGGGCTTTTTCTTTATTATTTATATATATGGTAAGACACGTGTCACTACATAGTGGAATGTCTAAAATTATAGCATAGTACAAATTACTATTTTTGAAAAATCAACCAAACAAAAATATTTTCAATGCATTGGAATGTGATTCCGGAGACACGTTCCAAGCAACATATCGGAGTACCGATCGAAAGGCACCCTAAGGGGCCGTTTGGCATGCGGAATTAGTAGAATAGAGCCGGATTATAAGATGGAGAAATAGAAAATTCCGGAAATAGCTAATTCCATTTTTTGTTTGGATGGTTGAAAAATAAGATGTTGGAAAATACAATTCTTTGTTTGGTTGCTTGGAAAATTCTAGAATTTTATTGTTGTTAATATTGAAATTAGTAAAAGATATTATATATAATAATTTAATTATCTAAACAATAAGAAAATATTGACATATTAACTGGAGAAAAATAAATTATGAAAATTACCTCTTTGGTCCCAATATAATTTTAAATAATCAACACAAAACGCAAAATAATTTTAACAACCACCAACAAAACATAAAAAATGATTTTAAACATTCAAATATAGTATAAGATTCAAATAACATAACATTGTAACGTATATAGAGTATGGCACAAAAGCACATTAAAACTTCCACATCACCCTCCAAAACATATCCCTACCAAAATAATTAATTCCACCAAAATATATACGCCACACAAAAGTATATCCTAACTCCTTTCAAAGCCTAGAGAAGCGCCCCCCTCCCACTGTTGGATCTAGTAGTAATTTGTCAATCATTTCCGTCTTTTCTTCCCTATTATAAGCGATGAACATTGACCCAACGGTCTCATTTAGAAGGAAATGGTGGTGAACACATCTGAGTTCTGGTATTGGAAACACATCTACTAATGTTTTTAGTTGTTCCCACAAAGTTATGGAAATTTGATGAGACACGGGAACTTTCGGCTTACTAATGGCCTTTACAAGATCTCCGACATGATTGGCCAAATTATAGATATCATTACCTCAATTAAGGTGCGTGCTTCATCTTCACCCATTACAATCATTTTAGTTGCATCATCAAAGTGAACACCACTTTTACCCATCAGAGTTTGAATTGTTCGCCAATTCTTTTTTAAACTCTTAATGTGATTAGTTATGTGCGCATCCACATAACTAATATTAAATTCTTTGTTAAGCTCCTTGCATGCAGAGTGTATAATTGTGCTCTTAAAACCTCGATCTCCCTTCAAGTTATTCCTCGCAGCTTCAGCCAAGTATTTCTTGGTTCCATTGAGCATTTTTTCGGGTATTAAATTCGGTTGCAGCAACTTCAGATTGCATCTGTTCAAGGAACATAAATTATTGATCAAAGAATTTTACTTAATTTTGCTATTTTACTAGTTAAGATTGTATCTATTTACTGACATTTCTTATTCATAAGCTCCAATTAATATACTAAAAAAGAAATTAATCCATAATCAATTCAGACAGATTGATGTATTCAGGTTCATATTTAACCAAGAAAAATATCATTTACCCTTACTAAATCTAAAAAAATAACCATCAATCAATTAATCCTTAACAAATAAATGGTCAATTAACACTCAAATAGAAAATATAACTCTTAATAGAAGAGGACAAAAGTTAAGTGCCACTGGTCAATTTTTAACAAAGTGAGAGAAAGAGAGAGCGCATGGCTTTGTCTGAGAGAGAGAGAGAGAGAGAACATATCAAAAAGAGCTTTAGTTTGAGAGATTCCAATTACCTTCGTTCAATGGAGCAAAGAGAGACAGAACCCTAAACAACGAAGAGAAGACTGGCGAGCAAGAGAGAGAAGGGAAAAGAGCTATGTTTGTACAGTCTATAATTTTTTCTGTCAGCGCGGGAGATTTGGCGCCTTAATCTTTTCCCGGTTCTTGGCGCTCCAACTTTTCGGAGAATCACATATTGCGGGTATAGTGCATAAAAAAAAAACACCGGCAAAACATAATTCCTGTTTTCAATGGCTGCCAAACAGAGAAATTAAGGTTTGCTGGATTTCGAAATGCAAATTCCATCTAAAATCCATTGCTCCAAACGGGCCCTAAGAGATTGGAAAAGAATAAAGATAAATATATATAATATTATATTAGATGTTAATTTTTATTAGCGATAGATAATGAGATTGTATATTATTTAATTATTCAATAAGAAAGGATAAAATATACATTTTATCAACTTTACCAAGTATTATATAATGTTAAAATAAAGATGAGAATGTTACTTCTGGAAAATTAACCAATCAAAAATATTTTGATTGGATTGGAATGTGATTCTGGAGACACGTCCCAATGAATGTCATTCAATATCACATTACCGATCCAAAGGCACCTTAAGACATTGGAAAAGAATAAAGATAAATAATATAATAACAACCTGCGTGTACACTCAAAATCCTTCATAAAAATCTCATAAAAAAAAGTCATCTATAAATACAAGTCTAAATTATTACCCCCAAAGAGAGAGAAGAATAGAAGCAAATCATATAAACAACACAAAAAAAACAAACACAAGAGAGAAAACAGACACAAGAAAGAATAACACAAAAAAAAGAGAGAATAACAAACACAACAATGGAGTCTGAGGAGCAAAACGTCGAGCAGTTCAAGTGCAAGGCGAGGCTGCCGGAGTTCATCGTGCCGAAGCAATACGACCTCTTCCTCAAGCCTGACCTCTCCTCCGCATGCAAGTTCGCCGGATCCGTGCGGATCTCCGTCGAGGTGAAGGCGCCCACTCGGTTTGTGGTGCTGAACGCGGCGGATCTGGATGTGAGAGATGGGTCGGTGGGGTTTAAGAAGGAGGGGGATTCCAAGGTGATTTTTGGGTTGTTGGTACTTGATTTGAGTGATTGGTTTTGCGAAGATTGGTATTTTTGTTATTCGCTGTAGATTGGTAGAAAAAATATGATTAGTTTAGTTTGAAAATTTATTTTTAAGCAATTGAAGATTGGATTTTTCAATATTTTGAGCTGTTTTAGACATTTTTGTTCAATTTTTTTTTTCCAATAGTATATTTTTGTTCAGTTTCCAAAGCTATCTCTGTTTTTATTCAAATAAATTATATGACATTTCGGAATTTCAATATTGAAATGATTTTAATTGCATAATTATGCGCCTTATATACCATTTTTTTTCCCTTTTTTTGTATCTCCCGTTTCTTACCTCATCTATACAGTAAAGAACTGTGTATTAGCACACCAATAGTACAATACAGTATAAACTCCATATTGATACTAATTTAGAACTATTTCTAATTGCAAAAGACTTATCCTTTTGGCCAAATTTAAACTTAAATCTCTCCATTTATCGCAGGAAATCCGTCCAGTGGAAATTATCACAGTAGAACAAGACGAAATTCTCATAATTCGTTTTGATGAATCTCTCCCTCAAGGCGAAGGGGTTCTCTCAATTGATTTTGAAGGAATCTTAAGCGATAAAATGAAAGGATTCTACAAAAGGTCACTACTTTTTTTATTTTTTTTTCCTTTAATTTTTGAATTTTCTTTTTAGAAATGAACTTATATTTTTGTATTTATTTATTTTTTTGGGTTGAAATGTAGTGTTTATGAATATAATGGAGAGAAAAAGAACATGGCTGTGACTCAGTTCGAGCCAGCTGATGCGAGACGCTGCTTTCCGTGCTGGGATGAACCATCTTTTAAGGTTTTTTTTTAATTTTTTCTATTTTATTTTAATTTTAAATTGATGTATCCTTAATTTATATTTTTTATATATATTTTATAATTTACATTTCATTCATATTTTTTCTCAACTTTTGTAGGCTAAATTCAGAATAACCCTGGAAGTCCCCTCAGATCTCGTAGCTCTATCAAACATGCCAGTATTGGAAGAAAAGCGGAACGGCCCCTCAAAAACTCTGTATTTCCAGGAAAGCCCGATCATGTCGACTTATTTAGTCGCTGTTGTTGTTGGCATGTTTGATTACGTGGAAGGGCGGTCAAGTGAAGGTACGTGAATTTACGGAAATGTCCTTGAATTTTATTGAGGGTGTTTGTGGTTGTGGTTTTAGTTTTGAAGGACGTTTGAAATGAATTGTTTACGAAAAAGTCCTAGGATTTGAGCGTTTGATGTGAATTTTGTGTGAGTATGCCAAAAGGAAGTATGGGATTGGTTGTATTTTACTCAAAATTTTATTTTTTTCTTATTTTTTAACGACTCATTTTTTTCTTTTTTTTTCCTTTCATATGAAAAATTATATATTTTGGGGGACCTAACCGTAAAAAATGTATTTATTTTGGACAGGTACAATGGTTCGTGTGTACTGCCAAGTAGGCAAGAGTGACCAAGGCAAATTCGCATTACATGTTGCTGTCAAGACTCTGGATCTCTACAAAAAGTACATTTTTTTTATTTTTTTTTCCTACTAAAATTATGCATAACAGGTATAATACTAGAGTGAGAATTGAGCATGTATCTAGGTTCTTACAATGCAATGGTAAAAAAAAATATATATATATATATCTTAGTAAAGAGTTAATAAACAAAAAAAATCAAAACCAAAATCGCTTCTGAATCATTCATATATGATTTTATCAAGTCCTCCAAGTAACAACATCTACGTGAAAGTAAACTCAACTCCTCTTTATAATATGAGGTTTAAATTAGAAAGTTGATCATGTATCTAGTTTATCACAATGTAGTGATAAAAATAAAAACACATTTACTAAAAAGTTAATAAACAAAAAGCAATCAAAACCGAAATCAATATCGAACCATATATATGATTTCGTTTTCTTTATTAATTAACAAAATCTCATTTACTAAAATCAACTAATTCTTTTTAATTTCATATAAAACCAACCAATTCATTCATTTACTTATTATTTTTTTAATTAGGTATTTTGCGGAGCCGTATCCGTTGCCGAAACTAGACATGGTTGCGATTCCTGATTTCGCGGCCGGAGCCATGGAGAATTACGGTTTGGTTACTTATAGAGAAACAGCTCTCTTGTTCGACGAGAAACATTCTGCCGCCTCCAACAAACAGAGGGTAAATTCTACAGATTTAGAAATGGTGTTCATTCGGTTCGGTTTATTCGGTTACCGAACCGAACCGGTCTGTTTCGGTTAATTCGGTTAAATCGGTCCGGTTCGGTTGGAAATTTTGAGTTATTTGGTTTATTCGGTTCGGTTTTGGTTTAGAAAAACTGAATAAACCGAACCGACCGAATTATATATCAACTTATTAATTTACAATGATATAATCTAAAATTTTAGATTACACATATTAATTTTAATAAATATAGTCATTATCTAGGCTAAGAAAATATTAACTATGACTTAATATTGTATAGATTTCTTTCTATTTCGGTTCAACCGAATAAACCGAAATAAAATTCGGTTTATTCGGTTCGGTTCAAATTTCGGTTCCATTTTTATTCGGTTCGGTTCAAATTTAATTTGGTTCGGTTTGGACCGAACCGACCGAATGAACACCCCTATTTAGAATCCAACTCTAGAATTAGTTTTAGATTAAGACAATCAGGCAGGCCAGGCCTAGTAAGGGGTTATTATGGAGTAGGGAGAGTTTCATATATACCCTTCCGAAAGCTGAAAATATAACGCTTACCCTAAGATCATGAGTTAATTGTGATAGTAAAATTATCAACGGATGAGTGAATATGATGTGTTTAACGTTTATAAGGCTGAAAATTTAGTATTTACAGTTTCTGGAAGGGTGAATATGATATTTTGCCTTTCTGGAAGGGTATTACATAAACGTTTGATATTTACAGTATTTTAAGTATAGAGTATTCAAGCTTGTAATGACATCTCTCTCTCTCTCTCTCTCTCTCTCTCTCTCTCTCTCTCTGTTTCTGTTTCTCTCTCTAGGTTGCGGTTGTGGTGGCGCATGAGCTGGCGCACCAGTGGTTCGGTAATCTTGTGACTATGGAATGGTGGACCCACCTTTGGCTTAATGAAGGTTTCGCCACTTGGGTAATAAATAATTATTCATTAATTATACTTATATTTTCTTAAAGAATAAAAATCAAATACTGATATATTATCTGTCCAAAAGGGAAACCCTAATGATGATATTTATTACTTTTCGTGTTTTTACTTAGTATTTTGTGCTGAATTGCCCCATTGGTAGGTACTTGATGCTTAATTGGGTTCGATTTTCATACGAAAATTGGGTTATATACATGAAATCATATCTTTTTATCTTATGAATCATGAATGTAATAGGATTGAATAATTAATGCAGGTGAGTTATTTATCGGCCGATTCTTTGTTTCCTGAATGGAACGTGTGGACTCAATTTCTCAGCGAGACGACAAGTGGATTGAGACTCGATGCTCTTGACGGCTCTCATCCAATTGAGGTAATCTATATTTAAATACTTTTTTACTTTTATAATATATTAAAGTATCAATAATTTTTTTTTTCTGTTTATCTTTATTTTGTGTGCTTTTTATAGGTTGAGGTAAATCATGCGAGTGAAATAGACGAGATATTTGATGAGATAAGCTACAGAAAAGGCGCCTCAGTTATTCGCATGTTGCAGAGTTACTTAGGTGCTGAAACTTTCCAGGTAATTTAAAAAAAATTATTATTATTATTATTATTATTATTATTATTAATAATAATAATAATAATAATAATAATAATAATAATAATAATAATAATAAAATTTCAACAAAATTCACATATACTAAATCCACCAAACATTTTAGTTTGACGGCCTAATTTTTCTCCAATTAGTGTCTTTTACCTTACAAATAAACAATCTATTTTTGTCTAATTAAAGTCATACATCTTTTCTAATCGTTTTTGCCCAATTAGGGTCTCAAATAACTAATCCATTACATATTTTCTTTCTCTCTTTTTTTTTTTTTTTATTATTTTTGAACAGAGAGGCTTCATATATAAACAATTGTAATAATAGTAATTGTAACAATAATTAAATTAGTAATAATAAAAATAGTTAATTGTAATAATGAAATAATAATAATAAGAATACTTAAATAATAATCATAGTAAATGTAATAATAGTAATAGTATTTTTATTATCACGGGCAGATTTTCCAATGATTAATCCACTAATTACATTACTATCCTTCTTACTTTCAACAGAGAGCGTTGGCCTCATACATAAACAAATTCGCGTACTCCAATGCGAAAACCGAAGATTTGTGGGCTGTTTTGGAAAAAGAATCAGGCGAGCCTGTGAATAAGCTCATGAGCTCATGGACCAAGCAGCAGGGTTATCCTGTTGTTTCGGTCAAGAAATCCAATGGAGTTTTGGAATTGAATCAGGTAATTTTGTTGATTAAAAAATAGATTTAATGTTTAAATGTGGTTTGAAGTTGTAATATGGCATGATTCATTATGGTATTTGTGAGGTTAATTCTTAAAATGAAGTTTAAGACTTAAATATTAAATGTGAAATGCTTTATTACAGCTTTAAAGTTTAAATAATTATTAATATGAGGCTTTCTGAGAAAAAAAACAATAAATAAATAAGGCTTTATGATCTACTTCTAGCGAAAAGGGGAAAAAAAGCAAAAATAAATAAAACTAAGTACCCCAAAAAAAGCAAAAATAAATAAAACTGAGGATTTGTGGGCCGTTTTGGAAAAAGAGTCGGGCGAGCCTGTCAACAAGCCCATGAGCTCCTGGACCAAGCGGCAGGGCTATCCTGTCGTTTCCGTAAAGAAATCCGGCGGGGTTTTGGAATTAAATCATGTTAGTTATTAAAAAATAGATTTAATTTTAAGTATAAATATGATGTGGTATGTTACTGTATTTGTGAGGTTAATTTTTTGAAATGAGATTTGAAATGATTTATTACTGTATTTGTCTAGGTTAGTTGTTAAAATGACATGCTTTATTGCAGCTTTGAAGTTTAAATAATATGCATGATTTTTTCTTTAAATAAATTAATTAATTAAGTCATGAGTTCTTGGACTAAGCAGCAGGGTTATCCTGTTGTTTCGGTCAAGAAATCCGGCGGAATTTTGGAATTAAATCAGGTCAGTTGTTGGTTAAATATTAGGTTTGAAGGTTTTAATATGATATGATTTATTACTATCTCATGGTTTATTGCTGTATTTGTGAGGTTAATTGTTCAAATGAGGTTTAAATGATAAATGTGAAATGCTTTATTACTGCTTTAAAAGTTTGAATAATAAATATAATGTTTTCTTTAGAAAAAATAAATAAATACGAAGATTTATTATCTAGGTTCGCCACAAATGGAAATAAAGAAAAATAAAATTAAGTTACCCCAAAATTTGTATCATACTTGTTATGACCCCATACAAAAAACATCTTACAAATGAATAAAAAATCAAAACATTTAATGCGAAAACCGAGGATTTGTGGGCCGTTTTAGAAAAAGAATCGGGCGAGCCTGTGAACAAGCTCATGAGCTCTTGGACCAAGCAGGGTTATCCTGTCGTTTGTGTCAGGAAATCCGGCGGAATTCTGGAATTAAATCAGGTCATTTTGTTAATTATACTCTGGTTAAGTGATAGTTATGAAATGCTTTATTACTTCTTTAAATAATAAATTTGTGTGAAAAATTGGGCAGAGTTTTGGAGTTAAATCAGGTCACTTGTTAATTAAAATTAGGTTTGAAGGTTAAATATAATGTGGTTTATTAGTCCATTTGTCAGGTTATATGTTAAAATGAGGTATAAATGATAAATATGGCATGATTTGTTATTGTGTTTATCAGATTAATTGTTGATATCAAGTTTAAATAATAAATATGACATGCTAAGGTTTTTAGAAAAATAAAAATAAAAATAAATACGAGGCTTTATTATCTAGTTTTAGCCGAAAGGAAAAAGAAAAGAGTAAAACAAAACAAAACTAATTACCCCAAAATTCGTATCATATTGAATTTCACACTTGTTACTTGTTAGGTCCATATAGAAAGAATCTTATAAAGTATTAAAAGCATTTAATACTAATGAAATGAGATGCAAAATTACTAATCATCTTAATTAATCTACTCATTTCAGACTCAGTTTTTATCAAGCGGAGCGGTTGGAACAGGCAACTGGATAGTTCCAGTTACACTATGCACTGGATCCTACGAAAATCAGAAGAAATTCCTTTTGGAAGAAAAGGACAAAAAGATAAACATTTCGGACATAAATGGAAAATGGATAAAGCTCAATGTGAATCAAACCGGGTTTTTTAGGGTTAGTTATGACAAAGAATTGGCGGCTGGACTTAAACTCGCGATTGAGTCGAAACAATTGAATTCTTCGGACCGATATGGTAATTGATTATATTTTTTTTGCGTAAAATTGAACAAGTGAAATAATTGTTAATTGTTTATTTTATTATTTGTAGGTATTTTGGATGATTATTATGCGCTATGCATGGCTTGCAAGCAGAATTTATCGTCTTTAATCTCATTAATGGCTGCTTATAAGGATGAAACTGAATATACCGTTCTGTCTCATATAATTAGCGTATGTACTCTTTTTATTTTACTTCAAACTTCTTTTTTTAAATGACAATTTTCATTTTTTTTATTTATTTTTATTTTTTTGATTTACAGATAAGTCTGAGGATTGTTTCTATGGTAGCTGATGCTGCTCCAGAATTATTAACTGGCACTAAAGCGTTTTTTGTCGGCCTTCTTGAGCCTTTTGCAGCGTAAGTTCTAAGGCCTTTTGAACAAAAACCTTAGATAGATCTGCAGATAGTAAGTATTCTTAACACTAAAAGAAGATAAGGAAATTTGCAAAAAAGCCCCTTTATTATGTCTAAATTCCAAAAAAAACCCTACATTATTGGAAGTTGAATCCCCCCTCTATTCTTAGGAAATCGCAAGAAGATCTAACACCGTCAGATTTAATATTCTAATCAATTTCAATTAACATATTTATAACAACCCTCATTTTTAATTATTTATCCTCTTTCTTCTGTCTCTAACATTTCTTATAAACAAATTATATCACAAACAAAATAATATTTTTTCTTTTTAATTTTTTTTTAATCCTCTCTTCCATCTCCAACATTTTCTATAAAGCTACGCCATATTACAAAATTCAAAATAATTATCATTTTTCCTTAATTCTTTTTATTTTTTTATTTTTTAAACAGCAAAATAGGGTGGGACCCGAAAGAAGGCGACAAGCACTCTGACGCGATGCTCAGAGGCGAGCTGCTGACCGCTCTCTCCGAACTCGGCCACTCGCGCACGGTTTCCGAGGCGAAAAGACGTTTTGAAGCTTTTGTTGGGGACCGAAATACTTCCCTCCTTCCTCCTGACACTCGCAGGGTAACATAAAATATATTAAATTATTATTAGTTTTTAGTTACTTTTTAAGTTGTATCCGTTTTTGGTAAATGTTTTTTTATTAGTGCATACTAGTAAGCCCAACTCTAGATATATATTTGTTTTTTGGTTGTTTGGATTGAGGATATATGTATGAGAATTGTGGCTTAATTTGGGGATTAAACGTCAATTTCTGGTCAAATAAGCCCTGAAATGAAACCATGTTTCAGCACATACATTAATATAACGGTATTTGATAAAGTATTTTTTTGAAATAGGAAATTTCTCTACTGACAAATTCTCGTTTTATGTTTTTAACAGGCAGCATATGTGGCTGTAATGCAAACAACACAAAGTGGAAACAAATCAGGGTTTGAATCGCTTTTGAAGATTTATAGAGAAAGCGATTTGAGCCAGGAGAAAGTTCGTGTTTTAAGTATGTTTTATTTTAATCATCTTATTTGCACTCTTTTAACTAATTATTTTACTCACCAAAATTTGCAAAAAAGCTCTACATTATGCTGAACTTGCAAAAAAGCCCCTGAATTTTTGATAAAATTGCTAAAAAGCCAAATTATTAAAGTGGGAGACCTAATGGTGTCAGTTTGTAACTAACAAAAGAGCGTGTTTTGTAATTTCCACAATAATAAAGGGGCTTTTTGCAATTTCAGCATAATGTTGGTGCTTCTTTCTTGAAAATTTTCCCAAAAAAATTAGGGTTTTAATTTGGAGAAAAGACAAGGTTAAAAAGTGGAACTAACTATTCTCTTTTATGAACAGGTGCTTTGGCAACTTGCCCTGATCCTAGTGTTGTTGTTGAAGTTCTCAACTTTTTGCTTACCCCTGAGGTAATTTAAATATATCTTAATTGATTTCCTAATATTTTTTTAGGGTTTAGTCTATATTTTATTTATTTTCTTTTTTTTGTGTTAAACAGGTGAGAAATCAAGATGTTGTGAATGGGCTCGGTGGAATCAGTTTTGAATCATGTGACGTTGCGTGGACTTGGTTGAAGGTATAATAACTCTTATTTGATAATTTAATATCTTTTTTTATTATATATATATATATATATATTTTGCGATATTTATGTTTATTTTTGGTTGGAATTACAGGAAAACTGGGAGTACATCGCAAAAACTTACGGCTCAGGATTTCTCATCACCCGCTTCATCTCTTACATAGTCTCACTAGTCAGTATTTAAATATTTCATTATTTTTCATAAATAAGCATAAATAATTAAAATAAATAATTATTAAAAAAATTATACTTTTTGTATGTAGTTTTCTTCGGATGAGAAAGCAAATGAGGTGGAAGAATTCTTCGCTTCACGAACCAAGCCGTTTATCGCGAGAACTATAAAACAAAGCGTTGAGAAGATCAGAATCAATGCGAATTGGGCGAGGAATATTAAGAGTGATAAATCTCTTGGAGATGTCCTGAATGAATTGTTGAAATAATGTGGAGTTTAGTTTGTTTGGTTTATGATGGAAGTGGAATAAAGTAGATTGGGATGAGAATAATAATGTTTTGGATGGTTTCAGAGTTTGTGGCGTTTGTCATGAAGGCTATGAATAATGAAAGTGTAGTTCCTTTTTTTTCTTGTGAGAGACAGAATTATCATATACATAATACCTTTAGGGTAATTTAGGTTATTCTTTTGCTTGAAATGCCTTTATGTTTGCTCCATTAAGAATAAAGCGTTGATTACAAGAAATTACAATCAAAATAAACAAACCAAAAAATTCGAGAATAAATCAAACCCTAGCACTTCTAAATGTTACATAAAGGTGCTAACAAAGCTATGCATTCTCCATGGAGTCAGTCACGGAGCTCTGTTGTTAGTACAATGACTAATTTTTTGGCAGTCCGTATACTTTTGAAAGCCCAATTGTGAAGAAATGAGTAGTCAATAATGAAAAGGGAAGTGTGATACCACGGTGGTACTGTAGCACGTCGGATCACGACGGGACGGTCTATATACTGTTTTTACACTTTTATATAATGTTTTACCATTTTATATACTGTTTTTTATTCTTTATGTATTTTTTACTTTTTTTACTTTTGAAATTTGTATATAATGTTCTAACATACTATTTTGATTTTTATATACTGTTTTCACTTTTTAATTTTTATGTATTTAATGTTATTAAAAAATAAATTATATACACTGTTATTATACTGTAGTAAGCTATATATATATTGTTATCGTGATCCGGCGTGTTACAGTGCCGACGTGATCTATCAAGTCCCTAATGAAAAAGATGAGTGAGAGAGGGAGGGAACTAGAGGAAATATTGAGGAGATAAAAGGTTGATAACAAAGAGGAGATCGATGAGAGAAGAAAAAAAGAAGGGAAGAGAATTTAGGTTGGTTACAACAAGAAATATGACGGGGTAGTAGAAGGAAAAGAAAGGGAGGTATATTAGTTTTGTTTATATAATTCAGGTATCTTTTTCTAAATTTATAAATACTTGACGGGGCACAGGAATCCCTGCAAGGCGGGAATTGCGCAGAAAAGAACTCACTAAAGCAAATGAGGTTCGGGATGGAAAATAAGGAAGTTGGAGTGGATATGGAGAGGACTTGCCCCTGCCAGACATCCCTAAAACATGTTACTAGTTTGGGTATAATGTTTCCTTTAAGTATTCACTGAAAATGTAATCAACATATATATAAGTTGTAAGACTTACATCCAAACACAAATCATCGAAAATCTGGAAGCAAAATGCATACAAGAATACAAATGCATTATCCATATAATCATTAAGGTACTTCAATGCTAATATTAAGACAAAAAATGTGGTTATGACTCTGGGTGATTCTGCAACCATTGAAGATGTATTATGCCCAATATTAAGCTGTAAGGTGAGGATCCTTCATGGCATCCTAAGCTCATATTAACAACAAAGAAAACCAGAATTAGATAAATTATGGATAATTCCTAATAAATCGTATGGTTGTTGATAAATTTATTGACCATGAAAATTGGACAAACAAAGTGATGTGTGATGTGTGTTTTACCTTAGTTGTTAATGATGCCTCCTTCATCAGAGGTTCGATTACTGGCCATACCCCAGTTACTAGATCGGGACGCGAGCTCCTGGTCATTTGAGCACAACTTAATCAAATATCTGCCAACCTTTTGGCTTGATCAAAGGGCCAATCACCAGCTGATCCGTCAATCGTGGAATGAAAAAGACCACACTTGAAAGATTCTTCAACTCTTTCTACAATGCCAAGTGAAACTGTTCCAGTTACAATATGAAGGATTACAATGCCGAGCGAGTAGATATTGGATTTTGGTGTCAGCTCGCCAGTTATCATATATTCTGGATCACTATAAGCAAATGTCCCAGTTGGATAATTAGTGTGATAAATTGCTGTTTTATTGGTATCTGACTGCTTCACAAGGCGGCAATTGCTGAAATCACTGAGCTTACTAACAAAGTTTGCATCAAGAAGAACATTGGGCGGATTCAAATTCCCATGGATCACAAGGTGAGGATTACAAGAATGAAGAAAGATTAAAGCCAAACATATCTCTCCAATAATACGGGTTCGGACTTGCCAAGTGATAGGTGGGGTGTTATCAGTACAAATAAGGCGATCTTCCAAACTTTTTGGTAGAAACTCAAACACAAGGGCTGATGCTTCTGAGCATGATCCAATGAGGCCGGTAACAAGGTGCGGGTGCCTTATTTGACTAAGAATAAATGCCTGTTACATATTTATAGACCAAAAACAAAAGTTAATATTCTTAGAGAAAAAAAAACAATTTAATTTGTTGTTTATTGTTTGATCCTATGTTTTATATCATCAACAGGAGAAATCAAATAAACTAAATGCGTAATTACCTCTTGCTGGAATTGTGACACGGCTTCCATGTTGCTACGGTTCAATTTTTTTATCGCCACGGTCATTCTACGGAGAGTGCCTTTATAGACAAATCCAAATCCACCTTCTCCTAATTTTAATAAATCATTGAAGTTTTGAGCTGCTTCTTTTAGCTCTTGCAAGGTAAACTGATAGTTCAAGATAGGATGTGACCTATTGAGTATATTTTCTCTTTCTTCCCACAATTCGCGTTCTTCTCGAAACTTATCTCGCTCTTCGATTATTCTCTCTAGGACGTTGTTTACGAACTCTCCATTCTCTAATTTTTAATTGTTCAATTTCTATTGTAAGAAGCTGGATATTCTGTTTTAGTTCTTCAATCTCGTGTTGATGAAGAACTTCTCTTCTTGTTCTCTTTGTAAATGCTCCTCCATATTCATCATCTTCTTGTGTCATGGGACCTGACCTTATCTCTCTGTGAAAGTGACAATAATTAGTTCACTGTGAAAGTTACATTTAACTACAGCCTTTGGAGACGGTAAATTTCTATAATTTTTTTGAAGCTTGCGTAGGCAATATAGCCTACCAAGATAATCAATTAAATTAAAAAAAAAATCTATAATGCATTAAAAAAAAACTATAAATTTTGGAAACAATAAAATTGTTAAAGTTACCTTACAGAGACTAGCTCTCCATCTTCACTATTAACATGCCATATCTTGCAGGAAAGATTTGGATTTTCATTGAACAATTCTGAAATTTCACTGAAACTCAAAAGCAGACTATTTTAAAATATAATTCAAACAAAACTTTATATCTTTCCATCAGTTTTACATTTAATGGCCAGGGGAAGAAAAGATATAATGCAAGCAAAAGTGGAAACACATATTGGTTATAAGAGATTGATACCTTAGCATCCATTTTTTTGCGTAAGTAAATAATTTATTCATTCCATGTTCGGTAATTAGCTCTAAAATGGACTGTCTGTATTCTGTTGCTTTAGGTTGCAGTATGTCAACTCTGAACTGAATATAAAACAAAAGAAAAGGAAACTTTTTAATCAGCAATGCTCCTGTTCTCTTCAAGATTTTTTTTGTTGCTACACAATTTATATAGAGTTACAAAATGATACATAGTTTAACTACTTCAATCTACTTAAAAGAACCAAAATAGATAAATTACATGAAGGAAATTATTAATTCTTAGAATAGCTGGGCCACAAAAACATATAGAAGGTTCGTACATAATCGTACATTCAGGAATGCGGAACAAGAATTTATGGGGGTTTTAACATCATTGTCTTTCGTTGCCCGTTTCTTTTGTAATGTGATTTTCTTTCTCAATTTATTACAGGTATCTTAAATACTTTTATACTCAAATTTCATCTAAGAGCCCCCACCTTTTTTGCTGCGCATTTTGATATGTAATTACTTCTAAATTGCGCAATAGATGGGAATTTGCTGTCCGATGCATACCCTGATTCATAAGCCAAAATGTCAAAGATATAATTTTCAGATAAGAATGACACAATTCAATTGAATGAACTAGATAGATAACCTCACTGGAAAGAAAGAAGTAACAGAATTTTCAGTGGTCAATCTATTTCAAAAAACAAGCTTCTTTACTAACGTTTTAATGGAATTCAGCAAGTTGACTGCTTTTTTTAAGATCTAAACTCATTTAACATTAATTGAAATTACAAAATTACAGAAAAATATACATGAAATTGTATACCTACAAAGTCGGTGAGGATGATCTTAGTATTATCGCTGTCAAAATGGTTAAGTGCCAAATCAAGATGCCCCTCTAGTGAAGACATGTACGAACACCTTATCTAGTTTGTCATCTGTTGTAGCCATTATGCCGTCCTTTTCATGTTACGAACCAAAGATATAGCGGTTAAACGCAATATATTGCAGCTAGATTGTAAGAAGCAATACTAGAACTAGATTTTCTAATTCAAAAAAGAAAGTCATGAAAGAGCGAATATTCAAAGATATAATTTTCAGATAAGAATGACACAATTCAATTGAATGAACTAGATAGATAACCTCACTGGAAAGAAAGAAGTAACAGAATTTTCAGTGGTCAATCTATTTCAAAAAACAAGCTTCTTTACTAACGTTTTAATGGAATTCAGCAAGTTGACTGCTTTTTTTAAGATCTAAACTCATTTAACATTAATTGAAATTACAAAATTACAGAAAAATATACATGAAATTGTATACCTACAAAGTCGGTGAGGATGATCTTAGTATTATCGCTGTCAAAATGGTTAAGTGCCAAATCAAGATGCCCCTCTAGTGAAGACATGTACGAACACCTTATCTAGTTTGTCATCTGTTGTAGCCATTATGCCGTCCTTTTCATGTTACGAACCAAAGATATAGCGGTTAAACGCAATATATTGCAGCTAGATTGTAAGAAGCAATACTAGAACTAGATTTTCTAATTCAAAAAAGAAAGTCATGAAAGAGCGAATATTCAAAGATATAATTTTCAGATAAGAATGACACAATTCAATTGAATGAACTAGATAGATAACCTCACTGGAAAGAAAGAAGTAACAGAATTTTCAGTGGTCAATCTATTTCAAAAAACAAGCTTCTTTACTAACGTTTTAATGGAATTCAGCAAGTTGACTGCTTTTTTTAAGATCTAAACTCATTTAACATTAATTGAAATTACAAAATTACAGAAAAATATACATGAAATTGTATACCTACAAAGTCGGTGAGGATGATCTTAGTATTATCGCTGTCAAAATGGTTAAGTGCCAAATCAAGATGCCCCTCTAGTGAAGACATGTACGAACACCTTATCTAGTTTGTCATCTGTTGTAGCCATTATGCCGTCCTTTTCATGTTACGAACCAAAGATATAGCGGTTAAACGCAATATATTGCAGCTAGATTGTAAGAAGCAATACTAGAACTAGATTTTCTAATTCAAAAAAGAAAGTCATGAAAGAGCGAATATTCAAGGCGAAAGGGAGGCGATTTACACTGGACATAGATGGATGGTATCATCCAGTGAGAGGAATGACGAACTCAGTGCTCTCCATTTCCCCCTTCCATCATCCCAAACCTTTTTCCCGCACTTATCACTCTTCTAACTCTCGTTTCTCCTCTCATCTCTCCCATCTCTCTACCACTTGGCACAAAGAGAAAATGTCTCAAATCAACCACCTGGCAAAGAAAGCCAGGAAAGCTTTTGAAAAAAGCCTCGTTCAACAGAGAAATCCACACACAACCCAACAAATCTCACCCCTCTCCTCTGCTAAAGGTATCTTACCTACTCCTTCCCTCTCTTCTCTTACTCACACCGACATAAACCCAAGTTCCATTCCACCCAACAATACGGCAGGAGGAATACCTCCATTCTCTGGCCCTATGGCACATAGGCTATCCTATGCACAGGACACTGCTCAAAGGCCTCATGCATCCAAACCAAAGGCTCCTATTCCTAAGATGGTCAAGATAGTTCAAAGGAAAAGAAAAGTTGAAGAGCCTACCCCCCCTGTTGTAACAGAGGGCGGAATAAAGATACTAAAAGACACCAAAAAGCTCTTTCTTGCACCTCTCCCAAACTGTTACTTCCCGCTAAACAACTCTAACTCCTTTTGGAAAGAGAAATACTTCAACTGCCTTTCTATTGGTCACTACACCAACGATTGCCTCAAACAAAATCACTGTGTTGCATGTGGTGCAAACACTCATAACTTATCTTATTGTGAGAAGGTTAAAGAACGAGCACAACCACTGAGAGATGCTTTTGCCTATGAGGGGGTGTTTGGCGAGGGAGGTATGCCAGATGATCGCCCACAAGAAAAAACGATATTCATTAAAGCATCTCAGAAGATGAAAAATGAAATCAATAGAATGAATCAGGCGATTCTAGTAGATGGAACGGGGCTTAAAGATGCGGAGAGGGATAGAGTCAAATTCCTGCTCATGAAATCATACAAATGGCGTGGTGACTTCACGCTAGCTCACCTAACCGGAGGAAAATACATTCTAATTCTTCCCGAAGGAATGAGAAGGAAGGAGTTCCTATGAGATAGATTATTCCATTTGAGGAACGCAGGATTTAAATTAACGGAATAGTCAACAAAGATTATCTCTGATCCGGTAAATTTCAAATTTAAAGTTTGGCTTCAGTTAATCAATCTGCCCCAATTCTATTGGGAATCAAAAACAATCGTGAGCATTGTTCAGGATTTCGGGGTCTTAATTGATCATGGCCCTTTAACCGACATCCCTTCTCTCCAATCTCTTGCGGTCTCAATGGTGACTACGGACCTATCTCTTATCACCAAATCTCTCAATTTGATCTCTGAGAAAATGCATTTCAGAGTTCCAATTGTGATTACTAGTCGCAAAGAACTTAATCCTTCTTTCGACATAGTGAGCACTACTATTGTAAAAAATAAGAACCGGGTAATGCCAACTCATCTAAATGCAAACATGCTGATCGATGACAATAATCCCCACTCTGATCATGCTAATAACCGACTAGTGGATCAGTCAAACATCCTACAAATCAACCCAATTAGTCACATTCTGACGCACCCTCAAGAAAAGTATCCTTCTTCAAACTCAGAGGATAACCGTGTTGACTGGGAATTCTTCCAGAAAACTAACAATCCGTCGCCGACGCCCAGTCCGGGACTAGACCAGGACCTGGCCCAGGCAGTGAGTAACTACACATCTGGATCGTCGGTGAGACCGGGAGAAGAAAATCGACAGGGCAGCATTGAACATGTCAGCTCCGACGAAATTCTTGTAGTGGGCAGTGAATTCGTCCCATTGACGCCCTCAAACTGCGTCACTACTCCTCAATCTTCGGCAATGGAGACCCCAGAACGGCGCAATCCTAGGAGTAGGAAGATATGGGAGGAAGGTGAAATCCGATCTTCAGAGGAACAGAGGCGTGAAAAATTGGTTAAAGGGACAATGGAGCTGTCCAGTGGAGAGTCCAGGGGAGACGGAAATGGAGAGGGAGCGCACAAATTCGAAGGGGTTACACAGTGGGGCACACAGGAAGGTCCACAACTCTTCAAGCAGGGCCTTACAGCTGCTACTGAAGGGACGGAGGATGGGGATGGAGCAAGGGGGACCACAACACAGGAGGAGGCCATCATCATGGTGACTATTCCAGCCACTCAACAATTGCCAGGTGGAACTACACCTTATTTCTCCCCTCGTGAGTTGCGCGCGACAGGGATAGATGCACACAAAGGAGTGAACACCATTCTCCAGGAGTCCTCCGAGGAGGCTTCCTCATAGACTCTCCTCTATCTTCAAAAATTCTCTTTTGTGCTTTTGTGAGTGAGGGTTTTTCGTCCTTACTCTTGTATCTTTACTTACTTAAATATTGTTGTAATGAACTCTTTAAAATTACGTGATTTTGGTATCCTGACGTGGAATGTAAGAGGACTAGGTTGTCCTAAGAAATGTAATGTCGTTCGTGATAGTGTGAGAGACTCACATTGCAAAATTGCTTGCTTTCAAGAAACAAAATGGAGTGACGTCAACTATTTTAAAATCTCTCACATCACACCCCCTTACCTAAGAAACTTTTCTTTTAAAGAGTCAGATGGTTCCAAGGGAGGAATGGTCATACTATGGGGTGATGCTTTCACCTTAATTTCGGATTTTAATTCTGAATTCTGTTCTAATGTCATTCTCAAAGACAATCAATCGAAAATGGAATTTCTACTTTCAAATGCCTATGGGCCGACAAGTGATGTCTTAAAGCAAAGTTTCCTGACCGACATCTCTCTTATTCACTCCAATCACAAAGCTCTTCCATGGGTCTTACTAGGGGACTTCAACTTACTAAGACAACATAGTGAAACAACTTCATCTTCCTTCAATGAACAAATATCATTGCAATTCAACCAACTTATCCATGATCTAGACCTATGTGAGGTGCCACTCCTTGGTAGAAACTTTACTTGGTCTAACAAGAGGCCTTCTCCATGTCTCTCTAAATGCTTACTAATATTGCTGATCCATTCACAGAATTAGAAGTTAAAGAGATAATAGATAGGCTTCCGAAAGGAAAATCGTCGGGTCCCGATGGGATACCTTCCGAGTTCATACAAGAATTTTGGGAAACATTAAAACCCGACCTCATGACAATCATTCTTGATTTCTATAACAACAAGCTTGATCTCTGGCGCCTAAACCAAGCCGCTATCACGCTTATCCCAAAAGAGGAAGGCGCTCTATTTTTGAATAGCTTTAGACCTATTAGTGTAATCTCCATCACTATTAAAATTATCACTAAACTTCTCGCCAATAGACTGCAGCCTTTCCTAGATGAAATGGTCCACCCAAACCAAGCGGCTTTCATTAAGTCACGTTCAATCACAGAATCTTTTGTGGTGACAAGAGAATTGGCATCTTTCGCCAGTAAGCATAGGATCCCTTCGGTTATCTTCAAAATAGACTTTAAAAGGGCGTTTGACACGGTCGATTGGAATTTCCTAACCAACATGTTAAGAGCAAGAGGGTTCCCAACCAAATGGATCGAATGGATTAGAAATTTACTACATTCATCTTCCTCCTTTCTCAAAATTAATGGAAGTCAGAGTGAAACCTTACTAGGGGACTTCAACTTACTAAGACAACATAGTGAAACAACTTCATCTTCCTTCAATGAACAAATATCATTGCAATTCAACCAACTTATCCATGATCTAGACCTATGTGAGGTGCCACTCCTTGGTAGAAACAACTTCATCTTCCTTCAATGAACAAATATCCTTGCAATTCAACCAACTTATCCATGATCTCTTCCATGGGTCTTACTAGGGGACTTCAACTTACTAAGACAACATAGTGAAACAACTTCATCTTCCTTCAATGAACAAATATCATTGCAATTCAACCAACTTATCCATGATCTAGACCTATGTGAGGTGCCACTCCTTGGTAGAAACTTTACTTGGTCTAACAAGAGGCCTTCTCCATGTCTCTCTAAATGCTTACTAATATTGCTGATCCATTCACAGAATTAGAAGTTAAAGAGATAATAGATAGGCTTCCGAAAGGAAAATCGTCGGGTCCCGATGGGATACCTTCCGAGTTCATACAAGAATTTTGGGAAACATTAAAACCCGACCTCATGACAATCATTCTTGATTTCTATAACAACAAGCTTGATCTCTGGCGCCTAAACCAAGCCGCTATCACGCTTATCCCAAAAGAGGAAGGCGCTCTATTTTTGAATAGCTTTAGACCTATTAGTGTAATCTCCATCACTATTAAAATTATCACTAAACTTCTCGCCAATAGACTGCAGCCTTTCCTAGATGAAATGGTCCACCCAAACCAAGCGGCTTTCATTAAGTCACGTTCAATCACAGAATCTTTTGTGGTGACAAGAGAATTGGCATCTTTCGCCAGTAAGCATAGGATCCCTTCGGTTATCTTCAAAATAGACTTTAAAAGGGCGTTTGACACGGTCGATTGGAATTTCCTAACCAACATGTTAAGAGCAAGAGGGTTCCCAACCAAATGGATCGAATGGATTAGAAATTTACTACATTCATCTTCCTCCTTTCTCAAAATTAATGGAAGTCAGAGTGAAACCTTCTTTCATGCAAGGGGAGTACGTCAGGGGGATCCACTTTCCCCCTTACTATTTGACCTAGTAGTGGATGTAATGCAAAGTATGCTAACAAGAGTCTCAACTCTAATGAACCCTAGCATAATCAATGAACCACAAATGCTACAATTTGCGGATGATACAACTTACTTTGCGGAAGCATCACCACATAATCTCAAAGTCTTCGTACATGTCATAAATCGTTTCGGTGAAATGAGTGGACTCAAAATCAACTTCAACAAAAGCTCTTTCACCCCACTTCAAGTGCCACAAGGTTTACATGAAACTTTAGCACATATCATGAAATGCCCAAAACAAAACCTACCATTCAAGCATCTAGGCTTGCCTCTTACTATTATCAAACCGAAAAAATACCTCCTCATTCCCCTTCTACAAAAAATACAAAGAAAACTCTCAGGATGGAAAGGAAGAATGCTATCCTATGGAGGACGCTTAACGCTTATCCAAGCTGTGCTTTCTTCTATCCTAAACTACCATATGCAAGTCCTCTCATTTTCTAACTCTTTTCTTCAACTTGTTGAGAGTGCACTTAGAGAATTTTTGTGGAGAGGTGACCAAAAGTGTTACGGTGGACATTGTTTAGTCTCATGGAGGAAAGTATGCATGCCAAAGAAGTTGGGAGGATTGGGGATTCTTAATATTAAATACCAAAATAGAGCGATGCTCATAAAGTGGTTGTGGCGGGCGCGCGAGAAACCTTTCAGCCCATGGGGCAAGCTAATAAGAGAACTGTACAACTTCTTCCCTATCTCCACTACACACGAAAATTTCGCCCATGCATCTTTCTTCATGCATGAACTGTTCGAACTAATGCCTATTTTTTCTCTATCAACCGCTATTAATGTGAAGAATGGTGTAACAACCTCTTTCTAGAGAGGAAGATGGTTCGAAAATACATCATTAGCAAATCGATTCTCCCTCATGTTCAACGAGGCACCCAACAAGGATGATTCCTTAGCCCAAGTCAGCGCTTCTGAATGGGACCTAACTCCATTCATAAACTCAAATAATCTAATTCTAACAACTCAGGCTAGGGATATACACCATATCATTACAGCCGTTAACCTAACAACCGGAGAGGACAAATTCTTATGGAGATGGAAAAAGGGAGATACCTTCTCCACGAAGTCTTACTATGACTTCTTTTTCAAAACGATTGTTCCGCCTCATTGGCAGCACAAGATGTGGCGTTTTAAAATTCCGACGAAGATACGTTTCTTCTTATGGTTAATGGCAGCCGATAGAATACCGACTCAACGAAATCTAATGAAGAAGGGATGGCAGTGCATCTCAGCGTGCACGTTATGCAGCACTGGTGAAATTGAGACCTCACTACACCTCTTTGTAGATTGCCCCTACAGTAGGCAACTGTGGCAATCAAACAGGAAGGAAACACGCATTTCTGACACCTCTCCAATGCTATTCTGGGAGAGGGAGAGACTCACCGCTCAAACCGCTGAGGAGAAACGACAATGGGATATACGATGGGCGGCGTTGTGCTGGAACATTTGGAAACAACGTAACCAAAGAATTTTCAACAACTCACCGGCTCCACCGGATATCACCAACAGGCTAGCAATCAACGACGCGACTCAATAGAGCAAGACAGCCTGAGACTCTCTCCTGGATTTGAAACTCCGTAATAGGTTTTCATTTAGTTGGTAGCTAAGTGAATAATTAGCCTCCTAATCCTTTCTGTAATAGAGGCTCAATCTTGTAAACAAAACCTTTTTATTTTATTAAATTATAATACTCCTTAGACAATCGCCTGCGGAGTCTCAAAAAAAAAAGAAAAGAAGCAATACTAGTTCTGGTTCTTCAAGTCTCCCATCAATACAAAATAAAGGTATTTATACAACTGTTCATTTGAGATGTCCAGAAAAAGAATCAGTTACCCACAAAATGACTTTCACAAATTGCAGTTTGGCAATATGGTTGACTTAAGCACATTACCAAGTCTAATAAGTTAAGGCCACACCATGTCTCAAAATGACCAATTAAATTTATCAAAAAATTCTACCAAACGAATAGAGGTTGAAAAACTTGTAGTTACAATAGTTTTGTTGTATCCAGCTAATCAATCCAAGAATAAAGAAATTGTCCAATAATTAATTTTAATTGACTTGGTTAATGGTATAATTGTTGCTTCAACAAAAGCACAATTTTTGTTGATCTGAATAAATAAATTATATGGTTTATATTGTTGTTTGATTTATTGAGCTGGAACCAGCATAGGGAATTATAGATTTTATATTGATGGATATCTCGAATTGAACCACTGATAATTCAAAATGATCGAGTGATTTACAATACGATAAAGTTGATTAGCTGAAAAAAATTAAAATATGAATATTTTTTTCTTCTTTTTTCTTCTTTTTTTAGGAAATTTTCATCATAAAACAATTAAATGAAATTATATCTTTAATGAAAGGTTAATTACAGTTTCCAACAAATCACACGCCAAGTCCATCTAAGATGTCGTCGGATCCATATAAAGAAGAATATACATAAACTTATACACCAAAAAACTATAAAATAAATAAGCTGCTGTGACAAGTTTGAATTTTCTAACATAAATAAACAATGTGGTTTGCTTTGATCCATGTAAATAATATCATCCATTGAGTTGTATGCGAATATCGAACTGATACACTTGTAACAACTTGTTGATAAATGGGAATTTGCGCGGGGGACAATATATAAAGCTCCACGTAATTGAATATAAAAAATTTCTTAGAAATATATTGTACAATAGTCAATAATCAATTCCCCATTAGGGCCATCTCTATGAGTATGATTGATCGTATTTAACTTTTGGACACTTTGATTCATCTTTAATTATTTTTCTCACAATATTGAAGAAACTCATACCATGTTGCAAGTTTAAATTCCAAAATCAAGGGAAAAAGAATGACAAGAATCACTGGAAATATGATCAATATCTAGAAGTTACAAGATTTATTGCCATTTAAGTACAAATCACCAATAAGTATAAATCACCAGAATTCTGGAAGGAAAATGCATACAACATAGTACATTACCGACATGATAAGAAAGTACTCAAGTGCAAACAATAAGCAAAAAAAGAGGTTAGGGCCGTTGGGGGTTATGCTCCAACCATTCTTGAATGGCGGAGCGGAGCACATGATTTGGAATAAGATCGTGATTGGGAAGTACCAAGTTCGTCATCGGAGATGTGTTATGCCCTCTATTGAGCCATTGTTTTATTGCTTCAGCTTCGTAAGTAAATCCATCTGCTGCGAGATGAGGATCCTTCATGACATCCTGAGCTCATATTAACAACCCAAATAAATGAGAACTAGATAAAAATATGGGTAATTCATAATAATTGCATGTTATTGACCAACTTATTGACCTGATAGATCGGACACATGAAGTGATGCGGTATGTGATTTTCTTCGACGGCTAATGATGCCGCCTTCATCAAAGGTTCAATTACCAACCAAATCCCGGAAACAAGATCGGGACGTAAGCTCCTTGACATTTGAGCACAACTTAATCCTATCTCTGCCAACTTTTTGGCTTGATCAAAGGGCCAATCAGCAGCTGATCCATCAATGATGGAATGAAAGTGACCGCTCTTCAAAGAATCATCAACTCTTTTCACAATGCCCACTGGATTTGTTCCTGTTAGGAGACGAAGGATTAAAATGCCGAGTGAATAGACATCCGATTTTGGTGTTAGCTCCCCGGTTCTCATATATTCAGGATCACTGTAAGCATACGTCCCTCCTGGACTGAGAGTGCGATAAAGAGCAGTGATATTAGGGTTGGGTTGCTTTACCAGATGGGAAATGCCGAAATCGGCGAGCTTACTGACTAAGTTTGCATCAAGAAGAATATTATTTGGATTCAAATCCCCATGGATTACTAGGTGTGGCTTACAAGAATGAAGAAAGATTAAAGCCAAACATATCTCTCCAATAATACGGGTCCTGATTTGCCAAGTGAGAGGTGCAGTGTTAATATTGCTACATTCAAGTCGGCTTTCGAGACTTCCGTTTGATAGAAACTCATATACAAGGGCTGATGCTTCTGAGCATGATCCTATGAGGGTAACAAGGTGCGGGTGCCTTATTTGACTAAGAATAGCTATCTGTACATTTACAAACCATAAGTAAATGTAGTTTCTTACAGAAAAAATCAGCAAGAATTTGATTTGTTGTATATTGTTAGAACTTCATGTATTTATAGCTATTACAAAATACGAAATCAAATAAATTAAATGCATAATTGAAGTAGAAATTATTTACCTCTTGCTTAAATTGTGACACGCCTTGCATACTGTTAGGGTTCAGTTTTTTTATCGCAACGGACATTCCACGGAGCGTGCCTTTATAGACCGGTCCATATCCACCTTCTCCTAATTTTAGGGAATCACTGAAATTTTCAGTTGCTTGTGCTAGCTCTTGCAAGGTGAACTCAGAGCTTAAGCTAGAATGTGACAGTATGTTTTCTCTTTCCTTCCTCAATTCTTCAGCTTCTTTTACTGCATTATCTCGGTCTTCTGTTAGTACCTCTATAACAACTAGTAAATTCTGCTTTTCTTCCATCTCATCTTGTAGTTTGCGGATGTTCTCCGTCAATTTGTTTTTTAACTCTCCATTCTCTAATATTAATGGTTCAATTTCTCTATTCTCTAATTTTAATTGTTCAATTTCCGTTGCAAGAAAATGGATATTCTGTTTGAGTTGTTCAATCTCCAGTTGATGATGAACATTCTCTTCTTTTTCTCTTTGTAAAATGTACTCCTTTTTCTTCCTATATTCTTCATCTCTGTTGAAGTGACAATAATCAGTTTTCTACGAAAAATAGATTTGATTATAGTCACAAAAAAAGTTTAAATTATATCATAACTACTATTGAGTCAATTCATGAATCAAGCCAATATTGTAGCTCAACATTTATCTGTTTTGAAGCTTAAGAAAATTTATCATTATACTCTACCAAAACTTAATTTACCATTAAACTCTACGACTTGAAAAAAAAAAATCATATTGTGAAACAACCTATCATTTCAGCAACACCTAACCATTGTACATGATTTGCAATATATGATGCCAATGGATTGGAATTACTAATAGATTTAGCAGTTATCTTACTGAAATTTAATAAACATATTAACTTTATTGAAACCATAAAACTCTTTTGTCCCTTTTCTAAAAGCAAAAACAAAACCTGTTAAGTTACCTTACAGAGGCTAGGTTTCCATGGTTATCAACAAACCATATCTTGCAAGAAAGATTTGCGTATTCGTCGAACAACTCTGAAATTTGTCTGAAATTCAAAAGTGGTGTTAGACAAAGCTGTTAATAATCATCAATTTGTTTTATACATTTACTATCTGGAAGAAAATAATGCAAGCAAAAAAGGAAACTCATGAATGTTTGATATAATTAGATTTCATACCTCTGGTTCCATTCATCTACAGAAGTAACAAATTTCTTCATCCCATGTTCAATTATTAGTTCCAATATTGATTCTTTGAAATTTGTTGCTTTAGATATCGATGTCTCAACTCTGAACTGAATACAATCCAAAAGAAAAAGGAATGTTTCGATCAACAATTCTGCAGTTCTATTGAAATTTTTGTTGTTACATAGTTTATAGTTACAAATTCTCTTTTGGGGCGTGTTTTTCTTTATCAATAAATATCAAGTAACTAAAATACTTTTTATGCCCAAATTTGATTTAAGAGGCTCCACCTTTTTTTCTGCACACATTGATATGAAACGACTGTTATTATTTTCCCACATTGATGCATAGAGAATTGATATCCCTGATTCATAAGTCAAAATGTCAAAAAATATTGAGATAATTCCTGTTGAAAAATGTTGAGAAATTAATTTGTGCCCCACAACATGATCTTGTTGCCGGTGTAACAGTAGTATGTTTTATTGCAGCAATATATATCGAGTAGCGATATATAAGAACATAATTTGATTTTAGCATTTAAAATACAAATTACAGAAAAATGTACATGAAAGAAATGAAAATGTATACCTGAGCAGTTTACGAGGATGATCTTAGTATTATTGCTGTCAAAATGATTAATTGCCCATTCGATCGGCCTCGGTCTGAATCCCATGATTTGTATGAACACCTTATGTAGTTTGTCATCAGTTGTCGCCATTAGGTCGGCCGATTTATGGTACCGACTCAAAGATCAGTTACAAAAACACAATTGCATCTTAGTTGATGTCATGAGTTTTAGATCTCAAAGTCTCTCATCAATGGTGGATTTGACTTGTTCTAAAGCCCCAAAAAACATAGTTGTGTGCAGAATCTTGAAATTAATTGCAGTTCTCCTTTTTAAAAACACAAATGGCATGGTTTTTGCATAAATTGCAATTGGGCCATAAATTGACTTAAACAATGTATCAAGTCTATTAGTTATTTTATTATTTTATCTTTTTTCTGTCTTTTTCTTCTGCTCTTTTTCTTTTATTTCTTTTTGTTTTTTTATTTTATTTCTATAACCCTTGTCCTTGACTTTAGAACTCTTCTATTTTTTGTAAATTTGTAATTATTTTTCTTATTTAATGCATTTTGGATGTAGGACATCTACTCATTTCTGAATCTACCAATTGGATTTAAAAAAAATAGTGGTTCAAAAAAAATTGATGATATAATAACCGTATCAACCTGCATTTATTATAGTGGTTCAAAACAATTCTACCATTACAAAATCTAATAGCGGATATCTATTATATACAATTGCAGGTTGATTGTAGGAAGTAGTCTCCCGCTCCCATCAATACAGCTTTTTTTTTTTTTTTTTTGAAGTAGATCAATACAGCTTCTTAGCTTGAAACTTCAATGTAAAACAGGAGCATTTATACAGCTATGGATTTGACTTGTATTTTGAGATATTTTAAGATTTTGGAAGGGTAATATGAAAGGAAAATGTGTAATTATGACGGTTAGTTCATTGTTATATCACTCCCGGTCAATGAACAATCTTTGACAGATTGGTAGTTGAGTTATATATATTGTTTTTGTATTTTATATACTCTTTTGATATTTACTATTTTATGTATTTTAATTTATTATATATTATTTTTTTAGTTATAGACACTGTTTTAAAAATATAGTATTTTGTGGATTTTTTTTGTTTTGTATACAATGTTCGTGGTTTTATAAAATATTTTTATATTTTTTATTTTTTATATATTGTTATCAAAATATATATTTATATATTATTTTTATGTATACTATTTTGATAAAAAAAAAGTTTTATCGTAGTGCCGCACGATCAGAACTCTCCCCGGGGTCGTGCAGTAACACTAGGGAGTGTAAAGGTCTCGGATAGTGCATCAGATATATCATTGTTCTACATATTTAAACTAAAAAAAAGAGGAAATACGACTAATTCAATATAATAACCGTACTAAAACAAAAATATCACTACTTTAAATAAATAAATAAACTGCATAAATATTTAAAACAATAATTAACATACAATTAACAAAACAATTAATACATAGTATATATACTAACATCAAGTCTTAAAAATACACTTCAAAACCTCATTAGGGCCTGTTCTCTAGCGCAGTTTTGTAAAGGCACAGGAAGCCATGGGTGCAGGAAGCTGAGAAATGAATGTCAAGAAGCTATAGGTGCAGGAAGCGACAGAAACTTTATGAAATTGTGAAAAAAAAGTGTTCTATGAAAACAGAAAAAGCTATGAATATAATATTGATATAATTCAATTGATTAGTTGTTAGAGAATGATTAATTATGAAGATTGTATTAATTATAATGTTTGATGAAATCATAGGAGACAATGAATATAAAAGTAATATATTAAAAACTTATTGTTACAAAAATATTCTTTTTTATATAAACTAGCTCTTGAAGGATGAATCCAAAAAATCTAGCCGTTTGAAGATAGAAACAAAACAATTTAAAAAAAGAAGATAAATCCAAAAAATATTACCGTTAGAATATAGTATCATCCACTATATAAACAAACCAACATTTGAAAAAATAATAACCACATTTCAAGTTTGTATCTAGTTGTTGCTCTTTCCACTTATCCAATAACATGAACAATTTTTTTCGTTGGAAAAATCAGAAGGAAGATAATGAAATGCTCGATTTGATAACGGCAGACAATCACCAGCTTCCATCATCGTCATTACAAAGAACACCATGCCATACATCAATCTTAAGCGGTGCAATGTGGGTTAAAGAAGTATTGGAAGGTCATGAATCTCGTTCCAGGAATGAATTTCGCATGGAAACTCATGTTTTTCATGCTTTGGTCAAAACGTTGAAAAATAAACGTCTTCTTAAAGATGGTGGCAAAATAACAGTAGATGAACAAGTAGCAATGTTTTTATATACACTTGCTAAAAATGCCAGCAATCGTACCGTGCAAGAACGGTTTCAGCATAGCGGCTGTAGCGTAAGTGCGTATTTTGGAAAGATTCTAAATGCTACACTACAATTGTCTACGGAAATTATACGCTTTTCATCTCTACTCACACCTAGAGAGATTTCAAATAGTACAAAGTTCAATCCATATTTTAAGGTATAATACTAATTGTTATTTATGTGTTGTTGTTTTATTAAATTGATTCATTTATTCTTTTTTATAATAAAATTTTATATTGTAGGATTGCATCGGTGCCATTGATGGAACACATGTACCAATAACGGTTCAGGGTCAAATACAAGACCCATACCGCAACAGAAAACAAACATTATCTCAAAATGTTATGGTTGCTTGTAATTTCGATAATCATTTTATTTTTGTATTAGCTGGGTGGGAGGGGTCTGCTTCTGATGCCTTGATACTTAAGAGTGCTATTGATGAGTGTTTTTTAGTTTCATATATTTTGTTTATGTTATGTATACTATTTTGATAAAAAAAGTTTTATCGTAGTGCCGCACGATCAGAACTCTCCCCGGGGTCGTGCAGTAACACTAGGGAGTGTAAAGGTTTCGGATAGTGCATCAGATATATCATTGTTTTACATATTTAAACTAAAAAAAAGAGAAAATACGACTACTTCAATATAATAACCGTACTAAAACAAAAATATCACTACTCTAAATAAATAAAAAAACTGCATAAATATTTAAAACAATAATTAACATACAATTAACAAAACAATTAATACATAGTATATATACTAACATCAAGTCTTAAAAATACACTTCAAAACCTCATTAGTCATAACCCTCACCAAAACCCTCTTCTCTCTCTCGCAGAACCAAAATCGATCATACTCTTAAAACCCTCCTTCCTTCCTTCCACCATGGAACCAACCAAAAACCCTACCGACAACTCCTCCTCCGGCGGTGGCGATGGCGGCGGAAGTCCGGCGACGGCGAGGGCGGCGAAGGTGTATTCGCTGAAGCAGAAGGTTGCAGCAGAATCGCCGCAGTTGGTCGGCCGGATTATAGAAAAAGGCTTCTCTCCTTCAGACGGAAGTCCTTCTTTCCTTCCTGTTTCCCTTCCTCAACCGACCGTTCTTCCTTTTCCCGTCGCTCGCCATCGCTCTCACGGCCCCGTACGTATTTGTTATGATTGGACCTTAATGGCTATATAATACATGGGACAAGTTGAATAATTTCGTAATTTTAAGCTAAGAAGGGGCGAAATTTTAACTATATTAACTGAGAAAAGTTGAATAATTTCGTGATTTTATGGGAAAGAGGGGCGAAATTTTAACTATTATAACTGAGAAAAGTTGAATTTTTTGGTAATTTTTAGGGAAAAGGGAGAAAATTGGGGCGATATTTGGGGAAGTTACTGATTTGGACTTTGATTTTGTTAATTGCAGCATTGGAATCCAGCAAAGGTGGAGAGGGAAATTAGTGAAGAAGAAATGGATTTAGATGAGGATGAGATGAAGTATGATGCGTTAGCTTGTTTTGCGAAGCCTGTAAAGAGGAAAGAGAAGAAAGGGCTTGATTTGAGCAATTGGAAGGAATTAATTAATGATAATTATATTGGTAATTCAGCCGCTCCCCAAATTAAGAAAAGGGTTGTAAAATCTGCACCAAAAACTAGTAAAATAGAGATAAATGAGATAAATGAACCAATAAAAGAGGATCTAATTATGCGTGATATGAACCAAGAGAGTTTAAATGAACCAATAAAAGGGGATCTAATTATGCATGAAATGAATCAAGAGAGTATAATTGGACCATTAAAAGAGGATCTAATTATGCAAGAAATGAATCAAGAGAGCTCTCAAAACCCTAAATCGGTTTCATTGGAAGAAGAAATTTCGGCTGAAAATCTCGCGTTGTTAAACGAAAAGTCAGCTGAGGAAATTGAAGAGGCACAAAAAGAAATAATGGAAAAACTAAACCCTAAAATGATTGAGATGCTTAAGAGGAGAGGGAAAAATAAATCAGAGAGAAGTGATGATAATTCTAAGAGAAAGAAAGAGAAGGAAATAAAGAGGGAGAGTTTTGGGCCGCCAGCTGGCGACTGGCTGGAGTCGGGCGGGAAAATAAAAAATAATATTTTATGGGAATCTTGGAGTGAGAGAGTGGAGAAAATTAGGGTTTGTAGATTTTCGCTCGATGGGGAAGTTTTAGGGTTTGATTCTCCCTTAGAGAAGCAAAACGGTAATTGTCTCTCTTCTTTTCCCTTTTTTTTTCTTTTTTTTCTTTAATATGTTATTATATTGATATTAATGTATTATTATATTGATATTATATGTAGGTTTAAATCATAACAGTGTGACAGAACGAGACTTGATTAGAACAGAAGGAGATCCTTCTTCTGTTGGCTACACAATTAATGAGGCAGTTTCTCTCACTAGAAGTAGGGTACGTTTTCACATTAGGGTTTAGGGTTTATCTCATTATTCTTCATAAAATATACTTTAATTATTTGCTAATATACCCTCTGATATAATATAATTTGTTTTAGGGTTTAGGATAGTTATTTTTTATAATACAGGGTTAAATATAAAAAGTCAATTTTGTCATATAATACTGAATTTTTTTGTCATATAATTCTTTATTTTTTTAGAAATATATTTATTCTCTGATGTATATTTGGCTTGAATGTAGATACCTGGACAGAGAGTTTTGGCTCTACAGCTGCTTTCTTCGATTCTAAACAGGGCATTGTGTAATTTAGAGAAAAATGAGGGTTTTTCTGTAAAGTGTGTCGATTGGCAAGCTATTTGGGCTTTTGCTCTTGGGCCTGAACCTCAACTCCCCCTTTCTTTAAGGTAATTAATAACACGGTTTAATTTAATGTTTTTGTTATAAATTTAAAGACAAAAATATCAAAAAAGGGAAATTTGCAAAAAAGCCCCTATGTTATAAAAAATTGAAAAAAAGCCCTTGTATTTTGAGTGAATTCAAGAAATAAAAAAATAGTTCTTGAGTTTATTGAAAGTACAAGGGTTTTTTGCAATTTTTACAATTTAGGTGCTTTGTTTGCAATTTAGGCATAACATGGGTTTTATGCAAATTTCTCAAAAAAATTAAAATTAGAAAAAAATCAAAGCAAGTTAAATTGAGTTACCAGAATTTCAGCTGGTATATTTTCGTACTGTTTGAGACTGAAAAAGTACTAAATCTTGTATTTTTTATTATCAGAATTAGTTTCCTCAAAAAATATTTATTATTTATTTATTTATTTTTAATTATGAGTTATATTATATGCAGGATGTTAATGGATGATAATCATGATTCAGTAGTTTTGGCCTGTTCCAAAACAATTCTCTCTCTACTTAGTTACGACATGAATGAATCCTATTTTGAAGCCTCACAGGTCAGAATTCTATTATATTTTGATATTTTCTTTTAATTTCTTTTAGTATTTTCTACTTATTACCTCTTTTGACTAACTTTGAAGTTTAAACTTATCCCGTGCGAGAAAAAAATATAATCAAAGTTTCTCACTTCAATAGGGTTAAATATTGTGCTGTGCAATGTTTATCAGAAGTAAACTGAAAAGGAAATTTGCAAAAAATGCCCTTACATTATACTACAATTATTTTCACTTACTGCAGTCTTAACTAACGATAATAATTTTTCTCCAATGTTGGCACCCCTCAGGGGCTTTTTCGCAAATTTCCCAAATTAGTTATTCATTCCAACCCTCCTTTTTTACAGAAATTTCTAACAAACAACAAATCCACATGCACGGCCCCCGTATTCCGCACCAGACCTGACATAAACCAAGGATTCATTCAGGGGGGTTTTTGGAAATACAACACAAAGAGGAGTAATTTACTGCCTGAGTTTGGCGAATGTGAGAATTTGGAGGGTGAAAGTGAAAAAAGGACGGTGAGAGATGATGTGGTTGTGGCTGGACAGGATGTGGCGGCGGGGCTGGTCAGGATGAGTTTGGTTCCGAGGATTTGTTTTCTTTTAGAGGTAATTGTTTTGTTTATTGTTATTTATTGTTTTTATTTTTATTGTTAGTTTATTGTTATTGATTATTTTTATTATTTATTTCTTACTTATTATTTTTGTTATTATTATTATTATTATTATTATTATTATTATTATTATTATTATTATTATTATTTGTTTTGTCATATTGTTATTATTATTGTTTTTTATCATCATCGTCATCAATATTATTATTATTATTGAATTTTAAGCTTATTATTATTAATGTCATTCTAATTTGTTAGCTTGCTAATTGAATTCTTACATTCATTCACTTTATTTTATTTTATTTATTTATTTTTTTTTTCCAACCAGATGGATCCTGTTCAAAATATGGAAGAAACCCCAGTTTCAATGCTAGTTGCTCTAGCTAGACACTCTCCCCAATCGGCCGACGCAATTTTGAGGTGTCCTAATCTTGTTCAGACCGTCGCAAAAATTCTACGCAATTATAATTCTACGGCCGAGATTATTCGGCCTGCTCAGATCAAAGTCTTGGTCCTCTTCAAGGTTCTTTAATTTTGTGTCATTTAGAAATGAAAAAGTATTTTAATTTTGTGTTATTTGTAGAAATTTTGAGCCCATAACCCCTAAAACCCTCTTAACTGTAGAGCTTAAAACCCTAGACCCTAAAATCAATTTTATGGTTTATCTGACAGATACTGATGTGTTGAGTTAATCAACAGATTTAGGGTTTAGGAATAGTTCTAGGGTTTTGCCTCGTCAATATGGATTCTTCAGCCTGTTTAGGGTTTATGGTTTGGATTCAAATTGGTGATTTTAAATGAATTCCTTGCTCTTATTAATTTTTTGGTTTTTGTTTAAACAGATTCTTTCGAAATACAACAAGCAAACCTGCTTGGACTTCATAAAGAACGGAATATTCCAGCTGGCGACATGGACCTGGTACAAAGACGATTTTACCCTCGACAAATTCCTGAACTCCCAAAAAGAAAATCTGAAGCTCAACACAAACCTCATTGTGGAGCAATTACGTTTTTGGAGGGTTTATATAAATTACAACCTTTGCGTCTCTCACTTCACGGACTTTTTCTCTTTCCTCTGTTTGTTTCTCTCTCCTCCCGTTTTCCAAAAGTTAACTGACCAAAACGCCCTTGTGGAATTCTGTTCCGTTACGAGTGAAACGTATTTGGTGCTTCAAACCCTAGCTGAAAAATTACCGGTTCTTCACAGTAAGAGAGAGGAAAAGTTAGAGAGAGAAAGT
This sequence comes from Juncus effusus, assembly GCA_027726005.1. Classification (NCBI taxonomy): domain Eukaryota; kingdom Viridiplantae; phylum Streptophyta; class Magnoliopsida; order Poales; family Juncaceae; genus Juncus; species Juncus effusus. Next base: position 819,657 of record CM050893.1, on the reverse strand, counting down.
GAATCGTCTTGGTCTTGGAGCCACGCGGTACCAATGGTCGATTTAGCTTTAAAATGGCTCGACTCAAAAAATATACCCATTTTGCCCTTGGCTCAAGAGACAGATCAAACAACTCTCAGTTCTTTTCTAGGGGTATTTTCATCAATTTTCCACATGCTAAATACTATATTACAAAAAATATCACCTAAAGAAACGGATTCTGTGCCTTTTCTGCCTGATTTTGTGCCTAGAATCGGTCTAGCATTAATCAACAACAAATTCGGATCTCTATTCAACACATTCATTAATCTCAGATCGAATTACCAAAGCAAAAATAATAAAAATCACGATCTATTACTGGCTTCCACAAGTTGTACACAAGGATTAGTACAACTTTCTCTCTCTATAGACAAACTAATACAGAGAGCCAAACCTTCATGTAATGCCACTCTGACCAATGAAACACCGCCAGGTGGCGAGATATTAGAGGCTGGAATTATAAACCACTATTTCAACAACTTGTCAGAGGTATTTTCCGTTTTAACCCTGAATCTCTCTTCAAATTCAAAATTGGTACAATCTATAGAGACATTTAAAAGAGGCGGGCCTGCACCAGGTTTAGCGTTCGGTTGGGGAGCGCCAGGTGGCGGATTCTGGTCCGTCCGATTTACTCTTACTCGATTGGAATCCACTCTGATTTTGGACTTGATTGAGATATTTACGGTTTTGCCATCGAGAGTAGAAATGGAAATTGATAAGGGATTTTTGAAGAGAGTTAATTCTGTGCTTGAGGTTTGTCTCACAGTGGGGCCCACTGATAGAGATATTTTAGAAAAGGGAATTGAGATATTAAATGGAAAATCGGTTTTGAAATATTTGGAATTTTGTATAAATTATTTTATCCATCAGAATGAAATAATGGGAGGCGAGTTGAAGCTTAGTGATGAGGAGTTTTCGTCGTTTAGTGAGGTGTTGATTTCTCATTTTAAAGCAAGGTGGTTGGAAATAAAGAAGAAAAAATCGGAAAATGAAGATGAGAAATTTGGTGCAATGGAAACGATTCATGAAGAAACGGAATTAAATGAAGAGGGTTTAGGGCTTTGTGACTCGTTAGTTGTAGAGTGGGCTGGCCAAAGATTACCGGTACCGATTCATTGGATCCTCAGCCCGATTTTCGGTACAGGCGAAACCCTAAATAGTGGTTTGTTTCTCCTTTTAGGGTTTGAATCAATTGCGCCGATTTGCAATTCAATTTCCCCAATTTCTGAAATTCCCTTGGTTTGGAAATTACACGCCTTATCGTTCTGCTTGTATAAATGCTACGACGTGCTTGAAGAAAAAACCAGGGCTGTTTTCGTAATTTTACAAGATATTTATAATAGGGAAATAGAAAAGGCGCGAAATCTTGATTTTGAAGGGGAGATTAGTGAAAATTATTCTACTTTTGTGGAGAATTTAATTGAACAATTTATGGCCGATTCGTTTGGTGATGTTTTGTATGGCCGCCAAGTGGCGGTTTATTTGAATAATAAAGTTGATGTGAAATTGAGACTTAAAACATGGAATAAGTTGGCTAGTATTAAGGTGCTTCATTTATTGCCACCTTTGGAGAATTGTCTTGGTGGATCGAACGGATATTTAGGCCCTATAGAGGTATTTTAATATCAATTTTGGTATTTAATTTTCTTTTCATTTCTATAGTATATATTTCTGTTGTTATAATTTTGTTTTATTTGGAAGGAAAATGATGGGATTTTGAAGGCATATGTACAACAATGGATAAATGAAGGTTTAGATAAGGCTTTTGAAAGAAAATCGATGGCTTTTAGTCTTGCTTCTTACCACCTTTCGTGTTTTATTTTTCAATCCGATAGTGTGAGACAGATTCTACGGAATGAAATGGCAAAATCTCTTTTGAGATACCATTCTAAAAAACCACACAATGAGGTAAAAATTCAATTTAAATGTTGGATTAGTTATACAATAAAGATGGTTTATTACATTCTTTTTTATTGATTATTATTACATTCTTTTTTGTTTTTTGGACGAATGAGTAGGGAATGATGAGGAGTTTTATTGAGAGTGGCTTGGATGTGAAACAAGAGCAATTGTATAGATATGAAATTGGGAGGAGATTTGAGGTGTTGAAGGATTGTTGTGAAGGCAATTCTGAGCTTTTGATTGAGGTTGGAAAATTGCGATCATTGATTAGTTAATTTCAGTAGTTTTGTGATATTTGTAGTGGATTAATGTAAATTAATGGATTTTAATGATTCTTATTTTTTGAGTTTATTAACTTTTATCACATGTTCATCTACAGTCAATGATTATTAATTTACTCTTTTTGAATATCATGTATCCAAAAGTCAAATAATCAATATTGTGTACCAATATATTCATTGTCTATATTTAAATATATCTTAATTGATTTAGGAATGTCAATCATCACCCTGCCATGATATATCAGTAATATCTTGTTGAAAACTCAATTAGACCAATATGACTAGTGCGAATCTATAATGATTTTTCATATCATTCGAGAAATCTAAACAACAAAATACAATTGTAATCATCACATCTGCTTAGCTTGGGCAAGAAATTGAAGTCGTCAAACATGTTGACCATTCCTTTTTAATTTGAAATACATCAGTATGATCACAATTAGCACATCATAATTCAGATTTATGAGCACACAAACATGTTACAATTTTAGAAACTGGATAGGGTCAAAGACAACCAAAAATGATCTTATGTGGCAAGTTGATTGAAGATTGGGGGTAAATTTTATCAAATCGAGGCTGAATTACAGCTTTTAGTCCCTCTACCGTGAGAAGCCCTAATTTCACTACAAATCCAAGATTGATGGTAAAATTTCTTCAAGTGACTCATTCAAATTTCATCAATGGATCATAGTGATGTATTTCAACATCATCATATGTGCAACATATGCGGTCATGGCATATGCAACATATGCAGTCTTTACTGAAGTTGCAAACAATAAATATTTTATAAAAAATGGTTCTAACAGTAACAACTAACGACAAACATGGGGAATTTTTTTTATTTGAAGTACCTATAATCAGTTCCAATGCTTGTCCCACACAAAGCTAGATTTTCAATCATCGTTTTCACCATATTTACATATTCTCTAATACTAATCACCGGTATTGACATGTGCGTCAATAGTAACAATGTCATCACAGAAAAAATTGTTTCACCAATCCTCACGACTTTTTTTTGTTTTTATCATCTCTAGGTATATTATAAATTGATCTACGAAGCTAAACATGCAAGTACGGAAGCTGACCATGATAAATGCGTAGAGTGCTCTTCCACACTCATTTTTTAACTCAATGCACCCATACTTGATTGCTAACTTCAAACAATCAAATAATGTCTCGGCCGAAGCGCTCATCATCATGCAACACTTGGAGCACAATGCATTTAGTCCATATCGATGAACTCGTTCAGCTCCATGCTACATGAAAAAAAAATTGTTCATAAATGAATGAGGCATAATAGTTATTTAAGTAATTATTCTCTATATGTATTTAAAAAGAACAAAAATAAATATTACCTCGCAAAGTAGCAGTGGTTTGTCCAGATCGGCTGCTCAAGAGCATGTCCCTAAATTGCCTCCGCATATCTTACGTCCTCAAGACTCCTAAATTTTGGCAAAATCAATAATTGCTCGACTTCTAATACATGTTTTCTGCACACAAAAAACTTCAAATTGCAACGCCTATCTTTAAAGAGCGAATGCACGCATTTTTGCTAGGTAACATAAAAAAGAAAAAATTATTCCTAGAACATATCATTTTCCATTTATTTTTTCTTAAAAATACATTTACTCCTAACAAATTATACTTCTAAATCATTTTGTTTTTCTTTAACTCAACGGTGCTAAGTTACCTCTACGTACCTTGGCATTGTCACTCCACAAATTATCTTCTACCAAACGACGTACTATGTCTTCTTTCCTCATGGGCGATAAATTGGTTTAGTGATGAAATGATAAATACTTGACCTGCTGACATCATTTTTCACTAGAACAAGCCTTCGAGTTTTCCGAGTGGCAACTAACTCGATGTTTCTCTCTTCGCATTCAATGTCCTCTGCCTGCAAATAAGCTCATTAAATATTATGTTGCATAAAAGAGAGAGAGAGAGAGAGAGAGAGAGGGAGATTACCAATTCCACTTCCCTATCCACCTATCGTAAACCTACCGAGCAGTCCGCACTTCTTGCACAAGTACCCCTTCCATATTTTTGAAGTTGCAAAAAGTAAAAAGTGACGAGAATGTCTCAAACAAGATTCAACAGTAAAAGTACTGTAGGTGCAAACAATAAATGTTTAACAAAAAGGGACAACAAACATGGGAATTTTTTTTTTATTTTGAAGTATCTGTAATCAGTTTTCACTGCTCATCCCACAAAAATCTAGCTTTTCAATAATCATTTTCACCATATTTGTGTTTTTGCAACAAAGAAATCATTAAACCATAATTGTCAAAACACAAACCATATTAATTCATTTATCAAAAAACATGATACCCCTTTGTGATTTGATGTATGACAACCAAGCATGAGTGTACGGAAGCACGCCCGTATGGCTCGATAGATTGCTTACCCATTTCTCATACACATTGCGGGCAGCAGGTACGACGCCCACAAGTTTCTCTTCCATTTGAATGTATTTGTGCCAAATTTATTGGACTCCCGGAAGCAGATAAATAGCCCACTTCCATATGGACCTTGCCTTGTCCATTTGCGAATTTCTAATTTCAAAATCTGCATATTCCATCCATAATGTATGGTACATGTGGAGAACAAATAATTTGTTGCTCAAACAACTGCAACACTAATAATGAAGGTACAAATACAAGTTTCGAATAAAGACTACATAAACACTAACCACAAAGCAATTTATAAATCATATTTATTAACTTAAACCGCCTACTTTCTCATTTCATTGACAGTAAGGAAATAAAAAGAACATAAAAAAAGGAGCAAAAGACAAATAACTCTTAAGTTAGTAAAACAATGAAAATATTGAAGACGAGATGGCCAGCAATTTGCAAAATATCAAAAAAATTTATAAAATATTTTATTAATTTATGGATAGGATTTTTATAAAAAATATTACAAGAAGCCAAACACAAAGCTGAGACAAATAACTAAATTACAACTTTCAAATGCAGCAGTAATAATAATGGTACAGATATGAGTTTCAAATAAATACTACATAAACACTAAACACAAAATAAAATATAAATAACTTTATCTAGTAATTGTTCCGCCGTTTACTCCGGATCCCCGAAAATGTCGACTGCGGGCTCAAACACCTCTTGAGCGTGCATTCGACCCATTATTCATTTCGAACTTTGCGTACATTATGAATGATTCTGGTATAGCATCGAGGTAGATGAATCTTTCGTGCAGATAGCGCGCTCTCTGTATTTCGTTATTCCGGAAAATATTTATATTTAGATAAATAATTTTTAAGATAGAAAGTGATGAGAAATGAGTTATAAAAACATAATACATCATTTCGAATTTGATGTATGACAACCAAGCATTAGTGTACGGAAGCTGGCCATTAAGTTTCGATAGAGTGTGCCTACCCATTTCTCGTACACATTGCGGACGGCAGGCATGCCGCGCAAAAGTTTCTTTTTCATATGAGTTACTTATGCCAAAGTTGCAATGCAGTCATGAATATGGAGCATGCATATGCGGTCACGGCATATGCAACACATGCGGTCACAAATTAGTGTAATTCGGAATTATGATCATTGAAATATGTTAAGAAACACGATAGGTCCATAACTGATTGATATATAAGACAAACAAAAGTAATCTTATTTGGTAAGTTGATACAAAATTTGGGTAAATTTGATTAAATTGAGTCTTAATCACCGTTTAATCCCCATCGCAAGACAAACTATACAAATTGAAAAAAAAATATGATCTTATTCCATAATTGAAGGATGTCATTGATGTAAAACTTTTCATGAGAGGAGAAACGTAAAATTAAACTTTTCCATTTCTAAGGAGATTATGCTTGTCAGACTCTTTTATTCTGTGCCCAGCATACTCATTTTTTAAATCAATGCACTCATACTTGACTGCTAACTTCAAACAATTAAATATTGTCTCGGCCAAAAGTTCTTTGCACAACCTCTTGCAACACTTGGACCACAATGCATTTAGTCCATATCGGTGACCTCGTTTAGCTTCACACTACATGAAAGAAAAAAAAATTATTCATAAATGCATGAGACAAAATATTAATTTAAGTAATTATACTCAACAATTAGTCTTCTCTATCTGTGTTTAAAAAGAACAAAACTAAATATTACCTTCCAAATTAGCAGCGACTTCTCTAGATCGGGATCCTTAAGGGCATATCAACAAATCTCTTCTGCATGTTTTACGTCCTCAAGATACTCCTACACAAAATCAATAAATACTTCTTATTTTGCTTGATTTCAGCATATGTATTGCTCATATATTACTCTGCATCGATCGAAGTCGCATAATGTCTCCTTATCTCAATATACTTCTTAAATAAATATTTTCTTAAAGAATATAAAATAATAGACAAAAAGATAGTATGTATTACGCATATTGTATATAAAAGAAAGTAATACAATTCCTTATCTTTTCATTCGGAGCTAACGCAAGAACTTCAATGAAACATTACACGCGACATCGATATTACCTTGACAAGATTCGAAAAATGCAGCGAGACTCCAAATCTTAGGGAAAATGAATTTCTCATATGGTATCAAATCTTAGGGAAAATGAATTTCTCATATGGTATCACACTAATACATTTCTTACAAAATTTAAATACTGCAAAGTGAAAATCACTTTAGAATTAAAATTTTAACTCCAAAAAATTTACCCTTACCTAAAAAGTTCTCTAGTCTGCGTCACATCATTCACAACAACCTCCTCAAATCTTGCATACTTCACCACCCATAGAAAAATATACCGATTCCAACATTGATTATTATCATACGAAGGCATTGGTTGTATCCTTTTTATACACTCTGATCGTACTTTCAATCCCCACACTTTGCTCAAGCTCCAACTATTTCAACCATACATAGTAATCCCCCCCCCCCCCCCGGTCTTTTCCTCACCTCGGAATCCTTTGTCCTAGGAGACCGATCTGCATGCTCCTCCTTAAAGTCTTCGTACTTCCAGATTTACAAGTATATACTATATTATAGAAGATGGTGTTGTATACATGATTGAAATACTGATAATTAATTTTTTTTCAAATTACTCACTTAATCAAATCTGTGGGACTATCAATTTCGGCAAAACTTCTCAAAAGCAACAATATCAAGGAATAATTGTTCCGCATAGTCTTAATCTGTGAAAATGTCGACCGCGTGCTCAAACACCGCTCGAGCGTGTGCATCCAACCCATTCTTCATGTCGAACTTGGCATACATTATAAATTGTTCCGGTGTAGCGTCGAGATAGATGAATCTTTCATACAGATAGCGCGCTCTGTGTATTTCATTATTTCAGAAAATATTTATATTTAGATAAATAATTTTTAAGATAGAAACTGATGAGAAATGAGTTACAAAAACATGATACATCATTTCGAATTTGATGTATGACAACCAAGCATTAACATACGGAAGATGGCCATTACGTTTCGATAGAGTGTGCCTACTCACTACTCATACACATTGCGGACGGTAGGCATGCCGCGGACAAGTTTATTTTCCATAGGAATTACTTGTGCCAAAGTTGCGATGCAGTCACGAATATGGAGCACGCGCATGCGATCATGGCATATGCAACACATGCGGTCACAAATTAGTGTAATTCCGAATTATGAGCATAGAAATGTGTTAAATTAAGAAACTCGATAGGTCCAAAACTGATTGATATATAAGACAAACAAAAATTATCTTAAAAATAGTATGTATTATGCATATTGTATATAAAAGAGAGTAATACAATTCTTTACCTTTTCATTCAGAGCTAACGCAAGCACTTCATTGAAGATATTACATGCGACATCGATATTACCTTGACAAGATTCGAAAAATGCAGCGAGACTCCAAATCTTGGGAAAAAAGAATATCTCATATGGTATCACACTAATACATTTCCTGCAAAATTTAGATAATGCAAAGTGAAGATCACTTTAGAATTAAAATTTGAACTCCAAAAAATTTACCCTTACCTAAAAACTTCTCTAGTCTGCGTCACATCATTCACAACAACCTCATCAAATCTTGCATACTTCACCACCCATAGGAAAATATACCGATTCCAACATTGATTATCATCAGACGAAGGCATTGGTTGTAGCCTTTTTATACAGGACTCTGATCTTGCTTACACGACTCTGATCTTTTTATACATGTAATTGTGATGATTCCAAGTATATATTTTGGATGTAATTACATAATTGAAAAATTGTACAGAGATGAAATATATATTTTTGGCAAGTGAAATTGGAAATCACGACGGGCTACTGTAGCGACCCTGTAGCGACGGATTAATATTATATAATGTTTTCTCGCGCTTCTATATAAGCTATATACTATTTTCATTCTTTAAAATATATATTGTTTACTAAATGAATTTTTATATACTGTTTGTTTTCAGTTTATATGTTTGTATATACTGTTTTCATTTTTTTTTTAATATATATTTTTTTGCCGAATGAATTTTTATATAATATTTGTTTTCATTTCATATTATTTTTCAGTTTTTAAATACTGTCGCTATAGGATCGCTACAGTATCCGTCATGCAGTATCAGCTCCTTTTGGCAATTATGTTTCCTGAATCTATTGAAGCTAATTAATTAATTGGTTAATTGCTTGATTGGTTCTAATCCTTACAAGGGTATTTATAACATATGTTTACATACCCTAAATCCTATCTAAATAGCCACCTCACCAAACAATCGCACATGGATAGTGGATCGTCCGGGCACCCCGCCCAATGAGCGTCCGAATATGGATATAGAGAAAAGGAGAAGCATCTCTTAATTTGTAACCCAAAAGACACCGTACCCTAATTTATGTATCGCAACACACGTTTAGCCGCATTCCAATGGTCGTCTTATTGGGAGTAATTTCTATTAATGGTAGTAATTAATTTGGGAGTATATGTTTGGTACGGGTTTAGTGATATTATGTTTGGCACGAGTACAGTGATATTATTAAAAAACATACGGTTTGACCGGGTTTGGTCGGTTTTAGTACTGCATCCTTTTATCAAATCGAACCTAAAATAGTTCGGTTCAGCAGGTTTAATTTAATAACAAAAATATCTAGTATCTCACAATTCACTCTTTCCTTTCTTACTGCCCGTTTCTTTCCTCTCTTATGCTATTTTATTTTGCAATTCGCTCTTTCCTTTCTTACTGCACCTTTCTTTCCTCTTTTACTATTTTATGCCCGCTCTTATTTCTCTTATCTTGATAGTTGATAACTTCTCCAGAATATCCTCATTCTCCAATTCAGAAAAAAAAAAAATGAAAACCACAAGTGATAATCCCTGCAAGAGATCCAGAACTGTCGAGCGATGCATACATCTCAATCGATGCAAAAGAGGATATAACCGTAAGATGAGCAACATCTACGAGCAGCTCGCAAAATTGACACTCCAAGGTAATGAATTCATCCGATTTGCTATTAGATACGGTTTAGATAAGATGTAAATTGAACCATAGGTAAGATGCATGCAAATTAGGGCTATTAGGTCTGCATTGAGATTTGTAATGACAAAATTGTGAAGATTTGTGACGCTCGTACTTAGCGGCCGATTTGTGCACTTGTGCTACCAAAAGCAAAGCCTGGTTGAAAGAATATTTTTTTTTCTTCAAGGAAGAGATTATCTTGGTTGCATTGCATGTATGCTGATATCCTTTTGTTTTTCTTTTCTTTGCGGGAATACTGAACTGTTTATGTGTTGACTTGCTTGTTGTAGAGAGATGCACGCCAAAGGTCTCGGAAAATATGTCTGAAGAGAGAATGTGTGAGGATGTTTCTTTAGACAATGTGATGAAGTATCTCGCTTTTGCTCATGAGCATAATCTTGATAAGCTCAAGGCTGTGTGTATTGATTTTGCAGCCAGGCCTTCAAGTATCATGATGCTCTTCTTTACCAACGACTATCTTGACGTGATGACGGCTTACCCGTGTTTCATACCCGTGCTCCGCGAGAAAACAAATCGTATCCTTTCAAGGATGCAGTCAACACCTGTTTAGCGCTTGCCTAGCAAATACTTGTTTAAGACTTGATTAATGCTTGCTTAATGCATGTTTCTGAGACTTGTTTATTAGAGACTGTTTAATGCATGTTTGTGAGACTTGTTTAAGACTTGTTTATTAGAGACTTGTTTAATGCATGTTTGTGAGACTTGTTTAATGTTTGTTTATTAGAGACTCGTTTAATGCATGTTTGTGAGACTTGTCTAATGCTTGTTTATTAGAGTGTGAGACTCTTTTATTAGAGACTTGTTTAATGCTTGTTTATTAGAAACTTGTTTAGTGCATGTTGGTGAGACTTGTTTATTAGAGAGTTGCTTAATGCATGTCTGTGAGACTTGTTTAATGTTTGTTTATTAGTAGAGACCTGTTTATTGCTGGTGTAAATTGTGATTCATTCTTGAAGGTTGGGGACCTTCAAGCAATTACTAGCTGATTAATCAGCCTTCAAAACTGATTTATAGAACATTGGTAGTAGGTGACTTGGTGCATGTAACACGTTATGTATGTGTGGGGTCCACCTGAGATTAACTGCTTAACGTACTCACTCTATAGATAGTTTCTCACTCCTGTAATCATAAGGTTAATGAGAATTTAAATAAAATCAGTTCAATTCTTTCTCTATCCAGGTTTACAGAATGAAAGCTGAAAATAAGAAGAAAAAAGAGAAAAGTGATGATTATAGATTAAAGAGGTGACAATTCCATGCGGTTTCTGGCTCATGAGATTGACAAACTTGAAAATTAGGAATTGGAGGGGATGGAATTGAGCAGCTTCTTGATTCATGTGCCGAGTAAGTTACACCAACTGTTGCAATTTTAAATGACATGCTTTTAATCGGTGCTAGTTAAGGTATAACTAGGTTAATAGGAAAGATCTTGTGCTATTAATGGTACAGTTCTAATAGAGAAGTCGAGTTCTTATCTCTACCACCCACTAAAAAGAGTTATGACGGGAAGATGTTGCGTGTCGTACGCAGCTAGCCCTATACTTTAATACTAAAACTTAATTAGGACTACCATTGCATTTATCCCAATAACAAATCATACCAATCAAATCTTTCGAAAAATAACAACAATAATAACATAAAATAAACCAATGCTCTCTTCGTAGCATCTTATTACAGCGGTTCCATAATTTCTCACTACAACACCGCAAATAACAAATCGCAAAACAACCCAAAACTCCGTCCACTCAATAAACAACGAATAGAAACATACCTACAAACTATATATAATAACAAAACATAAAAAATAAACCCCCATGTTCGGTTTCTCACTTTATTCATTCAAAACGCTCCCCTCATAATAAAGTCCGCAATTTCCACAGATAAAATAAAACAAAATAATACAAATTCATTATCGTTATTTTTCAATTTTTAGGGTTTCAGTGGGTGGTAGAGTCTTTGGAGTAGTAGAGATCTAGGGTTTTGGCGGGGATACGGTGGAGGAGCTCGCGAGGGAAGATACGGAGCAGGGTCCACGCGAGATCGAGCGACTGGAAAATGTTGCGCGTGTCGTACGCGCCTTGAGCGACGAATTTACGCTCGAATTTGTCTAGGAATTCCAAGTAGAGCTGATAGGGTGGAAAGAAAGGTGTGGATTAGGTTTAGATTTGGAAAGAAAATTTAGAGAGAGAATTGAGAGAGAGAGAGAGAGATACCAGATCCTCAGATGAAAGAGCTTCCTCTCCCACGACTGCCTTCATGGCCTGAACGTCCTTTCCAATAGCGTAATTTGCATACAGCTGTTTCATCAAAACATTAAGATAATAATTTTATTATACTCTGAATTTTGCACAAACTTGATTTAAAAATAAGAATTTTTTTTGTAAAAAAAGACCTGATTGGACACGTCAGAGTGATCACGGCGAGTCATGCCCTCACCAATAGCACTCTGCAATTACAAATCATAATTTCCATTAAACTCAAGAATATATTTTCTAATATAGTGGAAAATGGTATTTCTATGTATTCTAATTATTATTATAAATATTATTATTATTATTATTATTTACCTTCATCAATCGGGAGAGAGAGGGAAGGACATTGATCGGAGGGTAGATCTGTAAAAGAAAAAATGGTAATTGCACAAATTAGAGTAAAAAAAACATATTTATTTATTATTTCATAAAGAGGTTAAAAGTGAATAAAGTATGAGTAAATAAAGAACCTGTCTGTTGTGAAGCTGCCTGTCAATGTAAATCTGGCCTTCAGTAATATAACCCGTCAGATCAGGTGTCGGATGCGTAATATCTGCCAAATAAAAAATAAAATTAAAAATCAAAATTAAAATCCATCCAACAACTCAAAACACATCAAAACAATTATAAGATCATTTCCCGCATAATAATTCATTTTTCAATATAAAAAATACTATGTAACATGACAGTAAAGCACGATAACATCATAATAAGGTCTACAGTCCAAATAATACAACTCGTACAACTAATGAAAAGTATATTTCCACTATAGACCCTATCAAATTGTCATCATCGTGCTTTATTATCATATTATCTAGCATTTTTATTTCAGTATTTAAGTTATAAACCACACCTGACATTTCAAGATTTTGTAGGGGTACCCATGAAATTACTCCAAAATAAATTAAAATTGTTAAACAAAGAAGGTTAAAAGAACTAACAAATATAAGATTTTCCCCCATAACATTTCAAGACAACGAAGCATGGTGCAGCACGATAGGGTTTATAGTGAAAATATTACAACTAAGTACATATACCTAATTAAATTGCACTATAAACCCTATCACATTGCCACCGTGCTTTATCATCGCGCTCAGTAGTGTTTTTATTTCAGTATTTAAAAGGGTAAAGTACACCTAACATTTCAATATTTTGCAGGGATACGCATGAAATTATACAAAAATAAGTTCAAAATGTTAAAGAAGGAAGGTTAAAAACTCAAACGAAGGTTAAAAAAAGTAATAAATAATTAGTTACCGTCGTTAGGCATGGTGAGAATGGGGATCTGAGTGATGGATCCGGTGCGGCCCTCGATACGGCCAGCGCGCTCGTAAATCGTGGCCAAATCGGTGTACATGTAACCTGGGTACCCACGCCTACCTGGCACCTCCTCTCGAGCCGCCGAAACCTGTTTCACAAAAAAAAAAGAAATAAGTTATTAAAGGGAAACTTGCACAAAAGGCCCTGAGTTATGCTTAAATTGGAAAAAAGCCCCTGTTATTGAAAACTGTGAAAAAGAAAAACCCTCTATTCTTTAGTTAATTGCTAAAAAGAAGAAGAAAAACTATTGTTTGTTGAGATCTAGCAACGTTAGTTTAGTCATCTTAGTCAGGCTAATTTTTTTTTTTTGAATAAAATTAATTTTATTTAATCTATGGAGGGGCTCTTTGCAATTTAAACGTAATGCAGGTTAAATTTTTTGCAAATTTCTCATTGTAAAATGTGCATTATTACAGCATGCCCAACAAACAAATATGGAAGAATGTTTACTACAAACAGTACACTGGCATGAAAAAATAAAATAATATATTAAAAAAATAATGAAATATTACCTCACGAAGAGCGTCAGCATAGGAACTCATATCGGTCAAGATAACGAGCACGTGCTTGCCGCATTCATACGCCAAATACTCAGCGGTGGTCAACGCGATACGTGGAGTAATAATACGCTCAATTGTAGGATCATTGGCCTAAAAATAAATAAAATAAATGATTAATAATTATTATTTGATGGATTAATAATAAAGGGAAATTTTTCAAAAAAGTATAGTTTATGGTATTTATGAAAACCACACTATCTTTTGGGATATTTGGAAAAAATGATCCTATAAGTAAACACATTTTTCAAATTATTTATCTATTATTTTACAATAAATTATGGTGTTTAAGTATTTTTTTTTTAATCCATTATTTAAAAATGTGCTAGTGCTAGGGTTTTTTTAAATAAAAGGTTAAAATCGGGGATTTTTTTAATATTTGACAAGTCAGGAGGGGTTGAAAACAGTGAAAAGTTCAAAGTAGGAGGCTTTTTTGAATATTCCGAAAGATAGGAGGCTCTTCATAAATACCAGAAAAATACATGGTTCCTTTTTTCAAAAAATTATTTATAAAAGTATATTAATTCATTTCCAGTTGGTACTTTAAATATTAAGAAATAATATATAAGTACCAGATATAAAATTGGGGATCTTTTTTTTATATTTTAAAAGTCAGGGGGGTCTTGAAAACAAAGAAAAGTGTAAAGTAGGAGGCTTTTTGAATATTCCGAAAATGGGATGTTTTCCATAAACATCAGAAAAAACAGGTTTTTTTTTAAAAGATTATTAATTTAATTCCAATTGGTTATTAGTTTAATTATTAAGAAAAAAAAAATAAAAGTACCAGATTTAAGAAAAGGGTGACACGCTCCATAGATCCGTTCTCTTCAAAATCGCGCTTGAAGAACTGAGCGGTTTCCATGTTGACTCCCATGGCGGCGAAGACTATAGCAAAGTTATCATCCGCTCCTCCCTTTTTATTTTATACGAAACAATAAATAAATAATTAGCAAAAATAAATGCTGGTTTTCAAGTAATAAACAATCAATTAGCAAAAGAGTTCGACTGTTAACAAACTAAAGTAAACCTGCTTCCTTTTGGTTTGGTTTGAACTAACATTAATTACAAAAGCAAACGTTATGGTGTAGATTCTAGAAAGGGTTGTTAGGTTTCATATTGAGTCTGAGAAATATCATGATTACCATATAAACTATAAGAAATGTCTTTTTATATATTCACAAAACATAAAATATCATGTCAGCAAACAACCCTTCATTATTATTATTTCTTTTTCATACAACAAAAAGATAAAAGAAACGAGGGACAATTAAGGCATACATGATATTTCTCATCTTTTATACAGCTACACAAATAAAATCCCACCAAAAAAACAAAAACTCTCATCTTACCTCAGCGCACTTTTTTGACACGTAAGCACTCAATGGACGGAAGTGTTAACAAAGTGCGTTAACTGAACAGTTGAGCGGTCAAAAATGGACCACTAAAAAGTACAAGGACCAAAATTGAGCTATATTAATAGTTAAACAGTCAAATTCAGACTCTTCTCAAAAGAAAAAGAACAAAATATCACCTCAGACCTGGATTCTTTCTTCTCGAGCCGTTTGACCAGCTCGGCCTGGCAGCGGATCAATTTTGGAAGATATAGCTCAATTTTGGTCCCTGAACTTTTTAATGGTCCATTTTTTACCCCTCAACGATTCAATTAGCGCACTTTTTTGACACGTAAGCACTCAATGGACGGAACTGTTAAAAAAGTGCGTTAATTGAACAGTTGAGGGGTCAAAAATGGACCACTAAACATTTCAGGGGCTAACATTGAGCTATATTAATAGGGTCAAATTCAGACTCTTCCCAAAAGAAAAAGAAAGTAATCAACTACCTCAGAGCTGGATTCTTGGCATGTAACTATTGATATAGCTCAATTTTGGTCCCCTAACTTTTTAACGGTCCATTTTTTACCCCTGAACTTTTCAATTAGCGCACTTTTTTAACCCTTTCATCCATTGAGTGCCGGACAAATTCCAACTTTTCCCAAATAAAAAACAAATAAAATATTCACCTCAGAGGAGGATTCTTTCTTCTCGAGGCGTTTGACCAGTCCCGCCCGGCGGCAGGTCAATTTTGGAAGATATAGCTCAATTTTGGTCCCTGAACTTTTTAACAGTCCATTTTTGACCCCTCACCGATTCCCAAAAAAAAGGAAAAACAAAATAATTTAATCAATTACCTCAGAACTGGATTCTTTCTTCTCGAGGCGTTTGACGAGGCCGGCCTGGCGGCAGATCTGCGCGGCGATTTCATTATGAGGCAAACCGGCGGCGGAGAAGAGCGGGATTTTCTGCCCACGCGCGATCGAGTTCATCACATCAATCGTCGAAATGCCCGTTTGAATCATCTCTTCTGGGTACGTCCTCTCGCTCGGGTTGATCGAACTACCTGTTTGTTGTTTTGAGATGATTGTTATTAATTAGTAATTATTCATTTGATAATCATTAATAAGTATTAATGATGGTTTTCTTGATGGTTGCTAGTTTTGGATGGTAAATTTGATTTTTTATTAAGGGTGAATGTTGATTAAAGTACTGTTGTTTTTAGATGGACACATTTGATAATTATTAATTATAGATGGTAAATTTGATTTTTTTTATTTTTTGTCTTGAGTCATTCCTTCTGGGTATGTTTTCTCACTTGGGTTGATCGAACTCCCAGCTTGTCGTTTTGATTTGATTATTGTTATTGGTTGAAATTAATTGTTATTAAATGGGATAAATGCATGATTAGTCCTTGTAGTTTAATTGGATCGCAATTTAGTCCTTGTAACTATGGATTTAAACTTTTTGGTCCCTGCACTTTATAGAATTGGTCAAATTAATCTTAGATAAATTTGATAATTATTAGTTTTAGATGGTATATCTGAATTTTTTTAGTCTGTAATCAAATTAATTTTAGATAAATTTGATATGATAAATTTGAGTCTTTTTTGTCTGAACCATATTTTTTGGATAAGTTTGTTCATTCGGGTTGATTGAACAACTTCCTGTTATTTTGAGATGATTATTAGTTAAATTACAAGATTACCCTAGTGTTTTTGTTATTTATTATTATATTTCTTTTTACCAAATATTTTACTTGGGTTGATACGATTGAAGGTTTCATCAAAGATTAAGATAAAGAACAATTCGTGTAGAGATTATAAAAAAAAAAAAATTCAAAAAATTCACCAGAAATATCCAAATAAGCCTCAGGCAAAATGGGAGGGCCATTGTCAATCGGCTTTCCAGATCCGTTGAAAATACGCCCAAGCATATCAAGCGAAACCGGAGTCTTCAAAACCTATTAATAAAAAATAAAATAAAATAAATGTTGGAAAAAAAATTATTATTTTAAGATTTATGTGTGAAGAAAAGGAAAAACAATTACCTCGCCGGTAAATTGAACGGTGGTGTACTTGATGTCGATTCCAGAAGTACCCTCAAACACCTGAGAGGAAAAATTATAAATTGAAATGTATTAATATTGGTAAAATAAATATGTAATTTCATAATTCATGAATTATGTTTGTAGTTTTGGGTTTCAAAGAAAAGTTTTAATATATACTAATGCTGGAACTAAATGATACATGATATTGCTGAAATACACAAAAAATGATACCCAATTTCTTATGTGTGTGTGTGTGTGTGTGTGTGTGTGTGAGAGAGAGAGAGAGAGAGAGAGAGAGAGAGAATGTCGTCTAAAGAGAGAGAATGTAGAGTCTAGTCTAGAGAGAGAGAAAATGTCGTCTAAAGGAGAGAATGTAGAGTCTAGAGAGAGAGAATGTAGAGTCTAGTCTAGAGAGAGAGAATGTAGAGTCTAGAGAGAGAGAATGTCGTCTAAAGAGAGAGAATGTAGAGTCTAGAGAGAGAAAGAGTATGTAGAGTCTAGAGAGAGAGAGACCTGAACGACAGCTTTTTCACCGTCAACTTCAAGAACTTGGCCACGTCTGGTCGTACCGTCACCAAGCCTGATATTAACAATTTCCTGATATTTCGGCCCCTGCAAAAATATTTTCATAAAAAAGCATATTAAAAAAATTGTAAAAATTTAATTTGTGATAAAATCTTAAAATTAAGCATATAATACTGGTTTTGTGTATTGTTTTGTACCTTGACTTTTTCCAAGATGACCAGAGGTCCAGCCACACCAGACACAGTCCTGTATTCTGTTTCCCAAAAAAGAGAAAAAGAAAATTATTACAATGTTTTATTGAATATTTTTTAGTATAGTATTGAAATGCAAATCTGATTATTCTTCCAAATTTAATAATTGATCAGCTGATTTTTATAATTGGTTAGCATTTGAATGGAGGTAAGAAAACAAGTAACACTGTAGATTTACACAATTACATGGAAAAATAGTTTCGTACAATTTCAATTATGCATAATATCCTATCAGATTACTCAAAAGTTCATATTAACTCGAAAAGCTTGTAGACATAAAGCACATATAAATTAAAAAATATGTATAAAAGATCAAATGCAGAGCTTACCCATTCCGATTTCCAAGGTTCCTTCATCCATGTCAGTCTTGGCCAAACCCATTTTTGCAAGTCTGACAAAATAATTAATTAATTAATTTGCATTTAATTATGAAAGACCGAATTTCAATACTCAATATGAAGAACAAAAGAAGAATTAATCACAACATAGCAGGAATCTAAATTTCACATTTCCAATACAATATCTACTTATCCAATTTTGCAATCAAGCTCAATTGACCCTCAATTATGCAATTAATCATCAACAGCATCAAATTAACACTCAGCTAACCCTAACATCAGCTTGTTTAAAAAAATTAATGGCATGATCTAAAAATCAAATCTTGTCTGTTATCTAATGTTCTAGCACATAAAAACCATTTGTGTGTACATCTAATAGACCTACAATTCTACACCTTATTAAACAAAAATCAAATAGAAAACTAAGATCACAGATCCTTTTTCACTAAACTCACTAACAACCACTGATCCTTCCAAAATCTAAATAATAAATCAAACCCAGATTAGTCTTAACCCGATTTCTAGATTCCAAAACAAAGTCATTTGAATCAAATTACGAGCCATCAAAGGTCAAAACACAAACAAACACAGATCTGACTGACCCAATCAATCAATCCCCGCAGACAGACAGAACAGATCTCGCTAAACAAAACAATAGAAATTAAATCAGTTGTTTAAACTCAACTGGATGGATGGCTGGAGATTCTTACCTCAGATTCAACTCGAGCTGAGAGGAAGAGAGAAAGAGAAAGAGAAAGAGAAAGAGAAGATAGATAGAGAGAGGAGAAGATCGTGGAGGAGAAAAAATTAATATTGGCGACTCCAGAAATGAAATTATTAAATACGTTTTAAAAGTCTTAATATCAAGACAGAATGTGATGATGATAATTTGATAAATATGTATTGGTAGAAATTATAAAATTTGTCCCTATAAGATGATTGATGAGGTGGGATATTGGTAATAGAAAAAATTAATATGGGCAACTTGAGAAAAATGAAATTAAAAAATAATATTAAATATGTTTTAGAAGTGGCAGTATCAAGACAGAAATGTGATGATGATTTGATAAATATGTATTGGTAGAAATTATAAAATTTGTCCCTGTAAGATGATTGATGAGGTGGGATATTGGTAATAGAAAAAAATAATATTGGCTACTTGAGAAAAATGAAATTAAAAAGATAATAATAATAATAATTAAATATGTATTGATTGAAAAAAAAACAAATTTTGTCCCCATAATATGCTTGATGAGGTGGCGTTGGTAATAAACAAAATTATTGAAGTTAAATGTCAACATCCATTCATGGAATTAAGCAGTAAGAACATGCCACGTCAGCAAATTAAATACTTTGATTTGATTAGGACCACCAGCCTTAAAAACATAAAATATCTTATATGATAATTTTAATTTTTCATAATTGATAGAGCAAAGATATATTGAGAAATATATATTCAAAAAATACATAACCTGTAAAAGAATCTAGCAAATTTGAAAACAAATCTTGAAACATATTTCGAACTTGATAAATTGTTGAAGTCGTTAGCACTGTTATAAATAATTAATTTTCCAAATTATCTGGCTTATTTTCTTTCTTGTAACTAAATTAAACATAAATTAACCCCAACCCCTTATTTTTCACCTACTTCTAAGCCTCATCAAAAGGTCATATCATCACTTTTATCTCGACCGTTAGATCAATTTTTTTATCAAATCTTAGTCATTCATTTTCTCAAATTTATTGATATTTTATGGCAATATTTATGTGGTTATTCATCATAAGCATATTATTGGATGAATTGGTATTTTGTGTTCCATACCCGATTTAGTGAGAACCGTTGTGAGTTTGTTTGTGACCATCAGATCTTAATCAAATGGTTTCAATGAATAATGGTGCAAAGTTATGTTCAGTTATTAATATCAATAGTTAATGAAGAGTTCACTCATTAAATTATAAATAGTTTTTCTTTTCTTCTTCAAAAAATTATAATTCTTAATGAAATATTTTATTTCTAATGTTAAAATCGTCAAATATAAATTTGTTAGAATTTTCTCTTTATTTTGAGTTCCCTATTGTTATGGTTTCAATTTTTTTTCTTGTTAAAATATAGGAATATACACTATAAGAATGAAGATGTACAAAAATAATATACTCATTAACTTATACCTTATACCTTATTTTTCATCTCTCTTTGAGTATTCTCAAGAGACTTATTATTAATTTTATCTCGGCCGTTGGATCAATTTTTTTTTCAAATCTTAGATTTTCGTTTAAATTATTACCACAATATCACATGTACCAATAGTTAATGAAGAGTTTACTCATTAAAATATAAATAATTTTTTTTCTTATTTAAAATATTATAATTCTTAATGGAATATTTTATTTCTCAGGTTAAAATCATCAAATATAAATTTGTTATAATTTTCTCTTTATTTTGAGTTTCATATTGTTATGGTTCCAATTTTTTTTCTTGCTAAAATATGTGAATATAGACTATATGAATGAAGATATCATTAACTTATACCTTATACATTATTTTTTATCTCTCTTTGAGCATTCTTAAGAGATCTATTGTCAATTTTACCTCGGGCGTTGGATCAAATTTTTTTGAAAACTTAGCTTTTCATTTAAATTATTACCACAATATCACATAAAGACATATTGTTATGATTTCAATTTTATTTTTTCTTGATAAAATATGTGAATACAAACTATATAAAAAGAACATGTAATAAAAATATAAGGTCATTTGCTTTTATCATATTCCTTTATCCATCTTTAAAAGTTCCCAAGAAAACTATTATCAATTTTCTCTCTACCGTTAAATAATTTTTTTTAATCAAATCTTAGTTTTTCATTTAAATTATTATCATAATATCACATGATTAGTTAGATTAATGTTCAGTGTTATATCTCCGATATGTAAGAATTATCATCTCAAACAAAATTTCAGAATATTGAAAACTATATTATATTACTTAATGTATTACATGTTTCATAATAATATACGTGTAATCCATACCATTTTAACATCTTAAAAAATAAGAAAAATAGCGGTGACAAATTTTTGAAGAAAATGAGTAATTTACATTTTCCTATGTAGTATACATATTTTTCCCATATATATAATATTAAATATAATTTTTATTTTTTATTTTTTTTTAAAGTTAACCATCTATTATTTAATCTTATGTAGTTTCAACTAAAATCTTCGAAATAAATTATCTTGTATTTTATTTTTTCTGATCTCATACATCTAAGCTTGATTAATACTTAATTTATTTTTCTAATATATTATGTCAAGACATAATGACATAAGAAAATAAAAAATAACAATTTTGAATTCTCATGTATTATTTATGTACTATAGATTTACAAACCTTAATTTTAAATTTTCATAATTGTAAATTATATATTATTAGATTGAAATAATTATTAAAATTGAAATACTCGCCGCAAAGCGCGAGCATTATCCTAGTAAATAAAATATATGGCTCATTTTCCATGGTCGAATCAAACTGGATCTGTGCCAGCTAATGCTTCTCTTGTTCTGGATCTGTAAGTGGGACTAATCTTAAGCTAAAACTGGATTGGGCTTGACAAATATATTTTCAAGTAAGATCTACTTTTTCGGCCTTATTAATCGAAATATATTTTTCAAACTTTTTTTTTTTGAGGAATACACAAAATACAGACAATCGCATCAACAAATAAATTGAACTAAAATGTCATTTTTTTCCATCCTCCAATAAATTGAAGCAAGATGTCATATTTTCTGTTAAAAGAAAAAGAAGAAAAAATTCTGTTAAAAAATTAAGCAAGTGACAATAATCTCATGATCTAGTGGTTGCATGGAAAGTCATGGGTTCAAAAACATTTACATCAAATAATGGATTAATGGATGTATGACAGATTTTTCTCCATTCTATTCAAAAAGAAGATCAACCAGGTTATCAAATCGACACTCAAAATACTAACTATTTATTAGCATCCAAGTTCCCAGAGCTACACTCAAAATGTTCATTTATTATTATCCTTAATCCACAAACTAAAGTTTGAAGTTCCTACTTTTTTCCAACATTCAACAAACAACATCTAACAAACCCTAATTTCGCTCCCTCGGTTTAACAAACACACAAAGCGGCTGCACCCTTTGCGCAGTAAGCTGCATGGTATCCACCTGATCCTCGTCTCCTTCCCTAAGCCTCCACTCAAAACCTTGAACAAATCTCGCGACGGAAATGCAGGAGATCAGCATCACCTGGATGGACCCTGAGCAGGCCCGCTTCCCTGCGCCGAAAGCCATAGTTCTGTAGAGGTCGGATGAGTCGGCAGCGGAAGCTTCTAGAAACCGCTCGGGGATCCAGTCGTTTGGTTGGTTCCAGTCTTGAGTGTTCATGTTGCACGCGTATACGTTTATTGCGATCTGATATTTTGTTACACGTAGTTGTTAATTTTATTTTCATAGAGGATATTTAAGGTCATAGGAAATATGAGACTAAAATTAACATGTGTATATTATTTTGCCCTCTAAGATAAGACTGATCACATGTGTATAAATGAAATTAAGGCCAACATAGCCTTATTTTCCTTCAGACAAAGACATTTTGTTAAAAAGGTTAGAAAATAACAATTGTTTTTTAAAATCGAATTTTTTGATTAATATAGTTACCTCGGTTCCAGAAGGAATATCAAACCCACCAATCTGAGTATCTTCATGCACGAACCTCAAAGGAAGAACCGGGACGGGAGAGTGCCGCCTCAGAGTTTCATGGAAAACGGAATTCAGTAATCGGAGTTCCGGTAAGTTCTCTTCCGTCACTTCTGTGGACCTGCAAACTTTCTCAATCTCTTGGTACAGACGGTCCTGATAAAAAATGAAGCAAAAAAAAAAATTATTTTTTTATATGACTTAAATTGTTTACTTTGATTTTCATCCGTCAAACTTAGAAATATTCGGCGCATTTTTTCAACAAATTTAAATTATTTACTTATTTTATTTTTCTTGGTCTTTTTATTCTCTATAATAGGCTAATTATGGTTTATTGAGATTTTAATTAATGTTTAACCATTAATAATCAAGTTATAATATACATTAAACAATATTGTACAATACTATAAATGAAAAATTAATCAAAATAATAAAAAATAATGACCTGATAAGCTGGATTTTTGGCGAGTTCATACATGATCCATTCGGTCAAGACAGCAGTTGTATCTGACGATTCAATTATCGCCTCCCAAATTAAGGTAGTTATTTGTTCTTCATTTAGGTTTTTCTCACATAATAAATAGTCCAAATAGCATTTTATTTCCTGTCAATATTTATCGTCAATAAAAAAGAGAAAATAAATAACATTCAAAAAGAAACGAAAAATAGAACACCTCTCCTTTTGCGATGCGTTTTTTCTGTTCATTAATCAACGTCTTTGTAACGGCATATTTATTCCTCGCCATCTTTTGGATTTTATTTTCCAATTTTTTATTAGGCACCCATTTTAAATACGGGAAGAAATCTCTCCAATCGACATCTATTGCGCCCATCATTGGATCCACAACCAAAATTTCGTACAATTCTTTCTTTGAAATTTCTCTATTTAATTCTTCCACATATATAGACTCCACGTCCTTTCCAATCGCCTGAAATTCAATAAAATTTCACAAATGTTATTATAAATTAAAGACTGAATTTGTTTAAACTTAAATGAAAATTAAATAAAATTGGAGGAGTGATTCATATGTATGATTTACTTCTTTCATTGAAAGGCTGAAAAGTTCATCTTTGAATAGTTCTCTGAAATTGACCATGCAATTTGGATCGCCTTTTAGCATAATATGCAATTTTCCTAGCATATTAGATACCATTACATCTCTATGCCCACGTTGTTGCTTCTGAAAAAAAAATCAAATAAAATATTAATGATATAAAAACACTTCAAAACTAATTATACAATCACCCTTTACAAACTACATGTAAATATATAAAGATATAGATAAACATGTACATACTACATATATTAAAATACACTCCAAGATATAACTGGGTTACAATTTATAATTTAATGAGTATATTTTCAACTAATACATTGCAACTATAATTTGACTTAAACATTTTGTGCTGTTAATTGACCTGAGCATTGGGTCCTAAAAGACTTGTCAAAATACAACGTTTGGCCAATTTGTGAAACTCGCCATAATCACTAGTGGCCACCATTGTTTTGTTGCATGTAAGAACTTCAAGTGCTTTCGACAACTTTCTAGTTGAAATAGATGAAAATTTCGACACCATTGCCTGTTAAATAAAAGAAAAACAATTGAACAATAATAATAATAATAATTTCATGTATATTATTTGAAGGTCTATTTAAAAAGAGTATGATTGTAAGAATTTTTACAGTTGAAAACGCTATTTTCGCATCTCTTTTATCATAGCAATTAGCATCATTTCATAAAAAAAAACTCTATTTTAGGGATATTAAATAGATCACTCCAAGAATTATTATTATTATTATTATTATTATTATTATTATTATTATTATATCTCACCTCTTTGGCAACTTCAATAGAATTGAGGACGACAACAGTTGAGCTGCCAGTTTTAATAGAATAAATGGGCCCAAATTCTTCAGCCCATCTTGCAAATGTTAAATGAGGCTTTTTCTCCTTCAGCTGGTGCAGATTCCCAATCAAAGGCAGCCCAGGCACACCTGCCAAAAAATTTCATATAAAAAACCCTTGTATTATTTTTTGGGAGCTGATACTGCGCGACGGTACTGTAACGACCATGTAACGACGGTATATAAAAACTGAAACAGTATATACAAACATATGAACTGAAAATAAACAGTATATAAAAATTCATTTGATAAAACAGTATATATTTAAAAAAAAAATGAAAACAGTATATACAAACATATAAACTGAAAACAAATAGTATATAAAAATTTATTCGATAAACAATATATATTTAAAAAAATGAAAACAGTATATAGCGTATATAGAAACGTGAGAAAACAATATATAATTTCAATCCGTCGCTACAGTATCTCTGCGTGATTTCCAATTTTTCTTATTTTTTTAAATTGCAAGACCACTCCTAATAGTTTTAGATTAAGATTAACCCGTTAAAAATCAGATTTTGAGTCAAAAATTATTAATTAGGGTCTGAAATAGAATATTTGAAGCCAAAATTAGACCCTGTATAATTTTTAAACTTCAAAAATACCCCTACTAGTTTTAGATCGATTAACCGTTTAAAATCAGATATTGACTCAGGAATTAGGCTCTAAAATAGAACATTTTAAGCCAAAATTAGATATTGATCCAAAATGTAATATCACCCAAACCAAATCCTTCTATTAAACTTTTTTCCCTCACTTTTTCTGAAACACAATAAATTTTTTCTCACAACACAATTCACAAAAACGAGCATTTTGGAACAAAAGGAAATTCAATCATTCAATCAATTACCAGGTGGTGGATTGGAGCCGCGTCTCCGGCCTCCATTGACGCTGAACTTCATTCCCAGCGCGCCGGCGGTGAGCAGACCGAGAGCGACCGACGCCTGTACAGCCGGTGTGGTGTTCTGCAGGTACAGCACAACTGCGTCCATGGTTATCCTGTTCCTCCCTCCCTCTTCTTGCTCTCTCTCTGTGGAGTGTTGAATTGACTTGACTTGATATTTATCTGAAATGCCTAAGGGAACTTAGGGAGGGGATTTGATTGTGAGAGTAAGAAAAGAATGTTACAATGTATTTAGTTTTGTATGTTTTTTCTGGGATTTAATGTGCAATGAATTGGTGTTGGGAAAATTAGCAAAGGGGAAAGTGATGATGAGCTTTCTTGCTGTATTCACGTATGAGTAATGGGTGAAGGAGAAAGTGAAATGCTCTGACACGTGGTTGTATGGAATAAATGACATGGTTTGATATGGTCGGATGAGTTCATAGTGGACCAAGTTTTACGTGATAAACATTGGCGGAATTTTATAAAGATCGGAGGGGGCCTCAAAATTTTCGATTAATAGTATGCGTTATAAGAATTTAGTGAATAAATTTCCGAAAATTTTAATGTTTATGTATATTGGCGTCTTCAAAATTATGTATAAGCTTAATCAGTAGTATAAAAAATTTTCTAGTTTCTTTAAAATACTAAATCAAACTCCGTCGGTAATAAGTGTTTGGGAAAAGGGTGAAGGGAGAAAGCTGCAAGGAAAGCAAGCACTTTCGAATTGCAAGTACCAAGCAGGCAGGCTTTGGTTGGATGCTTTTGTCAGATGATTCCTCCAGCTCTTGGTGTTTATGAAAGGGTTGTTTTGTATGAGGGGAATGCTTCAAAAACCTCCTTAATTATTTAGAATATTATGAAAAAAAACTGATTTTTTAAAAGGACGTGATATCTGTCGAGAGCTTATTGTTATTTGTCACGAGTATTGCCGGGATTTAGAAATGTATAATAGAACTGCAAAAATATATATATTGATTTCTACACAAAGGTTGAATATATATATACAAAAATATGATGCTTAAAATATGAAATTTTTTAATATTTAAAAGATATATATAACATATATACAAAAGCATAATATAATGAGCGGTGTTTAGAGGTGTTTAAACAGGTAATGTGGAAATATTTTCTTTTTTTTTATATAGTATTCTAAGTCCCTCTGAGATAGATTTATTCTTTGACCTACACCTTCGTAGGGGTTAAAGATAACAATAGATCGTATTTCTTTTAAATTTGATTCTAAGAAATCATTAATGTTTTAAATTAATAATTAAATATACAATTGGCACAATAGATAATCTTTAATTAATAAAAAAAATGATTACAAAACTAAAATAGTTTTTTTTTAATATTCCCCTTCACTGTAATACTGAATTAGTAGAAATTTAGGATCAAAATTTGTATTAATTTAATAACCTATTAAGTTAAAAGTCAATACCATAAATATCCATATACTACAATAAAGTGTATCACTACCTGCTAAATTCAGATCTTTCATATTCAGAAAAATACAAACACAAAAATATTTAACCGTCAAAGAAGATACCTTAGAACTTTATGAGAGATCTAAAATTTAAGTTTCATCAAATATAATCTTATTAAGTATATATTTAACAAAGTCTATTAACCTTAGTTATGGATTCGATCTAAAAAAATATATGATAGAACTACGCCTATATTGGAAAAAATTGCTGATGCAGTATACATACAATTTGAACCGTATTGCATCATGCCACCCTAGTGGCTACATCATGTCTATCAGGTATAAACGCGTGTGCATATGAATAGTAGTATTATACCAATCCAATGAGAATGAATGATCAATGGGCTATAGTACTATACACATCAAACATCATAAATGGGGAGCAATTGACGTCGTCAAAAACTTTCAGAAATAATTTTCAAAACCACACACGTCATGTACATATATTTGTGAACCAGCCAGCCGGTTCAACGCTTTGTGTGTGTATATGCAACAAAATTATCATTAATATAGCATTTGACAAATTAGTTTTATAATAATTTATATTTCAATGTCATTTGACTCTTTAAGAATTTTCAAGGGCAGGAAACAAAGTATATAGTTGAGAGATAAATGATTGAAGTAATGTAAAAGATCAATAAATATAGCTAGAGAGAAAAATGCGGATTTTCCTCTATTTTTTTCTAAATTTTCTTTCAAGAAGATTCCAATGACTTCCTGATAGGTTTTATGAACTCCTAGTTAACTTCTTGTTGACCATAGAAAAATAAAATTGCATTGAAAAGTTCGTCATGTTTATAAGAAATTTCAAAATTAAAGGAGAGAAAATCTATGTATATGATGTCTATGTATATGATGTCCTTTTCAAAATAGTACCCCTAAAAGCCCCACTTGAATTCATGTCGTTTTCAGTTATTTATCAAATCTTTGGAGTAGTCTAGTAGGTTTTTTTATCAAACTCTCAATTTAATGAAAAAAACAGGCATTCGTGAATGTGGCTTTATTGGTATAAACTATAAAAACATATTGTTACATATCTTGCATCGAGAAATATTAATTTTAGCTTTATATAATCATATGATATATTTCTCTATTTATCAAAAAATCATATGATATATTTCTCTTCATTTCTATAATTGTAATTCTAGCTTATAACAATACCAAAAAATTTGGACTATCAAAATACTGTGATTCAATTTCTGCGAATATATATATTTTTTTTGAACAAATTGCGTGGAGGTTGATTATCCAATAAGTTGTTACAATTGAATCAGTTTAGAGATAGATTAGCATACAACTCAATGGGATGATAGACACGGCAGACGGGGATATAAAATAATATTACAAAACATAATAAAACATAAATAAGATTAGGGGATCTGGATGATTTTGATGGACATCCGGGATATACCAAGAAATGAGACGAATGTAAGGTAAATGAAGGATGTAAATTTTTTAAATGTCTTGTTTGATAGAATATTAAGATAATGATCGCGATTCGCTGCGAATATTTAAATTTGTTATTCATTTGAATTTATGTATAAATCTCAATTATGAAAAATCTAAATAATAGTTTGAAATAAATTTCGAGTACATAAATAATAGATATTAATTATGTTATGTAAGTTGGTTATGTTTAAAATCATTTTGAATTACATCATAAGATATTTTATCCATATATTATTCATTCAAAAATATTTTCTATATCACATCTAATTTTATAAGGATGGATAATTTTATACAAATAAATTCACATAGAAATAAAATAACATAAATAATAAATTCATAAAAAAATAAAAAAAGAATTCATAATTTTTTTTGGATTATTGATTTATAATCTTAATTTATGTTTGCATTAAGATTTCTAAGATTAAAATATCATCTCTTTTTATCTCTTTAGTTTTCTTGTGTTGTTATCTATTGACATATTATATTAGAAAAAAAAATCAAGTATTAATCAGACGATGAAAGATATCAGAAAAACTAAAACTACACGATAAATTATTTCTTTGATTTTAGTTGAAACCCCATAAGACTTAATTATAGATGATTAACTTTAAAAAAATATAAAAACAATAATTATATTTATGTTATTTGTAAAAGAGAAATATGATATTATATATATGAAAAAAATATTTTTACTATATATAAGAAAATGTAAAATGACTCATTTTATGAAAAATTCCACCACTATTTTTTTATTTATATTTTATTAGTTGTTAAAGTGATACAGATTATCCGTAATATATTACTAGAATTTTATTTGATATGATAGTTCTCACGTAATTGGAGATATAATACGAAACATTAATCTAACTAATCATCTGATATCGTGGTAATAATTTAATTGAAAAGCTAAGATTTGAAAAAAAAATTGATCCAACAGCCGAGATAAAATTGACGATAGGTCTCTTGAGAATGCTCAAAGAAAGATGAAAAAGAAGGTATAAGATATAACTTAATGAGCATATCATTTTTGTACATGTTCATTTATATAGTCTTTATTCACATATTTTAGCAAGAAAAAAATTAGAACCATAACAATATGGAACTCAAAATAAAAAAAAATTCCAACAAATTTATATTTGATGATTTTAACATTAGAAATAAAATATTTCATTAACAATTATAATTTTTTAAGAAGAAAAAAAAAATTATTTATATTTTAATGAGTGAACTCTTCATTAACTATTGGTATTAATAATTGAACATAACTTTGAACTATGATTCATTAAACAAACTGTCCAATTTGTTCATATTGACCCCAACTGTCCAATTTGTTTGCAAGAGATTGAGTCAGCACAACATTGCATATTTGGTTGTTTTAACACGAAGCAGGTTTGGTACCTCTCCCCTCTAAATCTCATTATTCAAAATATTGAAATTCATCCTAGCCTTCTAATTGCTAATCTAATTTCAAGCTATAACTCTGAAAAAATTGAGATTTTATTTTCAATTATGTGGGAATTATGGATTGCGAGGAACAACTGGGTTTTCCGGAAAGAAAGTGTACCAATGGAGACTATTTTGTATAAATTTGAAGGCAATCGAGCTTTGAGCTATAAGATGCATTTATTATTCGTGATAAATCGGGAAAAGAAATCCGGATTTGTATTTGCCCAGAAGAAGGAATTAATAATAGTCTTCAAGGAGAGTTTAGAGCAGTTAGACGAGCAATGACTAGACTTATATGTTACTTAATAAGAAATATATTTTCATGACATATAATTTAAAGGTGGCTAAGGTTCTAAATCAAGCTCAATCGGATGACAATCTGACACTTCCATCTTGCTGACGATTTAAGATGCTCGTGATTGTCTACTCATAAGAGAAGAATCAAAGAAATCCCTCTTAGTCATGCAAATCAAACAGCCCCAAATGGAGTTTAATGTCATAGCACTTCCGTCACAAGTTGTAACCTCTGAAGTTGGGAGGTTTTCTAATTAGGCTTCAATCTAGTTAGGGGATGTTTCAGAATGTGACGCTATTTCTCATGTGAATATTCTATATAGTAGAAATTATCAATTTCAGTCGTCTCCAAAGTATTATCAAAGACACGATGCCAACGAACTTTCTAACACCACAAAAAATCACTACATATTATAAACAAATGTGTTTACTACATATAAATCAACATCACAAAGTCAAATCCCCATCTCCATCCTATCAAAAAACAAAAAAACAAAAAAACAAAAAAAAATCACAAACAAATCCACCTTGTTGGAATTCTCTTATTAAAAGTTGAACTTAATTTAAAAAAAAAAAATACTAGCGATCACCCTCACTCCGCTTCAGATTGGTTAATTTTTATTTTCTTCAAAAGAAATTGGACGCTAAGATATTACTTTTTATATCATTCATTATTAAATAACAAAATTTCAAACAAAATAAAGATAAATTTTTTTGTCACTTTTTGTGATTAATTTTTAGTGTTTGAAATTATATTATTCCTTACATACAAAAAAAATGGTTTCTATAACGATATTTTTTGGTTCTTTAGTTTTTTTGAAGTTCCTCAAGTGAGGAATATTCTCGAGAAAGAAAGTAAAAATTTCTCTTTACAAAGAGAGTCCAAAAATATTTCAATTTTTTTTATTTAGATAACAAACCATATGTTACTTCATTTTAATAGAGTTATTCTCAAGTTTGGCCATCTTTCTCATTCTTAAGAATTTTATAATTTAAACATGTTAGGATTTTTATAACTGTTTTCTAAAATTTATAGAAATCGAGAAGAAAAAAAATATTTTCAAAATAAAATTTTGGAGGTACTTTCTGAATTTTGTATATTTCTCATATGATGTATAGAATATTATATATCAAACTTCACCGAAATAATTTTTTAAAACATCTCACTTAATTAAATTATATGTGAATATGATATATATAATGAATTGTAAATTATAGTTAATGTGGGAACTTATATATGACTATAGTGCAAATTTTATTCTAATCTTTCAAATAGAAAGTTAATAAATGTTATTAGATTTATATAAGAATATTAATATAATAATTTGATGATTATACATGTACCAAAAAAAAATATTATAAAAAAATAATGTATCTTATTCATCTGTGTAGAACACTTGTTTAAATTTTTTTCATCGACTTGCTTAAAAATTGAAAAATGTTGAGATTAGGGGATAATACTTTTTGAGAAAAGTTATTTAGGCCCCAAATTCACCATCTTATTTTAGTTTTGGTATTCTTTTGTTAATGATAGTGGTCATTGAATTAAATGATAATTATTAATTAAGTGGTTATTAAAAATTTAATTATATGTGATTATTGTAAAATGTTAAATGGTTAATACAGACAAAAAAAAAACCGTATAAATAATCATATTATAAACTTTGACCATTTTGACTACCACTAAGGTGGTGTGATTTTGGGGCTCCCTAAAAAAATTCCATAATTTTTTAGATTTATTGGAAGTGCAAGGAGTGACTTGATTGGAAAAAAAAAAGAAGAAGAAATATAATAATGTATGGGGTGAAAGTAAAATGTAACGGGTCATTTTCCACTTGAAAATATGATTCTTTACAAAAATAATTACATAGATCCATTTACAAAAATGCTAAATATTTACAAAAATAATTACATAGATTCTTTACAAAAATAATTCTAAAAATGCTAAATATTTTTATGTTACTATGTACTATGATTGAAAAATGTAGTGAGTCATTTATTTCTTATAAAATGGACCACTACATCAAAGATTGCATAGATTTATCTATATCACTTTATGGGATTAGTGGGCCATTGCTTTTTGTATTGATCCGATGTGGCACATGTTCCATCAAAAGTTCTAATGAGTCTCACAATATTCTTCTATTTTTGACTTGTTTCATATTATATTGTAGATAAATGATTATAGAAAAATATTGAGAAGAACACGTCGCTAAATTCTATGATAGTTAGGGAATTGTATATTAGGTCAATTACATAGGATTTGTATTCCTATAAATGGTCAAAAATCTCTCTTTTATCTAATTGGCTTGTGACTTGTAACAAAATCTTCCCTATATTTAAAAAGAAAGAAAAAAAGAAAAAAAAAAGAAAAGGTTCTCTTTGTTTAGTCTGGCTCTCACCATCATTTAGGATTTTGATAAAAAAAAATATTTATCACCTATCATCACATTTAACGAAGATATACTCTTCTATCAACTAAAGATTTTAATTAGCTACACTCATCTAAAATTGAGACAAAACTGTTGCCAATTAAACTCGGGCAAATAATTACAATGCCTCCGGCCGTTCCGCTGCATCCTCAATTGCTTTTTTCACGGTCTCCTTCAGCGATTTCTCGTCATAGTCACCAATCTATTTATCACATAAAATAAATAAATTTAAAAATTACTATTAATCTATAATTATACTAATAGGAAGTTTCTAATGACATGCATCAACTTGTCTTGATGCTTTATGCATTCATTTCAGTACAAGGAAAGGAAGGGAATTGTGTACATAGTCATGGGAAGGTATGACTTGGATTGCTTTCTAATTATTCAAACAAAATTTTCATTATATTTGAAATACTCTTTCAAACTTCTAGAGTAAAATGGAAAACAAAAAGATTTACTTGTTCATAGAAATTAAAAGTTTCTTAACTTTTTCTAACATCAGAAAAGAAAACACTGGTGGGATAAATAAATATAACAATAAATTAACAGTCAAGTTTCCACTTTTTGTCGTATGAATGAGTCTCTCTCATTGACCTAAATTGGAATTTTTGAAACCTTGCTAATTTTCTCACTAGACAAACTATCTATAATCATTTAAAATTCAGTTATTTTTTTCAAATGGTTCGTGCTACCTGGAACCCCAACATGGGAACCAATCAGTAAATTCTCACTTGTCACTATTTCTATTAGAAAATTCTAACTAATTTACTATTCCAAATTCTTTCTTTTCATTTAGTCTTCCTAAATCATAAGCATGAAAAGCTATTACTAAAACATGAGATTAGTTATATTTAAAATCTTAAAATTACATACCGACAAAGATAACGTTATATTTGCGCGTGCAAACCTTGGTGACTCAGAACTCGCATCAACTGATACCAAGCTAGACAAACTGATCTCCTTTTTCAAGCATTCGAGCGTACGAATAATTAGCTCGTTAAAATCACATTCAATATCCCGCAAAACTATATGTAAATTAATCCGTTGTGAACTTGAATTTGATTCTGAAGCCCGTGTTATAGCAACTTGTACCCTTTCGCTCGATTCGCCAATTTCTAGGGTTTGTTCCGAGCGATTGAGTTGTGCTTCGAGATTTTTGTTCCTCTCCTCTAGTTCGGAAATTTGTTTTATTAATGTATTGAGGTAATCTTTCGTGTTAACAAGAACCGAAGCCTTGTCCCGCTGTTAAGTTTGGATCGATAAAATTAGTAAGTTCTGAAAATAGAATCTCAATTTAATTGCATAATCATAGCAAATGTATTATTTCAAATGATAAAACACAAATAGTATTTGGATGTATTATTTTTTCGTAATCAATTGTATCTCATTGTACATACAATAAAGATCATCTTGATCAGATTCATATACAAGATATTGAAATGACAAAAATGCAAATTTGAATTATCATATAAAAATGTGAACATTTTGTAGAAGACAAAACAAAGAATTCCCCACATCAAAAAGAAAAAATATTTTAATTTTGTCCAGAAGGAAATTTCTAGAAAGAAAAAAAACTTCTAATGTCATATTAATTACCTTAGATCCGGGTGGAAGCAGCTTTCTTAGAGCATCAAACCTCTCGTTAAGCTTCTCACGCCGTTTCCTCTCTGAAATAACATGGTGCAATTGACCACTCGTCGGTCTTACCACCGCCTCTTGTTGTGTTTCTCTAACAGACCGCATAAAAAACAGTCTTCTCGACAATGCCACCACCCTCTTAATCATATTTTGCGATCCAACACCACTCGTCTTAATCGGTCCAAAATCCGATTTGTAAGGCTTAAAAGCGCTACTTGACCCAGCCTTTCTTTCTCCAACTTGACAAGAGGAAGAAGTGGAAGCAGTGGAAGAAGAAATAACCGCTAACATTGCCCTAGCCATTGCCATGTCATCACTTTCTGGTGTTGGATGGTTTGGATTGATGTATTGGTTATAAGACGTGTTTTGTTGGAAGGTTTGCATTAATGGAGTTAATGGTTTGGGCGATAAAGATGTGTTTATGTTGATTAGCGATGAATATTCAGGGCTTCCGACTGAAAGAGAGGGGATAGAAGAGGAAGAAGAGCAGACTCGCTGTTGTGACCGTAATTGTAGTAGTTCGTCGAAAACCATTTGCTGGATGAAATCTTCTGAGAATACTTGTTGCACTCTTACTTGTAAGTTGGCCTGTTAATTTTGATGATATGAAAGTGATTTTTATTGCATGTTGAATATATGCAAGGATTTTTTGTTAATTAAATTTATTAGAAGTGGAAATATATAATGTACAGCGTACCAATGTTGAGGATGTCATGCCGATCTCGATCTCTCCATTCTGACAGCCCATGAATATAGCTGTCTATTTCAAGGAAAAGTTTATTTATTTTTCAAATGTGAAGATAATTTATATGTTACATAAAAATATAAGATAAAATCTTAGTCTCAATTTGCATTTGCATTAAACAAAACCAGGCAATACTAACCTTGATTCCAAGTTCCTGAAATAGGATGCAAAAAATGGACACGAAATCAGCATTTATAACTAACATATTTAGTTGATGTCAAGAAATGGACATTAATGAAACAAAATCAGCAACGGGTTTTTTCATAATAAAAAATTAAAACATATCTAAATTTGATATTAACAAATTCTATAAAATGAAGTTGTATACATACTCTGTAGAATTGTTCTTGTACTTGTGAGGAAGCGGAGCTCATTAAGCTTGACTCACTCAGCTCAAAGTATAACAGCCTCTCTTTAAATGCCCATCCAGGAACACAGCTAAAAGAAAACAAGAAATGAAATAAATCCAGATTCAACAAGAGATTTACACAAACAAATCTGCGAAAATGCAAATTGTTCACAATTGAAATGAGAACAAGCCTACCGAATACACAAATAAGAAAAATAATGCACCACGAACATGAATTCAAATAAAACGAATAAAACGTTCATATCCGAAAAAACAAAACACAGGATAATTCAAATTTGCAAATGTATATATATATATATATACACACTTACCCACTTACGATGGTACAAAAAGATCGGCGGTACGCCTCAAAATTCATGCTTGATAAGCTGCTGCCATCTGGCTCCCTAATCCATGCTTCCATGCATGCCAACACGCTACAATATGTTTCATTAACATAATTAAATAATTAAACAAAACTAGTTATATAATTTTATGTGAGAGAATAGTTAAAGTAATGTCTAATTACTCGGATGAAGGATGATTCAATGGAGACCAAAGACAGATATACACACAGCCGAGTCGCCGAGCGGCTTGCTCTAAAACCCGGGTGCGAGATTCCATGTCGAGGAGAAAGATGGTATCCATTAATGTATGAGTGGTATGGAGATGGAAGATCAATTAATGGGTGCCAATAGCTAGCTAGTCATGAGCCATCTTATGTTATGACATAGAGAGAGAGAGAGAGAGAGAGAGGGAGAAGGATTTTTTTAAAGAAAAGTACATAGATGAGAGAGATTGGATGGATGTTGGGCCCAATATACAGCAGCCGAGGAAAAGTACTAATTCAAAGTCTTCTTCTTAAGTGAAAAGGAGTCAAAGTAGGAGGCACATGCATTAAGCATCTCTCCCTTTCCTGCTTTGTTTCTACCCCTCTAGATTTTTTTTATTAAGAAAAAAAAGAAAAAGAAAAGAAAAGAAAAAAAAGAGATTATGAATATAATTAATATAGATGTTCAATTTGGCCCCTAAGAAAAGATAAATTAGGAAATGCTTGTAAGAATGGAAGGAGTTGTGGCAGGGTATTTATTACTGTATATTATATTATATTTAGGTTAGATTATTTTCTTTTGTTGTAATTTTAAATCAGGCAAGATATTTCTTGACCAGCACCCACCCTCTACTATATAAAGAGAACAGTGACTATTGTATTCTTAATCCACAATTCAATACATAATTTTCTCCTTCCAATTCTCTTTTATTGTTCTTTGTTCTTTTATTTTATAACACGTTATCAGCACGACTCTACAATAAGCATTTGAAGTTCTAAATAACATAACTAAAACTCTGCTTCAGAAGGTACAATTTCAAATTATTAATATTTCATTATATTATTTATTTTGGATTTCTTTTATTCGATTTTTTTTCTTTTTTTGAAATTCGTTATTTTACGAGCTTCTTTTAAATAACATATCTCTGCACCAGAAGTTACAGATTCTCTTTATAGATCAATGCACCAGAAATATTGTCTAAATCTCAAAGATCAACTCTCAAATAATAATACGATAAAAGATGAAGAATATATATATTAAATAAAGATATTCCTTACCTTTTATCTTGCTCTTGAAGCAGCAACAAGATGAAGAGAGTTGTAAGATATATTGAAAACAATATCATATCTTATTGTGAATAAGCAAACTAATGGGTCGTAAAAGAAGAAATTATGAAACTTGATTAAAATTTGCATTCAATTCCCAGAAGTGAATGTTGCAAATTAATGACATAAATGAGACCAATGCCAGAAGTCATTACAAGAAAATCACATAAGACAATGAGAAGATACAACAAGATATCATTTGTAACTGATTCCAAAATATATATTTTTGATGTTGTATAAAAGAGCATTGGTTAAGTACCTGTTGTACACCAAAAAATTTTGTCGAATTCTATAAAGTCTCTTTAAAAGAAAAAAAAATATGGTTAATTATGTTTATAATTGAAAACCATTTCAGTAAGCTCTTAAATATTACATAAAACTTTTAAGCGGACTTCCTTGACCATATATTTATTCAATTTATTTTATTTATTTGTGGAATCCAAAATGCCTGTCATATGTCCAACATGTTGGGTCTCGGACGTGCATAACGCAGCAGAAAACAAAATATTTGTCCAAAACCAATCCGAGGATCCGTGCGTATCGGTTAAATCAAAGAAATAAATCTTAAAGATACCTTTCGGATTACGCTTAATCCGTGACGCTCAAACCATGCATGTTGTCCAAGCGCCTCTAAACCGGTTACCGTCCTAACCGATTTTACGTCCGTCTAGGCCGTCTAGGTCGGATCGTGCGGAAGTCATCTACCGCACACACAATCGGTCTCCACCAAAACTCTCAACATACCGTTCTCATCTTCTTAGGCCGAATAGATCACAAGCGCCGAAAGTACGAACGCCTCTACCGGTGTCCACACGAACAAACTTCTTAAAACGGGAAGAAGAAAAATATATATGCTAGTAGCTTGTTCTTCTCTTGCACAAGAAAACTCTTTTTCTTTTTCTTATTTTGTCTCACAAAAGATGTATATTTCTCTCATATAATTGCACCCTTTCATTTTTCATATAAAAGGAAAGCACCCTTTAGTAATTTTGTCACACAAATGAGAAAGGATATTTTTCTCTCTTTTTGTCTCACAAAAGAGAATGAGAAATAATGAGAGATTATACTTGTCATTGTGATGATTATACTTGTCAAGTTCGAAACTATACTTGTCATTGTGATGATTATATTCAGAAGAACGCACAAGAAAATGGAAAGAGCGCACAAAGATAACTTTTAAATGGTCTAAAAGTTTATGTGGTAGTAAAGGACATTTGGTATCTCCATGTGTACGCCCTATAATCTTGTGGAGTTTTATTTATCCACTTTGAAGGCAAAGAGAAAATAATAATGTCGACGTTAGTTATCACGATAATGAAAATATTTTCTTTCTTTTGATACTACTAATATGAATCAAAGTATGTATGGGCACAATAAGAGTTATAAATATGTGTGCCTCATTGTAGTGGACAATATTTCTGCATTTTAAGAAGCATTTTGAGAAATGTTCATGAAAGAAATCTATATTAGAACAACATGCAGCTTTTCTATTA
Source organism: Juncus effusus (assembly GCA_027726005.1). NCBI lineage: Eukaryota > Viridiplantae > Streptophyta > Magnoliopsida > Poales > Juncaceae > Juncus > Juncus effusus. Next base: position 780,847 of record CM050893.1, on the reverse strand, counting down.
ATTTGTATTATGAAGGACTAATACAATTAAGTCATATTTATTAGTAAACCAGAAGTTTATTGACTTAAAACTTATTTATGCTTTTGCATAATAAATTTGTCCAATTTGAAAAGTAATTTTATAATTTTGACATGAACTTGAAGTTCATTAATTAGAAAAGCAATTTTATCATTAAACATGAACTAGAAGTTCAATAATTTGAGAAGTAATTTTATAATTTGACATGAACCAGAAGTTCACTAATTCGAAGAGAAATTTCTTGTTTGGCATGAACCCAGAAGTCCACTAATCTCGGAGCAATGATGATGCAAATAATCACAGGGAATTCAAATATGCATCAATTAAAGAACCAGAAGATTCTTTTATCAAATGAATTTTCTTGTGCTGCATGTTTTCAAGGAAAATTAATTGTTAGACATCACAAACTAGGGTTGGGAATGAATCACCCAATTTCCTTGAGCGTATCTATCGAAATATGTGTGGGTCTCTTTCATGTGGGTCATATAGATATTTTATGGTATTAATAGATGCATCTACTAGATGGTCACATATATGTTTATTATCATCTCGAAATATTGTATTTGCGCGATTTGTTGCTGAAATATTCCAATTAAGATCATAATTTATGAATTGTATAATTACGACAACTCGTTTTGATGATGATCAGTGAGTCATATCCAAAGTACTCGACGAGTATTGAATGTTGATTCAGATTATAGTTGAGCATTGGCCCACGCACGCACTTAGAATGATCTAACATTATATCTTGTTAAGCGATTATAATTAATCTTTGCTCCTAATAATGAAATGAACGCTCGTCTTTTGATTGAGGCCATGAAATGATATATGCTGCGGCACTAATTAGAGTAAAGCCAACATTTTATAATAAGTACTCCCCATTATAATTTGTGACTGACCTGCAGCCAAGTAAATACTTTTGGAAATCTTTTGGATATGCAATATTTGTTCCGGTAACACCACCCCAACACACGAAAACGGGTCATAAATAAAAGTCGGGCATATATGTTAAGTAAAATTGCCCTGCATAATTTGATATCTTGAACTTCATTATATGAATTTGTTCACTACATGATTTATTGATTATAAATTTGATGTGACAAATTTTCGATCATTATCTAATTTTCATACCTGATCTTATATATATAAACTATAAGTTAAAATGTAACTCATTTGTAAAATATAGCAAATCTATTATCAGATATATTTGTTCTTTCATAAAAGTAATCTGACAACATCTTAATTCGGATGGATATCCCTGGAGGATCATCCAAAAACACACCTGAAGTGTGTTACATGTTTATAGACAAAATTCCAGAAGAAAGAATTGAATGAATACCCAAGTGATTGTTGTGAAACAATCAAATAGTAATGAATATGTTCAAGATATAATAGACAATGAAAGTCCTGAAGAACTTGATTAATAATTAATGATAACATTAGGTGGAGAGAAACAAGAGCTGAAAAATGTAAGTTATATCTTATATGGAATGCATCATTAATATCTTTCACTTAGATCCTCGAACAAGTTAATATGAACTAGAAGTTAATAAATTTATTAATGTGAAACAACATGCAATTATATTATTTATATTGATGCAAAAATGATTATCATATCATACATTCCAGCATTATGTGCTCATAATTATATTAAAGTACCCTTGGATAATTCTATGTTTGATATATGCTAGAAGCATGGTCGACCAATCGGTTCCAATGATAAAGATCCAAGGAAGAAAAAGGAGCATAATAAGAAAGTTGGCATAATTAAAGTTAACGATACTTCTAAAGAAATAAATTCTTCTGAAAAGAATATTAACAATAAAAGAGTAGAAGACATAGACGAGCAAATAACCCCAGAAGAGGTTCACGTACCTAATAATATTGAAAATATTGAAAATGATGAGATCTCAATAAATTATATCTCTACTAGAATATATATGGAACCGTAAAATTAAGATTAATCAAAATTTATTTATGCAATTGCAATTGATATAATAAATAAAAATGAGGATCTAGAATTAAAATTATTTGTATAATGTCGAGAGATAAAGTATTGGCCAAATCGAAATATGTGATTAAAGCATCATTATTTTCACTAGTGAAATATAAAATCGTGGCGTTATATAACGGTAACTTATAAGCGGGTATAACTTATAAGAGGGTATTTTAAGAATATGTAATGAAAAATTAAATTGTGATATGCAATTATATTTCTAATTTTGTCCTCTCTGGAGGACTCATTAACTTAGTAGCAAATTATTCATATCTCATTTGATTGCAATATATTAATGAAAATCTTTGAATGATTAATTCTAAATCAGGCAAGAGATTTCTTGGCAAGCACTCACCCTCTACTATATAAAGAGGACAGTGGCTATTGTATTCATAGTCCACAATTCAATACATAATTCTCTCCTTCCAATTCTCTTTTATTGTTCTTTGTTATTTTATTTTATAACAGATTTTACCTTTCCTTTTTCATTGTTTCATTGTGAGAATGGTCAATACGGGCTTAATTTATGGAGGCCCATCATTTTCTCTGTAGGCCTAAGTAATCTAAATATTTTGGTAAGTTAAAGGCAAAGGACTTTTTTGCATGAATATTTGTATTTTTTGATGATTTGAGTGAAATGAAAGCTGTTTTGGATTTTTGCCACTTCAATATTTCCATAATCTGTCTTTTTTTTTTGGTTTTGAAATAATAGGCGAGAATCTACTAAAAAATTTTCATTCACGATAAAAATACGATTACACGGTTCTTTAACATGATCAAAATAGAAACAAGTACAATATTTAAAAATATATGTAACATATATTCTTATAATTTCTCCTTCAAAAAAACATATATTCTTATAATATACTTATTAGTTTATAAAAATGTCATGCATGGATGAAATTCCATGAAGATTTTTAAAACTACAAAAATTTATTAGTATTATTATTTATAGCAAAACAATATAATGTATAATTATTTCTTTTCATGCATGTTTGCAAAAAGATGCATGACAAGCACAAACTGCCTATTTCATACCTGTTAAGTGGACCATATTTCTGCCCATGCATAACATGACATGGTTGGACATAACAAATCAATATATTCGGCCTGGGAACTCAAAAACCGAACCGAGCACATGCTTCTTTGGCCTATACTATACTGTGCACAGTTCGAAACACCAATATCTTGTCTCCTAGTTTGGTCCATTCTTATGTGACGCGTCACTTTGCAATGAAATTAGATTTTTTTTTTCTTTTTGCAAAACCTTTTTTTGTATAATGTTTTGTTTAGATATATATGAATAATATTCTATAAAGAAATATATATATATGAATAATATTTTAGAACAATGATAATTTACAATTATTGCTTGGTATGAAAATTCGGAGATCCAAAATAAGTTTTTCCTTGCTTAAAAGAAAAAAAAACAAAATAATTTTTTCCTTCTTTTTAGTTTTGGCATAGATTCCGAAATTATAAAATTCAAGATAAAACAAAATGATAAAGTTTGAAAATGCTATTTATATAAATAAAAAATGTTATCTTTGGAAAAAGATAATATAATGGCATTTCAAGAAATTAGCTCGCTCGTTTAATTTTTAGCTCCATAGTATTTTTTATCATTATAACATTATAAGAGTCTGATATTACAATATGGAATTGCGCTGCAGCATACCAGATAAGATGAAGAAGGGGGAGTATTTTGAGTTGGGTTTTTGTGCCAATAATTAAATGAGTTATTTTTTGACATTAAAAAGTTATTGTTGACAATGAAAATATTACATTAGATTATTAAACGTAGTCTATTAGTATAAGAATTAAGTGCATTTGGTCTCACAATTAATTTACAAATAAAATTTGTATATATGTAACTTAAAATAAAATTCACACATGCATCTCAAATGGGCGCGTGCTATATCAAATCTCTATTTATAATTTGATGGTAAGAAAACTATACTTTGTCATTATATTTCCTCACAAAATTGTCTTATACATCATCATTGCATCATTATGGTATTTTCATTCATTCATTATTATTATTATTATTATTATTATTATATAGAGGTGTAAAGGTATGGTCATAGTAATCTATAATGCATTTTTGTGGAGAAACTAGGGGCATCATATACATTCTCCGGTATATTAGTTTTTTATCTGATTTATAATTGTTGATCCGATCATCCATTAAATTATTACATTAACACAAGATCCGAAGCAATTTCTAAAGCCAACAATCACTTCAATCATAGTGCCACCGAACGAAATTAATGAATTCTCAAAGGAAAAAAATTGAATGATCGAGCTTCAAACCATGTGAAATAAAGTGATGGGCTTGAATTGATGATAACACAAAATAAATATCTTCACATCCAAATTCAAAATAACATGCCACCATTCACATTACCAACATAAACTTAATTAAAAAAATTAAAATCAATCACAACAAGATCATCATAAATAATCCAACAACAAAAAAAAGCCAAAAAATCACACAAATTAACCAAAACAATCATACCAAATTACCAAAATAATCTTAGCGATCTCCTGCCGCCGCATAATCTTCTAAATTATCATACGCCTCCTCTGTGTTTCTCACAGCAGCATGAATCAGCACCACCACAACACCGACCAAAAGCGCGATCAAAATATTCATCGTTGCATGAGTCAAAAGCAGCAAAACAAGCGTCACAACCGACAGAAAAATCAGCACCAACCCATCTCCGATCGTCCGGCCGAACAAGACCAACGGCTCGTCACGTAAAAAGTAGAGAAACAGCCATGCAACCATGCAGACGAGAAACACGATAAGAGAGAAAGGGTGCCAGATGAGAGAGACGAAGACTACGAAGAGGAGGATTATGGTGTAGTTCATGGAGAAGGAGGTGAGGTTGGTTTTGAAACGGGCAACAAGAGGGCTGAAGGAGCGAGGCGGGAAAGAGAAGGAGTGAAAGTCTGCGAGCTCCTTCCATGGCCGGCGAGTGGCGAGGGCCGACCGGCCGAGGTGTTTTGCGCGTGAGATGTAGTCGAGTGAAGGTTGGGGAGCCGTGGAGGTGGGGATCGTGCCGTAGTTTGTCATTGTAGAGAGAGAGAGAGAGAGAGAGAGAGAGAGGTAGTTGAATGAAGCGGGAAGGTGGGAGAAGGGCGGGGGTGAGTTGGATTTGAGGAAGTGAGAGGATTTTGGAGAGAGAAACTGGGATTAAAACAGAAACAGAAATAGAAATGATTTATTTTGTTGGAAAGAATAAAATGTGGAATTTAAATGTTTGTCTGAACTCTAGAGTGAAATGTCAAAATATTAATAAAGATGAATGTGTGAACTAAAAAGTTGTTTTAATTGAGTGAACTTGCAACTTGCAAGTTAATATGTGGCCCACATTATAATGAAAAATTATAAAAAAAATTAACCCAGTATAATGTGTGAGTCACAATGATAGATAGTTAAATCATAGATGTGAAAACAAAAGGTGTATACTTAATCATGAAATAAATCACTATTATTAATTTATTATTGATAAGTATATAATCAGATTATATAGAGAGAGTTGTGCATCCATGATTGGAGGGTAGTTACTTGATATTTAATGGATAATAAAACCAAGTCAATGGTCCAAATGACAAATCATGATCTTATCTTGCCGACAACAGCTTGATATTATTTTCTTCAGCAAGTATTTAATTTGTTGATATAGAAAATAAAGGGTTAGTTTCATTTGTACTCATACAAAATCTTAAAATACAACCATGCCCCTAAAAAATATTGTAGGGGTCATCACTTGCATAAAAGAACGGCAATTTGGATAAAGTAAATGATTTTTTTTCAAATTGTATAATTATAAACATGGTATTTTTCAATTTTGGAGGGGTATACAAGAAAATATGGTTGAAACATAATTGAATAAATAGTAGTCGGCCACCATGATCATACCTCACATATCTGATATCATTAGCTAGAGCCTCGCACCGCATCGGTGTCACAATTATTTATATTTTGATATATTTAGTAGGAAAATTAGGAAAACAAAATTATCGAAAAATAAATATGGTAATTAAAACTATTTATCTTTAGTGGGTCAAAACATTAAAATAATAATATGACTTAATTAATCTACATAAATAATATGTATTTTTGTTAAGCGGGTCAAAATATCATATTAACATGACTCGCTTTACGAAAATATACATAAAAATTAGGCTATGTAAAATCTCCAACTTTTATATTATGCTGAAAAAAATTTCTCATTTTGGTGAGGTGAAACTCGAACTTCTTGCTTCTTTTTCTCTTGAAATATTACTTCAAATGTGAGGACACGTGTCAATAGAGTATTCAATGTCCAAAATTATACTATAGTAATAAAATATCAGATCCATTATGACAATCATACTCAAACTGGATATATAATAAGCAGAATTATTATCTAAAAGAGATCCAATTATATCCAACAAATTAATAGTGTAGTGTTGTACATTACTATCTAAAAGAGATCCAATTATATCCAACAAATCAATAGTGTAGTGTACATTACGACAAAATTATGATGTACCCTGTTGACAATAGAAATTGATATTGATATATTTCATACATTTTGTACAAGATGTGTAATGTCCACAGAGTACAGATCAAAGTTTAAAAATTAGAAAAAGAGAAACATTATATAAAAGGAAATATTTGTACACAGAAAATTCAGTTTATCTATACTATAAAACAAAACAACTGTAAATCATACAAGCACAACCTTGGCTGATATACAGGTAATATACAAGAAAATCATAACAAAAAAGAAACCCATAATTATTATTAAATACACACATTTTACAGGTATTATTTAATTTTCTTCAGCTTGTGGTCGCTAAATTGGCCAAATTTACCAAATTTTTATTAGATAAATTAATTATTGAATCAGCTATTACACGCGCACTTGACTTCATGTATCCACCTAATAATATAATAAAATATTTTTTTAATTTATACATTTTCCCTAGAAAGTATAAAATATCATTAATTATTTAAAAAGGTTTTTCATTTTTTTATTAAAAAATATATTTTTACCAGAAGTAAGCATAATGAGAGGAATATTTCTTTCTTTCGCAAAATTAAAAACCTTTTCATCTCTAATTGCAACTCCTTCAGGACTTATCTGAAAAAAAATATGTTTGTTTTGCAAATATAAAGTAATTAACAAGATACTATTAAAAAAATAACATGATATTTTACATTTTACCCCTTGAATTTACATTAGCTAAGACAAAAAAAAAATTAATCTCAACATTCAAATTAAGCACAATAACTGTATATAACAAACAATAAAGAGTATATAGGCAAATATTTTTATTAGTCCAGTCTTTCAAACTAATAAACAGTACATAATTATAATCAATATATAATAATTAATTAATAATAATAATAATAGATTAATTAATAATAATAAATACCTTCATTCGGCCTAAAGGATCTCCGTCAAGAATATCTGTACCCGCATTGTATACAATTAATTCTGGATCAAACTTATTTTTTGCAACCTATATATAAATTTAATTACATTAATATGTATTTCAATGATTAATTTCATCACAATCGCATCAAAAAAAAATATATATATATATATATATATATATATTTACTTCAAGAGCTTTGTCAAGTTGGCTCAAATAGTCTTCTGTTTTGGTTCCACTCTGCTCATTGGGAAAATATAAAAAAACATATAATTTCTTCATATAAATTATTATTATTGTTATTATTCAATTTGAACATGATAGAGGTTACTTACCACTAATTCAACTTTTTGATTGATGTACCTTCTGGCCTCATAATCCTGAAAAATATTAAATGAACTTTAATCAAATGGATTCTAATTATAAAACTTACTCAAAAAGTATTTTAAATGAGCTTCCAAAAAAAAAAAAAGTATTTTAAATGTGTATTTTTTAAATTATTAATATTTACCAATGGATATATTCCAGCATTAAACATGTCCAAAATATAAACTCTACCTGAAATAAAAAAAGAATATATAACTATTTAATCACGCAAAGAATAAAATACTCAGAATTTTCAATTGTGATAAATAAATAATACCATCATTAAATAATTATTCAAATGGTGATAAATAAATTATATATAATTAAATAATATTCAAATGTTGATACATAAATTAATAATACCATCATTAGCAAAATCTTTTTCATGGCCATTTCCTTGGTGCGCATCTAGATCAATGATCATAACCCTACAAATACATACAGAATACGTAAAAAATAAAGTACATAATAATTACATAAAAGCAAAATTATAATGCCCAAATTGACCTAACTGAGGCTCAATTACTGAAATATCGAGATTAAAAAAAACAGAACACCAAAATCCTAACTAAGCCTTGAAATACTGAGATAAAAAATATAATATTTGCTTTGCATAGGTATAGCTAGCCACTAACACATAGGACTGACTTACCTAAAACTAAACCTTAAAACCCTAAATCCCATAAAAACTTCAAATATTGAGATAAAACCTTAAGACCCTAAACCCTAAAACCCTAACTAAACCTCCAAATACTGATTAAAACCTAATATTTGTTCCTAGCAGGTATAAGAGACATCACGAAGGACTTATTTACATAAACTAAATTCTACAAAAACTTCAAATATTGAGATAAAAGTAATTAAAAACCCTAAAATTACCGTGAAATGTTGAGCCGCACGAAGGCAAAATAATCAGCGTAAACACAAAATCTGCCGCCCTCAATAGAAGAGCACTGATGGAATCTGCCATCCTAGCTAACCCTAAAACCCTAAACCCTAACTAAACCCTAGATAATAAAACAATAATTCTTCCGCGCGGAAGAATTATTTGGTTTATGTGATTTAGTCATGTGGATACTAAATCACATAAACCAAACCCTATAACCTATTTTCTCTCAAAACCCTAAATATCAAAAATTGAAACCCTAAAATTAAAGATTTACCGTGAAATATTGAGCCGCGCGAAAGCGAAATGAATAGCGAGAGTAATATCAGCATACACACAAAATCCGCCGCCTTGATTTGCGGAGCAATGATGAAATCCGCCTCCGATGTTTATTGCCCAACCTTTTTCTATTGCTAGTTTCGCCGCCAATATCGATCCGCCCGTCTAAATAAATAAATACCCCCAATTTATAATGTTAATTACGGTATTGCCATTCTCATAAAAAAGAAAGAAAAATAATTGGAACTGGACAGACGATGATTGAGATTTGAGATCGAGAGTTGATGTGGTGAGAAATTACTTTTGTAATTTAATTTTTACTTGTGTTTATTTTTTTAGCTTCGGTGGCAGTATCGATATTTCCAGCTAATAAACGAACTGAAAGTTTTTAATGTTGATTCCTGTATTAGTAATTGACATTACAAGAACTGATTTTTTGTTTTGCTTGTTTTAGTCACTATATAGTTAGGTATTTTAATGTTAATTACTGCATTAGTAATTTTTTAATTGAGTATTTCCAATTTTATTTTTTTAGTCCCTATAGAGAGAGGTTTCTAACGTTCAAACAGGTCTTTTGGGTGAATTTTATTGATTCATAAAATCCCAAATAGCACAAAAAGAAAGCAACACCTATTGAGTTTTAGATCTACTGGAAAAAAAATTCAACTGAAAAATTCAAAAATTAAAAAAAGAAAAAGAAAAGAAAAACCTGCTTTCGGAAAGGATAAAGAACTTTTTGTTGCACGAGCCAATTTGGAAATATTGCAACTGGAGGGACCTAAAACAAAAAATAATATTTGAGTTTCTCAATTTCCTAATTATTTAGGAATTAATAATCTTTCGGTAAAATAAATAAATTATAGATACATTTTCTACCTCAATTATAATAGAAACCTTCAGGCTGCTCTTAAGCCCTTTTAAATATGATTCTGAGTGCACCTGAATTTATAAAAAAAAATGAAATTAAAAATTAAGAATTATTTAAAAGTTTGAAAATAACAATATTAACAATAAAAAATTCTTCAGAAACAATAAAATTATACCACTAATAAATCATCATTTGAAGCTTCAAGCGGCTCAATAATCCGAGTTTTCTCTAAATAACCCTCTTTAATTAGGAATTGACAGATACGCCCCCATTTAGAAGAATCAAATGGATGCCTAAGAAAATAATTGTTATTGTAAAATTATCATATTTATTGAACAAAAGAAGACTCAAATGCCCCTCAAAATGGATGAAATGGTTCCAGTTGAATAAACCGTACTAAATTTTTGACTCAATTTTCTCACAAATGTATGTTCAAATTAGCCCTGAAAAATTCCAAGTCAATCAAAGATTACAAAAATTTGCTTTTGAATTCCCAAAAAATCTCAAATTCCTTCAAATTATTACTGAATCAATTGATTGCAAATGCCACGCAGCTTAAATTCTATTTCGAAATTAATTTCTTTCAAACTATGAGAACTTACAGCTTCTCTATCCCAAGGAAAGATATGTCATAGGATGATGAGTATATAACCGGCACCTGAATTGTAAAAGAAAAATCAAAACAAGTTAAAAGTACACTTCATTTCTCAAAACACAAAATTCAATTTCATTTTCATTTTCCTTATTTGGAGGAAAAGCTCGGACTTTTTCCTTTCACACAACACAACCAAAACAGTAAAATTAAGTTAAACTCAGAATTTCAAAAACTGTAAAATTAAATCTTCATTTATACTACACCTTTGATGGCGGAACATCAAAGTAGAGCTTGCTCGCAAGAATCCGACTCCGACGGACGGATTCTACGCCGTTCGCCGGAGCAGCCGGGAGAGCGGCGGACGCCATTCGAGCTGCGGCGGAAGAGAAAACTGTTACTGTTTAATGTGCAAAAGCGGTGATCTTTGTAGTTTTTCAGCTCAGTGATTGATTTTAGGGACTTATAAACACGAAGGCAATAACAATATATAATTTATTTTCTAATAAACAATATATACACTATATATAATTTAGTTTCTTATAACAATATATACATAAAATTAAAAATAATATATAAAATTAAAAAACAGTATATAAAAATGGTAAAACAATATATAAAAATGATAAAACAGTATGTAAAAGTGTATATAAAATAAAATAATAATATATAAAATTAGAAAACAGTATAAAAATGACAAAACAATATATAAAAATGATAAAACAGTATGTAAAAGTGTATATAAAATGAAAAAAATAATATATAAAATTAGAAAACAATATATAAAATGGCAAAACAATATATAAAAATGAGAAAACAGTATGTAAAAGTGTATATAAAATGAAAAAATAGTATATAAAATTAGAAAATAATATATAAAAATGATAAAACAGTATGTAAAAGTGTATATAAAATGAAAAAATAGTATATAAAATTAGAAAACAGTATATAAAATAGCACGAGCCTTGTGGGCCTTGGGCTGGGCCGGCCTTGCAAATATTATTGGACATCACAAAGCGATGTTTACGAGTGGAATGTCGGAACAAATCCGGGCCAATACACTGCAAGGAAAGGTTACAAATTCTTTTCCTACACCGGGATGAAAGTTCCAAATATCTCACGCATTTGAAAAGTTAGAGCACCACTTCGGGTAAAAGTGTTCGGCTGGCTTATGCTCAAATGTTGAGTGCTAACAAAAGATAGAGTTGCCAAATGGCTACCACATAATGATCCACATTGTGTACTATGTGCCACCAACACAGCTGAGACACCAACACACCTATTTAAGGAATGCCCCTTCATGGAATTTCTACTACAACATGCGGCCCAAAAAACAAATACCACACTCACTTATAGTGGTACCAACATCATGCCTGAAAGCACAAACTTAGACAAGATACAAACACGCAAATGGCATACCACCTGGTTGGCATCGGTTTGGACGATTTGGAAGGAAAGGAATGCGCGCCATTTTGACAATGAGGTACGAGGGGTCTTCGAGACAATGCTTCACGCACAGCAAGAGGACCGATGGTGGCAAGCGGCGGCCGGAATCTAGAAAAGGAAAAGACGTCCTCTTGTTAGATTGTAATAGGGTCACTGGAATTATTGTAATACGTGTATTGAGAGGCAGCCATTGCTTATTGTAAAAACTTCACCTTATTAATGAAATTCAAGTAGGCTATCGCCTACTAGGGGTGTCAATGGATCGGTTTCGGGTCGGATCCAGGTAGTATCCACATGCAAATTCAATTTAAATTCAAAAGATCCAAATGTGAATCCAAATCCATTAAGAAAATAAAGATCCATATGCGAATCCAAACCCTCCATTAACAAAACGGGTTTCGGATCGGATTTTGGACCATATCATCAAGTTTAAAAGAAAACTATAAATGAGTAAATCTCATAAGATACATTATTTCTTGCCCATTTTTTTCGTACCAAATATTTACCCTAATTAATTTCTTACATCTATCTTATAAAAATACGAGATTTCTTTCCCATTATTTCGCATTTATTATTTTGTTGTTACATATACATATTTACTATATATAAACATATATATTAATTATCGGATTCATATCGGGTTCGGATTCGGATCTTCCAAGATCCAAATGCAAATCCATTAAACTAGCGGGTTTTTCTCAAAAATCCAAATGCGCATCCATTTTATTATCGGACACATTTTTTCGATCCACATGCGAATCCATTCATTCGGATTCGGATCAGGTTATCGGATTATGGGTATCCATTTACACCCCTATCGTCTACTGTTAAAAAAAAAAATCTCCAAGGTGGCGTTCGGCAAGGTGGAATAAGAGTGGAAGAGTGAAAGAAGTGGGTTATTCGAGCCGAACAAGGGTGGAAGTAAATTGAATAAATGGGTGGAAGAGTGAAATTTCCTAATTCCATTGGGGGGGGGATGGAAGATCTTTATTCCATGGAATAAGCCAAATTTTAGGACGAAAATACCCTCTTTTCTTTCGCCATAAGTTGATGTAGCAGTAACAATTAATGCACTGTTTCTCTCTCTCCTTTCTTTCTATAATTTTTTTGTCAAAAAATATGAATGAAAAAATCACTAATTTCGATAATAATTTCATAAAATCATAAATTTGAAATGTGCAAATGATTGTACTTATTTTTCTCTATCTAAAAAGATATGTCTTCCTATATTTTTGAATAAAATTTTCTTTTTCTTTTGTTATTGTATTTTTAATTGAACATTTATGTTTTTGTATTTTCTATCTTATTTAATTAAAAAATTAGATGTTATTAAATAAATTAATAGAATATAATTAAAATAAGGATATTATAGTAATTAACAATTATTCTATTTTTTAAATCAATTTTTTATTCGATGAAACTTGCCGAATAATGATGGAATAAAATGGAAGAACCACTCTTCCACTCTTCCACTATTTCACTCTTCCATTTTTTGCCGAACGGGCCCTAAAAAATTAGTTTACTGGGCCGGGCCCCAACAATAGTTAAATAAAGAGAAGTTAGAGAAGGACCTTGCACGGCCGAGCCTATTTCTCGCTGTATATATTTCTTAAGAAATAATTATATTAATTAAGAGATAATTTGAAAATAATTAACAGTAATTTAGTTTAACTATTTATTAATAATGAATTAAAAGTTAAATAATACAATATAACCAGAAATGAAATTATAATTAATCAGTAACAAATATTATTTCTCGCTGTATATATATACTAGGCTGACGCCCGCGCGTTGCTGCGGGTATTAAGTAATTATGAGAGATAATAAAAATTTAACTTTTGAGATGTCAAAAATATATTAGTCAAAAAAATTACAAACTACAGACAAAAATTAGGCATAATCTTACACAATTATATATACTAACGTACAATTATTTGTTTTATTTTGTAACTTGATAAGGTAATTTTTTTGTACACATTCATTGAATAACTTATATATAAACTTTTTTTTTAGAATTTCCAAAAGTATTTTGTTTATTTCGGGTTTATATAGGTTTTTTTTGGCCATTTTGGCAGTAATGTAGAAGAGTTTCTTTGGAATTTGCCAATAATAAAGGCACATTTTGGCAATTTTGAATAACATACGCATTTTTAGGGTCAGGATAATATAAGTGCTTTTTTCGAATCCCCGAAAAACATTTAAGTAGAAGCTATTTTGTAATTTTCAATAATGCAGGGACTTTTTTTGGAAATTTTCGGATAATATGTAGTCGGGGCTTTTTTGGCAATTTCCAATAATATTGAGATTTTTTGCTAGTTAGGAATAAGAGAGTTTTTTTTTTTGCGGGATATAGTTTTTTTTTTTCAAATCTGAAAAAATATTTAAGTACGATGTTTTTGCAATTTCAAATAATACAAGTTCTGTTTTGTAATTTTTGTTTGCATAGATTTGTTTGTAATTTATAATTTTATAGGGACTTTTTTACAAATGTTAAAAAATAGTAAGTGCAATACTAATATTCTTTGAATCACGATTTAATCCAAGTACTCTAAACGGGTCATAATTAATATTATAAAATGACCCGCTGTATAAATAATATGGTTAGTGACACCACAGCTACCATATTTTGGCCCAAATCCATCCAAAGTATTGTGTAAACCGAATTCGTATGAACCATAATTTTATCAAATAAACGGTGTATATGAACGGGGTTTATCAGAATAAACAACGGTTGCAAATTGGGTTCACACCTTCTCGCGTTTTGTTCAAAGTTCAATATGAACTCGGTCTATATGAACCAATCTTTAAGAATGTCTCGGTGTATGTAAACATGATTTATACACGAAAAATCATTCTTAAATAAAACAAAAACTAATTGTTTGAGTTTGTGAACCGTATAGACCTACTAATTTTAAGACCTGATTTATATAAACTATGTTCACTTAACAAATTTTCATAAAAAAAACAATCAATTCTTTACAACTTAATGGACTTCTCAATTTATTCTTCTCAATTTATTCTTATTTTCGTTTGATAACCCATGTAATAGACGTCTTCGTTAAATAATTAATATGAAAAAATTTCTATATATCTTAAATCGGTGGCTGTATTAGAATTTCATCCAGCATAACATAGAGAGTTTTCTTCCATTTTCACTTTCGACATCTCAAACTTTGTTAGCAAAATTTATTCAACCATAAGATCTCCTCCGTCTCTCTCTAATGGCGAAATCCCTTCAGAATCTCCTTCCTCTTCTCATCCTTCTTCTCATCCCTCTCATCTACTCAGGTTTGAACTTCGAACTGCCGAAGGCAAATTAATTGGTTCCTCTGTTTAACTTAAATCTAGCGTTTTCTTGCTTTCAGTTTCGGTTTTGCATCAGAAATGGAAGGTTGATGAACAGCCGAGGAAATTCAGGCCTAAGAAGGCGGACCATCTTGTATTGGGTCCGGCTGCTGGTCAGGGGTTACCAAATCGCCTGCAATGTGAAGGTTTTTGTGTATTTTATTTCTTGTAGTTGATGCGAATTGGTTTATTTGATTGAGGTTTTATGGAATTTTTGTTTTATATGTTAAAGATCCATTTGATCGTCTTTTTATCATAAATTGGGTGAAATTGAGGCAATGCATAATTGATTGGGTGAAATTGAGGCTAAATTGGGTGAGATTAAGGCAATCTTCAAATCAAAGGAGTCTAATTAAATAAGTGCAATTTAATTATACTTAGATGCCTAATTAGATTTATTTAGGGTGAACTGAGACAGCATCGCAATTAGAAAAACTGATTCTTTAACAAATTTCTGTAATTAAACAAATTATTAACCTAAAGTTGGTTTCTTTTGTATGTCAGGTCTTAAAGCAATTAATCAGATTGACTCCTCAAGTAACAATATGAACAAAGGCGATGCAATTTCATTTGTCACTGTTTTCACAATTTATAAACCAGACCCTAAAAATGAGAAAATATCAGATAGAGTCACAGTTGGAGAAATTTCATACAATAAGGCGGAACGATCCATGGCGATTTTAAATTCTTACATCGATTTTATTCAGGTATTTAATTGAATTCATGACTCATATTTTTTTCATGGTAAGGCACATTTTTATATAATCTGAAAAACTTAAAAATGTGAAAAATACGAAAAGTTAAATTTTAAAAAATTGTGTTTGACTTATTTTCTTACTTGTAGAAATTTGCAGGTTTCAGTGCCGAAAAGTAACGTGATTATATTAACTGATCCCGCTTCTAAACTCTCATTAAAAAGAGAAAATGCAATTATAACTCCAATTCAAGGAGATTATTCTAGAAATAATCTTATGCTTCAACGGATCAAATCTTATATTGTAAGTGTACATATATTAGGAAAAAATAATATTTTTAGCTTCTATTCTGTCTGAAATTTTAAATTTAGGTTTTGAATGCAGGCATTTTTGGAAAAGAAACTGGAGGAGAGAGAAACAGAAAAGGGGGTTAATAATAATAATAATCATTTTATATTTACGGATTCTGATATAGCTGTGGTAAATAATATTGGGGAATTTTTTCAGAAATACCCAAATTTTCATGTGGCTCTTACATTTCGAAATAATAAAAATCAGCCTCTCAATTCCGGCTTTATTGCTGTGACAGGCACTATTGAAGGAATGCAAAAGTTAGTTTATTTTTATTTTCAATTGATATATTTTATTTGGAAATTTTTCAAAAAACACCCTATATTTTCTCTTATTAATGAAAAAGCGCCTATCTTTTGGAATATTCAAAAAACCTCCTACTTTAAACATTCCATTTTCCAAAAAAAAAATGACTTTAAAATACTAAAGAAAAATCCCAACTTCAACCTCTTAAAAAAAAAAGCCTAAACCATTTTGAAATAATAAGGCGTATGTAAATACCTTAGTATACTTTAACATAAAAGATAAATTATTTGCAAAATATTCTTACATATTATTTATATATATTTGAATATTATTTAGTTTCTTTTTAAATAAAAGAAATAAAGTCAAGAGGTTTTTAAGAACTTTAAAAATTAGTGTTTCTTTTTGGGAAAATGGAAAGTTTAGAATAGCGCGTTTTTTTACAATTTTAAGAAAAATCGAGGGGTTTTAAAAATTAAACCAGTTTTAAAAATTTCCCAATCTTATTCTGTTAATAATAATATAATAACAATAATAATTTTCTATTTTTGTAGGGCTAAGTTGTTTTTAGAGCAAGTACTTGAAGCCTACATCTCAAAATACATGAATTCTTCTAGAATGTTAGGAGACCAATTGGCTCTTTATTGGGTCATCAAATCGCAGTTATCCTCTAAAATTCAGAAATTCTACCAACATGAAATATTTACGGCGGAAATAAAAGGGGTGTCTTTGTTATTTTTACCGTGTGAAATTTACAACTGGACCCCTCCTGAAGGAGCCGGTCAATTTCACGGAATGCCCTTGGATGTAAAGGTAATTTTTTGCTTTAATTTGTTTTACTTTATAATTTTTTTTCCATGTGTTTTTTTATAAAAGTTATATTTTTTTAATATTTTTTATGTTTTGTTTTTTAGATTGTGCATTTTAAGGGATCAAGAAAGCGATTAATGTTGGAATCTTGGAATTATTACAACTCGACTCGTAACTTGTCTAACATGCTTTGTCTCATTTTAAGTAGCGGAAGAACAAAGTACGACTTTTAAAAAAAAAGTTTGGATTTTATTAGAAGTTGACTATTGTAATTCCATTTTCAGGTTAGAGTGTTTTCCAATTTTGAAATAGTTGAAAATTTTGATCCAGATGCTTTCTTAACTATTTTTTTTTTTTGTTTCTTTTATGTGACCATTCATAGAAAGATAATCCGATTAATATTCATAACTACAACATACAAACTTACAAATCAATACATATATTATAATTCGATTAATACATTATCATAATTGATAAGGAATATGTCTGAGAAATTAAATCAAAATTGCTAAGGTTTTTTATGCTGACGATTGATTATCTTGTGAAAACTAACTTTAATTTTACATTAGTATGTTGTGAATGCGCTTCTTCCTTGCATAACTTCTGGTGAATTGCCGGTTCAAAAAAAATTCTAAAAAATCCAAGTGTCACTTTTGCTTTATTTGTTCACACCGATCTTGTATTCATATTAATTTTCGAAATCTGACATTTTTTATCAATATGATATCTGTAGCAATATAGAATTTTGAATCATTAAATAACAAATAAAATAATATGAGAGTTTATTCATAAATATAACATTTATGAGGTTAGAAACATAACCAGAATTTGAATACATACCATTTACTTTTTAGTTCAGTTTCGCCTAATATCTCATTGCAAGCAATTGAGGTGCTATCTGTTTGTGACATTTTTATCCAAATTTTTTTCGACTTTTTATTATTTAACAAGCAACATCGGTTTCTTTAAATAACAACTTCATTATTTACATATCAACCACATGATTTAC
Source organism: Juncus effusus (assembly GCA_027726005.1). NCBI lineage: Eukaryota > Viridiplantae > Streptophyta > Magnoliopsida > Poales > Juncaceae > Juncus > Juncus effusus. The sequence continues at coordinate 762,510 of CM050893.1, read as the reverse complement.
TAACCGATCTCTCTTTTGTTTCTCTTCTAAATTGTGTGATTATGTATGTGCAAAATGCATGAGTTACGTTCTTCGAGCATAAATTTTCTATGGAATCTAGTTTTGGTTTTCAAGTTATTCTTTTGAATCTCGGAATTTTTGCATTTTATTATACATGGCCGAAAGTGAACCCTAGTTCTAAGTCATACCAATGTACATGCCGCCATGCAGAGCCATGCCACAAAATATTTGAGAACTGTGATCTTGTAGGAGGCTTTGTTATGATTCAGTTTGAATGTATCTGTTTGCTTCTTGTTTTATACATTTGCTGTATATATATTATATAAAAACATGGTATTGTTGTATATTGTGATTCAAGGTTTTTGGAGAGAAAATGTACATAATAAACAAAGATGACAAGGTGTTTGATTGTCTCTGTATATTTATATGGTATGCCTTGATAATATTAATTTTCTTTGTTTTTGAATATACCCAATGATTAAAAAAAAGAGAAAAATATTTGGAGCGCCCGCTGAAAATATTTTATAAGTTTTGGAAGGGTAAATATGATATTTTGGATTTTTAGAAGGTTAAATATGATATTTTAAATTTTGGAAGGGTAATATGATATTTTGGGTTTTTGGAAGGGTAAATATGAAATTCCCCCAAATTTAAAACCTAACTAGGGAAATTCCCGCGCTTCGCCGTGGTTTTTAATTTTTTTTGTTTACATTTGCGTAATTATTCATATTTATAATCTATTTTCTTAATCCGTATAATTGTTCATAATAAATTTTATGAAAACAGCAATACATCATCATCAACAAAATAATGTTAACAGAAAAACTATAAATCAAACATATAATAAGTCATTAAAAACATGCCAAGTTACCAACATTTACATGTTAATTTGTACTAATTTCATAAAATTAAACTTGTAAATCAAACATATATTGCCAGGAATATTAAAAACATGAGAAGTTATCATCATATGCATGTCAATATGCACTATACAATTAAACTGTTAATATTGGGCGTTTTTTATTTAAAATAGCCCAATAGATATTTTCAAGAAATAATTTGTAGGTTTTACATTTCTTTTAGAAACATAAAAAAAATTAGACAAAGAACAATACTAAGAATAACCAATCACAATTAAGTCTAAATAGGACCTCATTTATTGGTCATACCAACATAATTATGCAAAGAATACACAACAAAAATAAGAGGAATTCTATCATGAGGGCATCTGCATTTTGTAAAAAAAGGTTACATAAAATTTACTTGAATAAAAGATGAAAAACTAAGCAAAGATACTTCACATACTTAATGAAAAACGAAGAATTTATTTTACATGAGGAAATACCAAGTAAAAGTCATTCAACTAAATATGGTAATATTTGATATTATTTTGATAATAAAAAATTTCGGATACATTCATGATACGTAAGGATACTTCTGAGATATTTTTATGATACGGATGAGAACACTTCTATTAGGATACTTCTATTATATATTTTAGTCCATAATACTTTTTATTTAGCCATTTTTTTTCTTAAATTAAATTTTGACCCACATTCATACCAATAAAAGACTTATTTGTATTCTATAACTCACATTCTTTATTTTGTCTACAACTTACATAATTAAAAAGATAAAGAAATCAGTTTCCGAGAAAGTCAGAAATCGTTGACTTTGCTTAAATCAAATTTTGAATTTTACGAACATAAAGTATCAAGTATATATTTAGTTTGGTTAACATATTTTGGTATTAAATTTGAAATATTGATTAGTATTATTAATTTATTTATTTTTATTATTATATTATATAAATATAATTAAAAATAAACATATATATATATATATGGCCATATCTGTATCCTAAATTTTTTGAGATTTACCGTATCTCCGTATCCGTATCGTATCGGAAACGATACCCGTATCCGTACAACATAGCGTAGAGAAAAACAATGTTATTCTGTGCATTTGAACGGGACGGTTCTTACTTGATCCGGTGATTGAATACGAAACACTATAAGAGCTAATTAAAATGATACACATCATTGTTTCAGAATAAAATTTGCATAAAATCAACAAAATTAATAGAATAAAAGGCCACCAATTAGCCATATCTCTCCATATAAGTGGCCTACAAAAGAGACTTACATGTCCCCCTCAAAGAGATGCAAAGGGCACTGCCTCTATATGGGGGGGTCAATTTACATCCTTCATGAAGAAGCAATTCTGGAAGAGGTCAACATAAATCATAAATAAAGACTAGAAATATACAAAATATAAATCTAATCCACCTCCTTTATAAAAGGCGCAATCTTAGAAGAGAAGAGAAGACCTCCAACCGGCTTGTAATACTTGTGATGATCATCCAGGGAGATCCTTCCTGATGATCTGTGGCATGAAATCCTAAAAACCGGCATAGAAACAAACCGATTGGATCACAAAGACCTCTGCTCTCTCTCCATGACTTGCCATCATTTCGATAATCTAGTTCAAGATTCTGACTTGTGGGTCACTCTCATTGAGCCTGATTTCTACTGTTCTGTTCAAGCCCCTTCAAAGGAAATATTTAAGTGAGTTTTTATCTAATCTTATCATTTTGTTTATCATTAAGAGAACATTATTTTAATCAATTTGATTGACTTCATCTAGTGTAATAAATATTAAATTGACTTTCTTTAGTTTTGATTCTTGTATCTCCTCTTCAAGGATGGAGCTTTATAGGGAATAAAGGGGGTCAAACCCCCCCATTTTGACAGAGTGATATATATTAATAGTGCATTATTGGAAAAAAATTAAAAGATATGTATTTGGCCCCTCCAAAATATTTATACAATGCTAATCAGTAAAGAGAAATTTTTTTGGCCCTCCCAATATAAACAGTCAAGCTCCGTTCTTGCTCCTCTTTAATAAGTTACAAATTCATTTAAATTTGATATTCTTATAGATGGCAATTTAATAGGAAGTACATACCGCTACGACGATTGCCTGGATGTTTAGATTTGCGTCTTGTGAGGGAGAAGGGATTGATTTCCACAATCAAACCACAAGTACCCGAACCGTTCTATATATGAGCACCCGATTCATGTTGAGCCTCCCGATGGTCATGATCTATAAGGGCTGCAGTTATTTGGGCTTTATTTTTCATTAATTGAGCCGTGGATCATTCAATTCTTAACTGTGTTTTGTTGTTCATTGTGAACGCTTTTAGTATTGAGCATTACAACAAACACTTCATATGCAATGATGTTAATTTCGCTTGCATTTCAACGAACACTTCACGGGCAAAAAAATGTATTAAAACTGAAAAAGTAATTAATTGCTCATGTCATGTATCTTGACTTTTTTATCTCAACACAAAAAAAAGTAGCAATAAACAACACCAACAATTCAATACATTATACAATGTGATGCTAGCTAGAAATATTTTTAACACGAACTGTATACCTAATACAAATTCTAATTCAAAGAATAAAAATTTATACTAGGTAATTTAAGAAGAAATCTCTCCTAATATTTTCCTTATTTCCGGATAAAATGCTATGTCTTGAGTCGACCTGGCTAAACAATCCATGCCTGTGTCATTATGTTGCTCAAGCAAGATCTAACTAATGGCAAAGAACAAATACAAGAGTTTTTAAATATTGATCTTAACATTTGTCAACTTCTCCACCTTTGAGTTGACAATCATCTTTTATTTTGTGGGATATCATAGAATGGACAAGAGATTAACCAAACAAAGTAGACCAAACATATAATATTTTTTGTTGTATAAAGATTAATTATTGTGTACTACATTAAGATTTTGATTTGACATCATTTTCAAATTGAAGTACTTTATTTGATTTGATAAAGATATCTGCATTATACAAAGTTAAGAATATAAACTAACATAATATAGGGCTTATTCATAATTACAACGTTCATGATATTAGAAAAATTATTAGGGATTGGAAACATACAATTTATTATTACTTCAGCTCCACCTAATATCTCATTGTTTGCAGTCGTCCATCCATTCATTTTGTGGCATTTTTTTGTCCCAAAAGATAGCATTCGTTATTTTTATTAACAAGTATCATGTCTTTTTAAATAACAATTTTACTTTTGCATATTAATTGCATGATTAACCAACCAATCTCTCTTGTTAATCTCTTAAATTGTGTGATTCTAGTTAGGAGTAAAATGTGTGAGGGTGAGTTCCTTGCCTTGACCATAAATTTTGCATGAGGCATAATTGTAAATGCCCACATATTTTCAAATTTTATGTGAGGCCTAATTTGGGGCATTCGTCCACAGAGGCATATACTACTTCAATATCAATTTCTTCTGAGATCAGCCCAATGAATATTGGTCAGCTCTGAATAAATGAAAATGACCAATTTCACTCCCGTTTTTTATGGAATAAATTTAGAACAATAAGTTTGTTTGATAGTCAAATCAAATTAGATCAAATGATGTGCTATGCCTATAGTTGGCTCTGAAGCATCTTTTATAATCTAATAATTTCTATTGTTTTAATGGTTGTTAGAGTCATAAAATACCATTTTCATATGTAAATTATCAACATTATCTCCTCCATATTTTTATATTGTTTTAAACTTCGTAGTACAATTATACAAAAGTATAATAGACATAAAATAAAAATATCGTATGATAAAATGCTAGTCTCCATATTTGTGGATGTTCTATTGCGCACATGCCCCACAAAGAAAGTCAGTTATTACAAACTAGATAGACTCGGTTTATACCGTACAACCCCCATTACGTTCCACATCTCGACTCCAAAAAGCAACAGAGCCAACGGTGTACATGAACCTGGTTCAGACGAACATTTTGTATCTCCACGAGATTTCTCATGCAGCTCCAGTTTAATATAATACAGAGCTCTCTAGTTCTTTTTCTCTCTTTCAGATCTTTCAGTGCCCATTCGATGGAATAGAGGATTATAGGGTCTATTCCAGCAGAACATGAATAGAATATCTCGGATTAAATGTTGGAAAACCGGATGAAATTTTTCTAATCCATAGAATAGAGTATAATTTAGGAATTATATGCCATACTTTATTCCAAATATCATCCTATGTGGCAGTTAAATTTTCTTATTTCTTATTTTATGTGATGATAATTCATCATTATATTATTTAATCCAAATTTTTAATTTATGTATATAGCCGAACGCTATTGGAATACAGAATAATCGTTATTCTATATTTCACTATTCCGTCTATTCCGTGCTTTACCGAATGGGCACTAAGATGTCTGTGAGTATAGGAAATAAATCTTCCAGTGTTTGAATGGAGTGGTTGAGTTTTTTGAGCTCCTGAACATTAATTTAAAATCACAGCTTGGCCTCTTGTAATCCAAGAGGTGGAATTTATATTTTTTAATTTATAATAACTTGTATGTATATATTCAAGTCGTCTATTCTCCATTCACATCTAAAATCTACCACTTGAGCTTCAAAAAAAAAATAGCTACTACTTATTACAATAAAACTACATAAATAAATTAATTTGACAAATCACAAACAAACAAATTACAAACGGACGGTTGAATATGAAAATTAATAAATGATATTATTCATTAATTTTTATATTTAGTCTTTTTTTGTAATTTGCCAAATTAATTTGTCTGTCTAATTTTATTGATACAACTATAAAGTCTGCTGTCTGAGAAATCCACTCAACATAACATTCCACGTCATTTTGAAAAATACCGTAGAATTACTCATCCAATAAACTCACTTAATAGTTATTTCCTTGATCTGCTGGTGCAGGCTTCAAGCTCAAGCTCGACTAATAATCAATCAATCGCCCACATCACATTCATCCCTCCTCTTTTCCATCTCTTCTTTACTCGTTCACTCTCCCGAGTAACTAACCACAAATAAACAAACAAAAAAAATAAAAATAAATAAACATACCCCCCCTCCCCCCCAAAAAAAAAGAAGAAATTCTAATTCATCTTTGTCAGTATGTAATTTACATATACCTAATACAAATTCTAATTCAAAGAATAAAAATGTACACTAGGTAATTTTAAGAAGAAATCTCTCCTAATATTTTCCTTATTTCCGAATAAAATGCCATGTCTTGAGTCGACCTGGCTAAACAATCCATATCTTTGTCAGTATGTTGCTCAAGCAAGATCTTACTAATGACAAAGAACAAATACAAGAGCTTTTAAGTATTGATCTTAACATTTGTCAACTTTTCCACCTTTGAGTTGATAATCATCTTTTATTTTGTGCGATATCATAGAATGGACAAGAGATTGATCAAACAAAGTGAGATCAAACATATAATATTTTTTGTTGTATAAAGATGAATTATCGTGTACTACATTAAGATTTTGATTTGATATCATTTTCAAATTGAAGTACTTTATCTGATTTGGTAAAGATATCTGCATTATACAAAGATAAGAATATAAACTAACATAATATAGGGCTTATTCGTAATTACAACGTTCATGATATTAGAAAAATTATTAGGAATTGGAAACATACCATTTATTATTACTTCAGCTCCACCTAATATCTCATTGTTTGCAGTCGACCATCCATTCATTTTGTGGCATTTTTTTGTCCCAAAAGATAGCATTCGTTATTTTTATTAACATATCATGTCTTTTTAAATAACAATTTTACTTTAGCATATTAATTGCATGATTAACCAACCAATCTCTCTTGTTAATCTCTTAAATTGTGTGATTCTAGCAGGGGAGAAAACGGATCTGATCCGACCGACCGGTATCCGTATCCGCAAAATATTCGTATTCGAATCAAAATATCCGTATCCGGTCGGATACGGATAACTTTATTCGGATACGGATACGGATTCGGTAATCAATTTGGTTCCCGGATACGGATACGGATCCGGATCATATCCGAATCCGAATAATTTGTTATTCGGATAATATTCGTTATTCGGATATTTTATTATATATCGGATACGGATACGGATATCAACATGAATACGGATACAGATATTTGATTTCTTTATCATATTCGGATACGGATACGGATATTATATATACCCATATTATTATTTTGTTGGCATTTCTTCAAATTTCCCTTAGAAATTCCTATATTTTATTAGATTTATCGTTATAAATAGTTAAATATTTAAAAGAATATGATCCATTAGTATATTAATATATCCGTTTAAATATCCAAAATGAATTCGTATTCGTACTTGTATCCGATAATATCCGGACCGTATTCATGTCCGTATATATATCCGAACCGAATCCGTATCTGGACTATCCGTATTCGTATTTAGATCCGAAAAAAATTCTAGTCTGGAGTAAAATGTTTGAGGTAAGTTCCATAAATTTTGCATGAGGCGTAATTGTAAATGCCCACATATTTTCAAATTTTATGTGAGGCCTAATTTGGGGCATTCGTCCTCAGAGGCATGTACTACTTCAATATCAATTTCTTCTGCTTTCAAAAAAAAAAATATCGATTTCTTCTGAGATCAGCCCAATGAATATTGGTCAGCTCTGAAAAAATGAAAATGACCAATTTCACTGCCGTTTTTTATGGAATAAATTTAAAACAATAAGTTTGTTTGATAGTCAAATCAAATTAGATCAAATGATGTGCTATAGTTGACTCTAAAGCATCTTTTATAATCTAATAATTTCTATTGTTTTAATGGTTGTTAGAGTCATAAAATACCATTTTCATATGTAAATTATCAACATTATCTCCTACATATTTTTATATTGTTTTAAACTTCGTAGTACAATTATACAAAAGTATAATAGACATAAAATAAAAATATTCTATGATAAAATGCTAGTCTACATCATATTTGTGGATATTCTGTACATGAACCTGGGTCAGACGAACATTTTGTATCTCCACGAGATTTCTTATGCAGCTCCAGTTTCATATTATACAGAGCTCTCTAGTTCTTTTTCTCTCTTTCAATTCTTATTACATGTATAAATCCGTGTTTGAATGGAGTGGTTGAGTTTTTTGAGCTCCTCAACATTAATTTAAAATCACAGCTTGGCCTCTTGTAATCCAAGAGGTGGAATTTATAATTTATAATAACTTATATATATATATTCGAGTCGTCTATTCTCCAGTTATGACACATTCACATCTAAAATCTACTACTTGAGCTTCAAAAAAAAAAAAAATGCTTATTATTTTTTTTGACAAATCACAAATACACAAATTAATTTGACTAGACAAACAAATATAAGACTAGACAAATAAATTAATTTGACAAATCAAAAATAAACAAATTACAAATGGACTGTTGAATATGAAAATTAATAAATAATATTATTCATTAATTTTTATATTTAGTCATTTTTTTGTAGTTTGTCAAATTAGTTTGTCTGTTTAGCTTTACTGATACAACTATAAATCTAACTATAAAGTCTACTGTCTGAAAAATCCACTCACCATAACATTCCACCTCGTTTTGAAAAATACTTTTGAATTACTTATCCAATAAACTCACATATTAGTTATTTCCTTTATCTCCTGGTGGAGGCTTCAAGCTCAAGCTCTACTAATAATCAATCAGTCAATCGCCCACATCACATTCATCCCTCCTCTTTTTCTAGTCTGATTCTTCTGTGGCCAAATGAGCCATGTAGCCGGCAGTTATGTAATCAGAGTCACTCATCATCCTTGATGGAGTGTGGGGCCTATATGATGAATGATTATGATTGTATGGCTGCCGGCTGCATGACCCATTTGGCCACAGAAGAATCAAGACTCCTCTTTTCCATCTCTTCTTTACTCGCTCACTCTCCCAAGTAAGTAACCACAAATAAACAAAAAAATAAAATAAAAAAATAAACATATCCCCCCCCCTCCCCAAAAACAAAAAAAAAAATTCAGACAGAGAAGAGAAAAAAAAATTGAACAAATCCCCAAAAACTTGTAATCCAAGAGGTGGAATTTATATTTATAATTTATAATAACTTTTATATATATATATATATATATATATATATATTCAAGTCGTCTATTTTGCAGTTATGACACATTCACATCTAAAATCTACTACTTGAGCTTCAAAAAAAAAATATATCTACTGCTTATTACAATACGACTAGAAAAACAAATTAATTTGATAAATCACAAACAAATAAATTACAAACGGACGGTTGAATATGAAAATTAATAGATGATATTATTCATTAATTTTTATATTTAATTATTTTTTTATAGTTTATCAAATTAGTTTGTTTGTCCAGATTTATTGACACAATTATAAATCTAACTATAAAGTCTGCTGTCTGAGAAATCCACTCAGCATAAGATTCCATGTCATTTTGAAAAAGTTCAGATATCGAGTGCCAGCATTTTGGAGCGCCCAGCAGCGTTCGATTATAAAAAATATGATGAAATTTAAAAAATGCATGTTTGTAAACACAAAAAGTATAGTGAAATTATAAAAATATATATTTTCAAAAAAGTATATTTATAAACACAAAAAATATATCCAAATGTAAATATATATGTGTAAAACTAAAATTATATAATAAATGTTTTTGAACACTAAAAAAACTGAGCAATCTGAATAATTTCTCTTGTTCTAGAATTACTCATCCAATAAACTCACTTATTAGTTATTTTCTTTATCTACTGGTGCAGGCTTCAAGCTCAACCTGACTAATCAATCAAAATCAATCCATTGCCCACAGCACATTCATCCCTCCTCTTTTCCATCTCTTCTTTGCTCGTTTCCTCTCCCAAGTAAGCAAACCACAAATAAACAAACAAAAAAAATAACCCCCCCAAAAAAAATAAAAAAATAAAATTCAGACAGAGAAGAGAAGAGGAAAAAAAACTCAAAACAAATCCCCAAAAACAAAAATAAAATAAAAAAGAAACAGAAGAATAGGAAACAAGATCCCCCTCTCTCTCCATTATTTTTAAATTCAAATTCCCAAACTCAAAATCATATACAAAGCCATTATTCTGCAGAAATCAATCTGATTACTATTATTATTCAATATTCATTGATGGTCAATGTCTCGCATGAAGCACCTCCTCCGCAAGCTCCACCTCTCCTCCTCCTCCTCCTCCTCCTCCTCCGACCACCGCCTTCCGCCTCCTCCCCCTGTTCCCCCGCCGGCGGCGGCACCGGTGGTGGCACCGGCGGTGGCGCAGCAGCAAGTGGTGGAAGTGGCGCAGTCGAGCAACTTTCGGTTTAAAGAGAGGGGGAGTGAGGGGATGATGAGTAGGTTTGAGGAGGAGTACCAGGTGCAGCTGGCCATGGCGATAAGCCGGACGGATCCGGACGGGCTGGAGGATCCCGACTCGGTGCAGATCAAGGCGGCCAAGCAGATCAGCCTCGCTGTTGGGGGAGATGGGAGAGGGATCGAGAGTGAGATGCTCTCTCTTCGCTATTGGGTATGGGAAGTTTTGAATTTGGATTCGTCTTCTTGGTTCCTTTTCAGATTTGATTGTGGGTTTTTGCTTAATTAAGAAAAAAAATGCTGTAATCCACACTCAAAAAAGAGATAATAATCAACTTCTTTTGTAAAATTCTTGCAATTTCTCTCAATCAATTTGCAGAATTACAATGTACTAATTTGGAAATATATCGAATTGATTCATCTTCTTGTTTTCTTTTCAGATTTGATTGTCGGTTTTGCTTAAACAATGCAAAAAATGCACTAAACAATCTCAAAATTGACAAATTAAACAATTTTTTTTTTGTAAAAAATCTTACTGTTTTCATTTAATTGGCAGAATTACAATGTGGTGAATTACGACGAGAAGCTAATGGACGGATTCTACGATCTATACGGCTCAACACAAAACTCCAAAATCCAAGTCCAAATTCCCTCTCTAATTGATCTTCAATCCTTGCCAATTTCCCAAAGCACGGATTTCGAGGTAATTTCGGTCAACCGAGCCCTCGATCTGACTCTCCAACAGCTCGAACAAAAGGCGCAAGAAATAATCTCAAATTGCAAGTTAAAGAACAACAAGGAGTTGGATTGTACGGTGATTGTACGGAAAATTGCGGGGCTCGTGGTGGGCAGAATGGGCGGCACGGTTTTCGATGCGGAAGAATTGCAGAGGAGGTGGAGTAGAAAGAATTTGGAGATGAAATTGAGACTTAATTGTAGTGTGATTCCTCTCGGTTTTATTGATTTGGGGCTTTCCAGACACCGAGCCTTGCTTTTCAAGGTTTATTTTATTTTATTATCTTATTTTTGGTATGAAATTAACTTAGGAAATTATGTGTAGGTATTGGCTGATAAAATAAATTTGCCGTGCAAATTAGTGAGAGGCAGTTATTACACTGGGACGGACGATGGAGCTGTTAATTTTGTTAAAATTGATTCTAACAGGTACCAAAATTATTATTTTTATATATAAAAATGAAATATTTGTTTATTTCACAAAAGATGTTTGTTTAGTTATATATAAATATTAAGTTTATATGTGTTGAGTAGGTAGCGGATATATAAACTCTAAAACTCGGATTTATTTGCAAATAAAACCTTAGTTCGTAGGTTATAGTAATATTTCTCTGATCTAGATTGGAATGAACGATTACTTAATTAAATAAATATTTTTTATATTGATTAATTTTTTTGTTTATTTTTTGTTTTTAATTTGAAACAGTGAATATATGGTGGATTTAATGGGCGCACCTGGCGCATTAATTCCAGCTGAAGTCCCCACAAACTATTTTCAAAATACCGAAAATACCCCTCAAGCTAGCTCAAGTACAACACCACGAGAGGAGATTAATAATAACATGCAATTAGCTATAAGTAATGTCAATCAGAACAAGTAAGACAAATTCTGAACTTGAATTTATATCAAGTGAAATTTGAGAAAAAGGCCTTGTATTATGATGCCCAGATTGCAAAAAACTCAAAAAACCCCTCTATTATTGGAAATTGCAAAAAAATAGTTCTTTGGAAAAATGCAAAAAAGAAAAAAAGAAGAAAATAACTGCTTGTTTTATTCTAAAGGAATTTAGTTACTATAACAGTGTCAGATCTTAACAAACAATAAGTTCGTTTCATTTTCCTAAATAATAGAGGGACCTTTTTTTCGCAATTTAATCATAATCCATGGCCTTTTTTTTTTTTTGCCAATTATCATTTCTATTAATTACTCACTTCTCTATGTTCATCATTGTAGATGATCATCTTATCAATTTAATCTTTTTTTTTTAATTTTTCAAAACAGCGAATACACGAATCTGAATCTAATGGACACGCCTGCCATCCCACTGATTATTCGAAATCCCCAAAATACCCCTGAACCAATATCACCAGACCCAAAGTAAACCAAAGAGAACCAAAAAAATTCTTTAGAAAAATGCAAAAAAAAAAAGAAGAAAAAAAACCAACTGCTTGTTTAGATCTTAACAAACAATAGTTTTCTTTTTAGTTTCCCAAATAATAGAGGGACCTTTTTTCGCAATTAAGCATAATTCAGGGCCTTTTTTGCAAATTAGCATTTCTATTAGTTAATTTAATTTTAGTTGATCATCTTATCAATCAATTTTTAATTTTCTATTTTTTAACAGCGAATACACGAATCTGATATATCCAAACAAAGTCAACCAAACAGATCAAGTCAACAAACCCCTCTATTATTAGAAATTGCGAAAACAAATCTCTAGAAAATAAAAATAAAAAAGAAAAAAAAAACAACTGCTTGTTTAGATCTAATGCATCTCAATTACTGTAATAGTGTTAGATCTCAACAGACGATAAGTTTTTTTCTCACTTTCCTAAATGATAGAGGGACCTTTTTTTGCAAATTAATCATAACACAATGCCAATTAGCTTTTTATTAATTACTCACTGCTCTACGCTTACCATTGTAAGATCATCATCTAATCAATCATTTTTTTATTTTTCAAAACAGCGAATACATTGCGAATCTGAATCTAATGGACACACCAATCCTTCAAATTCCCCAAAACACCCCTCAATCTCAACCCATTTCACCGTCAGACCCAAACCAAGTCAACCAAACCGACAAAGTCAACCAAACAGACAAAGTCAAAGTCAACCAAGCGGACCAAGTCAACAGCATATCGAAGCAGGAGATGCAGGTGAACGACGTGTCGAAGTGCCTCGTCACCGCCAGCCTGGACCCGCTCTTCGCCGGGAAATTACACGCGGTTTTGTCGGAAAATGACGCTTCCGTCCCCAGCTCCTTCTTCTCCGATCTGACTCTCAACAAGAAGGGGCCTGGCTGTAATAGTGGGAAATTTGAGGGGGCAAGTGAGAATGTGGCGATGGAACAGAAGGAACTGAAGGAACAGAAGGATTTGGGGCAGAGTGAGAATGTGGCGAGTGGATCTGAGTGTAATATTGTGAAGAATTCGGGGCAGAGTGAGAATGTGGTGATAGATGAGATGGAGATTCCGTGGGAGGATCTGAGGGTTGGAGAAAGGATCGGTCTTGGTAAGTATATTAGTTTGGGAATTTTGTGAAAAGGCCCCTTGGATTATTCATGAATTGCAAGGCCCCTCCCTTATTGGAAATTGCATGGAGGGCCGTTGTTGTGATTTGTGAATAGTGCGAGGGTTTTTTGCCATATATACTGTCTCCTTTGTCTCTCTCTTTTACACACACACATATTTTCGCTTGCATTATTCATAAATTGCAAAAAAAAATCTCCTTGCATTATTCATAGATTGCAAAAAGAGCCCCTCAAAAATTACAATTTCCAATAATGGAGGGGCTTTATGGCATTTAGGAATAATGCAAGGGCTTTTTTTTGCAAATTTCTCGTTTTAGTTTTATACAGACATAAAAGAGGAAATTTTTGTACATACTAATTTTGATATTTTGAATATTTTTTTTATAGGTTCATATGGGGAGGTTTATCGAGCGGATTGGCATGGCACGGTAAGTCATAATTATATAAAAAATATATTAAATGTTACGAATATTTTTTACAAATAAGTCCCTCTACATTTTGATATTTTTTTTCTACTTCAGGAAGTTGCGGTGAAGAAATTTCTTGAGCAAGATTTGTCTGGCTATGCATTGGACCAATTTAGATTTGAAGTAAATTGTAGATTTATTTATACATATCTTTTATTAAATTATATTATCTTAATAATGTTAGTTATATTATTTTATTTTTGTTTTTATTTTTTTAGGTGAAAATAATGTCAAGACTAAGGCATCCAAATATTGTTTTATTCATGGGAGCCGTAACTCGGCCTCCAAATCTCTCCATTTTAACCGAATTTCTTCCTAGGTATTATATTTGTTTAATATATCTAATTATGTTGCCTTGATTATAAATTTATAATATTTATTTTAATTTTGTAGGGGGAGTTTGTATAGATTGTTACATCGGCCCAATGCTCCTCTTGATGAAAAGCGAAGGCTTAAAATGGCAATAGATGTTGTAAGTTTGTATTCTTTTAATATTATATTTTTTTTTAGTTTATTTAATCTGTCAAATTAAGTGTAATTTAAGTCAATTATTTTAATGAATTTTTTATTTTAGGCAAGAGGGATGAATTATTTACACACGAGCCATCCTACAGTTGTGCATCGCGATTTGAAGTCCCCAAATCTACTTGTCGATAAAAATTGGGTTGTTAAAGTAAGTAGAAATAAAAATATTATAAAAAATCTGGTCGTAAAAGTATGCAAAACAAATCTACTAATATTTGTAGTATTTTATTTTTCATTTTAGGTATCTGATTTTGGCTTGTCAAGATTAAAGCACAACACGTTTCTCTCTTCCAAATCAAGTGGCGGCACGGTAATTTTTCTACTTTTCAACCCTTGTTTTTAATTCTTAAAAGAAAATATTTACGAAATGGCCCTTTCAATTAATAATTATATATATATATTTTTAAATTGCAGCCAGAGTGGATGGCTCCAGAGGTTTTACGTAATGAGCCTTCAAATGAAAAGTAATCAATTTCTGAATTTTGTTTGTTCATATAAATACGCAAAATAAACCCTAAAAAGTTTTATATAGCAATAAAACCATGTTACTCTTCTTTTTAATTAATTCAATTTAAATAATAGGCAAGACTGTCATATAAAGCTGTCTAGAGCTGTTTAGGACTAGTTCTAGAGTTGGATTCGACATCCGAAGAACTATTGTTGCAATGCATAACTAGTATGGCTATATTATCAATACATATTATATAGTTTTGCCAAATATTTATAACTGTTTTTTCTGAAGGAGAGCCTTATATTTATAACTTATTCCTTATAATAATAATAATAATAATAATAATAATAATAATAATAATAATAATAATAATAATAATAATAATAATAATAATAATAATAATAATAATAATAATAATAATAATAATAATAATAATAATAATAATAATAATAATAATAATAATAATAATAATAATAATAATAATAATAATAATAATAATAATAATAATAATAATAATAATAATAATAATAATAATAATAATAATAATAATAATAATAATAATAATAATAATAATAATAATAATAATAATAATAATAATAATAATAATAATAATAATAATAATAATAATAATAATAATAATAATAATAATAATAATAATAATAATAATAATAATAATAATAATAATAATAATAATAATAATAATAATAATAATAATAATAATAATAATAATAATAATAATAATAATAATAATAATAATAATAATAATAATAATAATAATAATAATAATAATAATAATAATAATAATAATAATAATAATAATAATAATAATAATAATAATAATAATAATAATAATAATAATAATAATAATAATAATAATAATAATAATAATAATAATAATAATAATAATAATAATAATAATAATAATAATAATAATAATAATAATAATAATAATAATAATAATAATAATAATAATAATAATAATAATAATAATAATAATAATAATAATAATAATAATAATAATAATAATATTATTATTATTATTATTATTATTATTATTATTATTATTATTAAATTGATAATTCTACCTACCAAGATTATTTTTATACAATCATAGATACTATTGTTATTATTATCATTATCATTATTTTTATACAATTATTATTATATCATTACTTTCCAGGTGTGACGTGTACAGTTTCGGAGTGATCTTATGGGAAATCGCGACCACAAAAATGCCTTGGAGCGGGCTGAACCCGATGCAAGTGGTCGGAGCCGTCGGATTCCAGGACAAACGCCTCGAGATTCCCGCTGACGTGGATCCCAGGGTCGCTGACATCATCACGGCCTGCTGGGACAAGTATGTTGTTTAAATTATACTTTTTGCCCTTTGAAAAATGACAAGGGCGATCTTCCTGTGTTAGTTCGATCTCCTTCCCCTCTCGTTTTTTGTTAAATTACCTTTCTACCCTTCGAGAAATGAGAAGGATGGTCGCCCCGTGTTAGTTTGATCTCCTTCCCCCCTTCTCGTTTTTGTTAAATTACCTTTTTACCCTTTTAATAAGAACACTCATCCCCTTCGCGTTTTTGTTAGAATTACCTTTTTACCCTTTGACAAATGAGAAGGACGGTCTTCTCGTGTTAGTTTCCTCTCCTCTCTCGTTTTTGTTAAATTACCTTTTTACCCTTCGAAAAAGTAGAAGAACGGTCTTCCCGTGTTAATTTCCTCTTCTCACCCTCTCGTTTTTGTTAGATTACCTTTTTGCCCTTTTAAAGCAAGAACGGTCTTCCCATATTAGTTTTCACTCGTGTTTTTGTTAAATCACGCTTCAAAATAAGAACTATCTTCTCGTGCTCCCTAAATAAGTCAGTCATGGTTTGACCTGTTTATGTATATATTTCGCGTTTTTTATGTGATTCTTATGGTTAATTAATTTGTAATGCACGTGTTTTATACCGAGTAACTGAAGAAAAAAATGAAGCAAAAATGCATTTTTAAAATAGTTTAATTAGGGGAAATTGAGTTTATTCATGAGGTTTTCTTATGGAGTAAATACCGCTACTGGTACTATTGTAATAGATGATCTAACGTGATTTATTTTAGTTTTTATTTATTTATTTATTTTTTACAGTGATCCAAGCAAGAGGCCGTCTTTTGCGCAGCTCATGTCTCCTCTCAAGAAATTGGAGCGTTTGACCGTCTCTTAGAATTGACTCTTTGTAAATCACAAAAAAAAAAAATGAAATAAAAAAAAAAAAACTAAAAAACTATATATAGAGAAAAATATGAGATTGTTATGAATTACAATGGATCGTAAGTATGTATAGTTTTGAGTAAGTTAGAATTCCTTTGAAGTTGTGCGAAGTACAGCTGAAGGAAGAAAATTAAAAAGAAAAGAATGTTTTGGATGTAAAAGTAAAATTGAATCAGGGGCGCAATTGCGCCCTTTTTGTATTTGATTCCGTAATTCTGGAATCTGAAATTTGTAAGAATTTTAAGGACTTTGAATTTAATTGTTTTGTAATTTTACTTTAAATTTAAGGGACTTGAGAGGAAATTGTTTCGGTTGCGAAAAATCGCAACTTTGAAATCTAATAGTAATATAATTTAAGGTGGTTATGTCATTTCTTTTTACCCATATTTTGCAAATTTACATTCAATCATCTTCATATTTGATTTTTGTATACTTGTTCATATTTATTTTTTTTAAAAAGTTGTAAACTGTTGTTAGGAAGGATTCTAAGGCTAGCTACAGTATATTTGATTTTTTTTTGTACTTGTTTATATTTATTTTGAAATAACTGTTGTAAACTGTTGTTAGGAAAGTTTATAGGGCAAGCTATAGTGCCAGGCAAATATATTTTCATTGGAATATTTTTTTAGTTGAATAGTATATTCAACAGTATTGTCCTTGTACATTCATCATACTCGGTTAATAAAACGAGAAGCTCAAAACACAGATGAAATATTAGGCCCACATTTCACTTCCTTCCGGCCCAAATAAAAGGGACCTGCTACTATTGAAGAGGATAAAGCTGAATATTCTAAACTCATGTTTTTCAAAGGAAAGCCCCGCCCTCCACTTTGAGATCACTCTATACTCTATGTTTCCTCCGACCAAGTCTTCTATTTGATTTGATATGCTGCGCGGCGGAGCTAATGAAACTCATGTAGCTCATCTCGCTGTACTAGAGTCTTTTGGTCTTCCTCTAGCAAAGATGCTGTGGTGTCTACTGCTGCTTCTGCGGTTCGAGATGGGACATTTCCTTCGAGGACACTAATAACTAAAGTACTGGCTCGTGAACTGCCAAAAATCAAGGTCTTTTCAGCACGGCACATTGTAACACGACTATTAACGACGTAATCCAATAACAGTATATATAATTTATTTTTTAATAAAAAATATATACATAACAGTATATATAATTTATTTTCTAATAACAATATATATATAAAATGTGAAAACAGTATATAAAAATGGAAAAATAGTATATAAAATGGGAAAACAGTATATAAAAGTAAAAAAATAAGAAATGTACAAAAAATAAATAACAATATATTAAATGACAAAATAATATATAAAATGAGAAAAACAATATATAAAATGAAAAATAACAGTACATATACAGTGCGTTGTGTTTGCACATTTCCACAAACAAAATTAACATTTTTCCTTTTATTCCTTCACTTTTACAATTACACCCCTGATAAAATCATAATTCCATTCTACAAACCCAATTTCTCACTATCAGTGGTACAACACAACAATGGCAGCAAAGAACAAGAACAAGAATAAGAAGAAGAATAACCCACAATCACCCCTTATTCTATCTCCTCAATCTATTCCACAATTCCCTCCCCCTCCTCCTGGCCTTTTACCAAAATACCCTTGCCCTGGATCCAAAACCAGTTCTCAAACTCCTTTTCCACCACCTTCAATGCCCAAAATGCCCCTGCACCGCCGCGTTATCTTCCCTCTTTTCCTCCTTGGATCTGGAGGTCAGTTTGGTAATTTCGTCCTTTGTAATGGGTTTTTGATTTGGGGGATTTTGACATGTGATGGACGCTCACTACCTGTTCGATGAAATGCCTTTTTTTTTTTTTCAGACTTGCTATCTTGTTAAGTTATATGTTTATAGTCAATATGATATGAATCAAAGCTACCTATATTGTTAAGTTATATATTTATATTCAATATGATATGAATCAGAGCTACCTATCTTGTTAAGTTATATGTTTATATTCAATATGATATGAATCAAAAAGATTATACAGTGCTATTATTGGACAAAAATTATAAGATTTGATGAAGTACATTATCACGGGTTTTAATCTGGGATTTTTGTATATGGTTGGTACGATAATTACTGTGGGATATTTTGGGTAAATTGAAATTGGACAAATGATGGATCAACAATTTGGCTCTTGCTCATACTGTAATTTTGTCATTAATAAAAGAAAACAATATATATATTTTCTTTTGTTTGTTTGCCTAGTAATTTTGCCTTTAATGATTTGATTTGTCTAACAATTTTGGGACCATTGCATTATTTTTTGTTTTTAGTTATGGTACTATTTTAGCAGGTACTTCAACTTCCTAATCTGGATTGTATATTTTACTTGTATGATGAAACTTATTTATTTAACAAACATGTTTGTATTTTTTTTATATTGAGTGTTTATTTAACAGAAAATACATTGTTTTTTTATTTTTGTGAACTATGATTAAATGCTTGAGCTTAATAATATACTTGGTTTACTTAGCTAACACTGTATGTTTTACTGTCCTTTATGCAGCTTATATTTTTGTGAGGACTAAAATGCAAAAATCCACAGAGGAGATGGAGAAAATTTAAGCTAGAATTTTGTTCCAACATAATAAAAAAGAAACTTTGCCTTTGCAACATGTATTGCAATATTTACATGTACTGCCTGAAAAAATTGGATATTTTTGTGGGACAAAAATGCGAAATTACCAAGAACTGTAAGGAATTTGTTGCTAGTAAATTTCTACATTAGGCATATGCAATTGCATTGATTTTGAAGGTTTATTTGGTTTTAACTTTTTTTTTCTAAATGATCATCTACCCACCAAAAATCAAATTATGAAGCAATATATGCAAAAAGGAATATTTTTATTTCACATTTATTTCATTTTTTGTTGTATAAATTACTTATTTTGTGAAGGGGGAAAAAGAGCTGCTGGAGATCAATTGACATTGACGTCCCTCCTTTGTAGGTCCGAGGAATTTTGGCCATGTTGGAAAGATGATCGCCTAAAAAATGTATAAAATAAAAATAAAATCATGAAATATTAAAAATTGAATAAAATAATAAAAGAGTGAAATAATGAATGGGTTCCTCACTAAATGTGTGGCTATGAATATTTTACAAGTCAAAATCATTTTTTTAGCTTCTATGGAGATGTGGTCTGTGTTAGTGTATTACCGTGAAATCACTCATATATCACTACCATTATTATGTTTTTATCGACATAATACATAGAACATAAAAGTATATGAAAGAACATATAAATATATTTTCTTGAAAACAATATATGTATTAAAATACATAATATAAAAAACACAACATCATACCTATAAAAACAGTCTACGGAATAGAAAAATAATATACAAAACACAAAAATCATATATAAGAATAAGAAAAGTATATAAATATATTATTGAAAATAATATATGTAAAAAAAAACAGTATATAAACATGCAAGTATATATATTAGAACAATAAATAAAATAAAAAAACAATATATATAATGCATTTGAATTAAAAAAAGTCAAGGAGTGACCGGTCAGATGGTTGA
The DNA here is from genome assembly GCA_027726005.1 of Juncus effusus. NCBI lineage: Eukaryota > Viridiplantae > Streptophyta > Magnoliopsida > Poales > Juncaceae > Juncus > Juncus effusus. The sequence goes on along the minus strand of CM050893.1, from coordinate 741,807 downwards.
GCAGAATGATTTAATGGTAATGATTACACATTTTTTTTATTACAAATTAGCTTTTGGTTGGTAAGTAGATGTGGGTGTTAGGTTATTCCTATGAAAATCATTTATAGATGAACTAAAAAATACATAAAAATCTAACAATTTCCATTTTTTAATTTATTTAAAAAAAATAGAGAGTACATGTTTATGTAGGCGTGTGCCTTCAACAACCAAGTTTTCACTTTTTGGTCTTTTCTATAATAGTCGGCCTATTGTGAGATGAGATACTGATCAAGAATTATTTTCTTTCAAATATATATCAAGTATCTTAGATTGATAAAGACTCAAAATTTTTTACGCTATGAGTATTTCAAGTGTATTTGTCATTTCGATAGGATGTATTTTTGCGATGGCAACTGACAGTATTATAATCTAAGAAATGTCACAATTTATTAATTTCATAAATATTTAAAATTTAGTTAAGTATAATTTAATGCCTATTTCAATGATTATTTTAATGCATTGGGTTTATATTATATACATTTATGCAAATACAATCAATAGTAAATAGTAATAGCATATGATATATACTTAATAATATAAACAGTAAAATAGTATAATGTAGTAAAGTAAAACAGAATATAGAACTACTATTTTTTTTAAATATACATAATTGATAATACAAATTTTTGCATAGAGGATAAAATACAAACATCTATTGATCTATAATGAGCAAAAAAAAAATTATCTATTGATCTATAACTATAACGCAGAGCATTAAATGAGAGTGTACTGGTACCAACAACCGGTACCGTACTTCTCAGTGTATCCTGTTCATGTCTAGTAAATATGCAAAAGAGCCCTCACATTATCTAAATTGCTCAAGTAAAAATTATAAAATGCACATTTTTTTTCTGAAGGAACTAATAAAATGCACTTTTAATCTTCATGAAATTTAAAACATTGGTGTCTTTCATTAATTCTCTATGATGATATTAGATTGTTAATTACTGAATTTAATTTTTGTTTATAGAATTAATGAAATAGGGAATTTAGGATTTTTTTAACGAATTAAGGGGTATTTTGGTAAATTTTTCTCTCTTATCTGGATCAAACAAATACAGACATTTTCTTATGTGAGCATTAAATGCGCTCATAACATTATACCATCAAACAAATTGGGGGCTGAGACCGACAGATCATGGGTAGATCCTCTGTGTCCCATTTTATACTTTTATAAGAATAGATTGCTATAATTGTATTTGGTTAAAGATATTTGAAGACTTAATTTTAATATTATTCCTTTTGCTCGCATGAAAGCTATTTAGTTTTGTACGAAATCAAATAGTTTATTAAATATATTTTGGTTCATTAAAAAACATATTTTTATTATTGTATGTAATTTGGTTCGTCAAAACCAAATAGTTTACAAACTTCTATATAATTATTTTCATCAATTATCTCCCTACAAGATGATGTACTGAATTTGCGCATTTAATTATTTTGTTGAATTTATATGTCCGTCAACTAATAAGGAGTTAAATAAAAAAAAAGAATTTTGTCACTACGCAATAAAGTAAAGATAATACTTCATATTTATCATTAAAATAATTATTATGTTGCATATAATTTAATTTCTTCCAAGAGTGAATATATTTGACTAAATTTTGCTCCAAATGTCCTATTACTTATGTTTTGGACAATTACAGGCGTGAATCAACTCTTGTAAAGAAATAAAATGTAGACATGCTTTGATCTTAAAATTATTTGACATGAAATACTTAACATGGCTTTAAGAATTGCCAATTCTGATTCAGCCGATTCGAGTCGGAGTCGGCAATCTCCTATCCGATTATACCCGATTCTCATTATTATAGAGATTTACTATTTTTATATAAATTGGTCTGATTTTTTTCTCTGACTTAATCGATTCCAATTCGATTCAGCCGATTTGAAGTCACTATCTTGAGGAAAAGACTCCGGTACTGATTCTGATTTACCGAATCTTGATACTTAACTATTAATTATTATACATCAATATGCATTAAAAAAAATATATATTATGCATCAATAAACATATAATTTATTCATATAAATTTTGTTATGATATAAAATGGAGTTATATATTATAAGTACTTAATGTATATACAAAATAATTCATAACTATATTTATTAAATAACATAAAAAAAGTGAAATGCAAGATAATATTTTTATAATGTATATGAGATAATAGCTTTTGAGTATGGGCTAACATGGTTCCATGCATTTCAACTAGGGTTATATGGAATCAGAGAGACAGATCACAGAGAGATCTAGAGAGAGAGAGATATCTAGAGAGAGAAAGATAGAGAGATTGGGGGGCAAGTATAGCATGGAGGAGATTGTCCTGTAGCAGGAAAGGCCACGGCCCCTTTGAGATTTGTAGAGTCTTTCTGATTGCTACACTTTTGTTGCCAAGCTCCCCTATCATTGTTCATTGCGCCCACTCACACACACAAACTTAGAGAGAGAGTTTTTCCTTTGTTTCTGTTTACATTTTCTGTGATCTATCTCTGCCCTAGCTGTGATTAGTAATGTATATACGTATCTCGTTTTTCCATCATTCAAATCTATAATAATATTATTAAATTACATTAGGGTTAGGGTTTATAAGATAAGAAGCTTGACTTGCTCTGAGTCCGCATGTCATGCGCTGATCACTGCTCACAAGTTTGGCACATGACAAAATCTAATTTAGATCATTTTATCAGTTTTCACTGTAGCCGTAGGCTAACTAATATATTCATACTTTTATATTGGGATAATGAAAATGCAAAGAGAAATATCCCCACCGGGTTTGTAAGAGAAATACTTTTAAACACCACCGGCTTAAACACCTTGTAAATACCACTGATCAAAATGTTTTTGAAAATAGTATTTAAATATAAAAAAGTATATAAAATCACAGACAACAGTATATAAATATTGTTTTCTATTTTTCGTATATTGTTTTTAAAAATAAAGTATATGATGCATGTTAAAAAAGATTATGCCGTGCATAGTTGTCTTTAAGGCGTTGTGAATTTGTGAAATCCAATTTCTCTTATTATTATCATATTAATAATAATAATAATAATAATAATAATACAAAAATTATTATTATTTATTTTTATTTTGTTGTTTATTTATTTTAAAAGGCCATATATATATATATATAGTGAAAGCCACGCAACACTTTATTCGGAAAAAAAACGCCACGATACACACCGCTCATGAAGTGTGTAGCTGCCATGTACATGGCAGATTTCCTAAGCCTTGAAATAAGTATTTTTGATGTAAAAAATCGATTTTCATGCCAAAGCTTCTTTCTGATAGAAATAGTTATGCATCATCCCATCAACCAATAAGTTATCAGTTCGAAACTTGACAAAATCAATTTTTTTTTTAAAATTAGATGAGGTTTATATATAAGCCCACCCAATAAAAAATAAAAAAACTGCGACCTCCATTTTGAATGTATGTTCCTTGTTTCTTTCATTTTTCTACTTTACGGATGGTTCTTTAAAAGTGCAAACACCAAACGTTCAAATCATTTTGATAAATATTTGGTCAAATAATTAGTAGTCAAAGTCCAATGTTCTCTTTTGGTCAACATTCAATATCTGTATTTTTTTACCCTCTCTAGTCATGTATAGTTACAACATGGTAAAAAAATTATCATATTCGACATAGATACACACGGACATTTAATAAGAATATATTATCATCGCCAATGCCAATCAGTGACGAATTTTAATAGAGACTAAAGAGACATTGACACTCTAAATTTTAAAGTAATAATAAATATGATCATACTACTGTATTTTGTAATAAAGTTAATTACAAATTATATGTATATTGCACCCGTTAGATTTTTGGTTTTCACTATGCCTAATTGATATGGATCATGATCTGCCATTAATAATCGCTAAAAAAATATAGGGATGATAAAAATATTCACACTAAAAAAATACATTACACTTAAAAATGGTAGAGTAAAGCTATTAAAAAGATAATAGGTATTCTTTTACGGATAAAGGCAGATGTCTAAAAGATCTTTGATTTCACCAAATGAGTATAATAGTCATATTACTAGTGAAAAATATAACTATAACTAAATAACATAATATTACTGTCACTATATGAATATGATTATGTTGAAAAAAACAATTGAAGGACTGTTCTTTTTTTTGAAAGCAAATGACAAAAAATAGAAATGGTTGGCAAACAAGCCTTGGTAAAGAACATTTAGAGCAGGAAAATAGAAGTAATATTTACCTAATTATAGAATATTTAGTGAACTTTTATTTTGAGGTTTCAGGCAGGAGATAAAAAAAATATCTTTTCTTCTTTGTGCATATAACATAATGGTACAATTTGAAAAAGGGGTGGCAGCTTGTACGTGATCAGACTGACTTCTGAAGCCTGTGTATTGATAATTACAGTAGCCTTTAGTTAGTTATTACTCATCAGTCAACAAACTAGATTTGTTGTCCATGTATACACAAAAAATAAAAACAATGATATATATATATAGAGAGAGTCTATGGTAGTGACATCAAGACCTTAGTGTCAATAACAAAAAAAATCATATTCTAATGTTTAAATGATCGATCCGAATCGTTCATAATTATCTACGTATTAAAAATATGTGGTCTACAACTTCTTTTAATGATCATTTCATTGTGCATCGGACGTAAAATAAGACACATTATTGAACGGTAAAAAATGAATGTTTAGTTGATTTATGGTGAAATATTACTCAATTTTTTTTGAAATTTTATCTAATTATATTTGGGGGATGGATGTACAAGTTTAATAAATGAGATCTTATATACGAATTTTGTAGATCATATAATCATTTTTGACCGTTCGATAATGCGTTTTGTTTTATGTCCGATGCATAATCAAACAATTATTAAATAAATCAAATTTTTGTCGTCCATGTGTCTTTAGTAGGTAGATCATTATGAACGGTTCAGATCGTTCATTTGAATACTAGAATATAATTTTTTCATTAATGACATTAAGGCCATCGTGCCACTAATGACAGCATAGACGGCCTATATATATGTTGAGATATATAAATTTTTCAACGGTTCTGAACAATTTACTTTTTTTTTGTTTTAGGGCATATATGAACTATATTTTCTTGCCTTTTCAAATGTAATACTTCAACGAACTCACAAGTCCCAAATATGTCTTTGAACAAAATAAACTATTTAATATCTTATTTTACATTATAACAATGTTTATATAACTAATTACATGCTTTATAATTTTCTTATGATAAAGATGAATTACTGTTTTGAATCAAAAAAGATGAAGTACTGTTTGTTTGAGACTGGTAAAAAAGAGTACGTGATGTTTGGAGTTGCAGACGAGAAATAAAGGGTTCACGAGAGGCGCAAAGACAACTTGCACCAATTTGGCCGTTGTGTATGGATTTATTTTGTATCGGTCTTTTTTTTTGCAAGACCTTTCCTTTTCATCTCTCTCTCTCTCTCTAAATACTGATCAAATACAACATAATTTAAGATCTCTTAGCAAAGAGAGAGATCTACAGTTTTTTCTTATTTTTCTTTGAATGTGCAAGGCTTAATTCATTATTGTTTTGAGACAACCATTGGGTTGTTAGAGTAGCTAAATATTGAGTTAAATGCATTCGTCATGAGTCAAACTTGAGTCTCTTTTAAAGTTGACGGGACGTCTTACCACTTGAGCTAGAAAGATTTCGCAGATTTAATTCATTATTTGTTGCTAATGAAATTCAAACCCGTTCAATTTATTTTTTTTTATTTTTTTTTGAGAATACGCAATAAACGATCGTCTATTGTTGCTTATATTAAATTAAGCGTTCGTATTTACAATTGGTTACAAAGAGAAAAATAAAAAAAAAATAAAAGAGAGTTACAATTCCACAGCCATTCCTAACGAAAATCGATCTAAAAGACCCTAACCATTTTTCCTCCATTGAAGTATCGAATTGATGGATGTTGTTGCGATGACTCTATGATGCTTGGTTTTGTCGTTGAAGATCCGATTGTTCCTTTCCAGCCAAATAAATCATATTCCTGTGAGCCAACAGGAGTCCCATCACTTCCTTGTGCTGGAGTCCATATTATTCCTAGTCTGTAACCAGAAATCCAACGTAGTTGGTCCATCATGAAGCAGGGCAATATTTTCGATTTGCGTTACGTAGCTCCAGACCCTCTTCGAGAATTCATATTGGTTTAGAATATGATTCGTTGTTTCTGCTGCCTTTCTACATAAATAACATATAGACGGGCACATTATGCCTCTTTTCTGAATATTTGAAAATGTCAGAATCCTATTGTTCAATGCCAACCATGCAAAAATCTTCAACTTGAAAGCTCCTTTGATCTTCCATAATCTATGTGCCCACGCACTTTGTACCCTTGGATTTATAATAAAATTATAAGCCGATCTCGCTGTAAATTCCCCGTTGTTGGTCCGTCTCCATGTAGGGGTTATATTCCTTTCCAAAGAGATATGGAATAAAGGGGTTAGGGGAATAAGATCTTTAATGAAGAACGAAGATACTGATTCGGAAATATTATTTAGGTCGTTTGCATTTTTGACATTATAAAGTTTCTCTATCAGGGAAGTCCATATGTAGTTTTTCCCATTTTCGATTTGCCAGAGAGATTTTAGAAGTAATGTCTTATTTCTGACTTCCAAGTTCGCCAACTCTAAGCCCTCAATTTTTTTAGGCAGGCAAATTTTGTCCCATTTGACAAGGTTATGTATCGAGACGCACTCTTTATTTCCTCGTCAGAAGAACATGCGAATAGCCTTGTTAATATCTTTTATTAAAATCCTATTCAAACCCGTTCAATTTAGTGTATAAAATCCTATTTAAAGATCTCAACTATCCATTCAATTAAGTTTTGAAGTGTAACAACAGAATATATGTGGTTTATTACCTTAAAACACATTACGATCTTCATTTGGAAAGGGGATGCTAAGCCCTCTCCAAATTTTCTCACAAGAAAAAAGACATTACAATCTTAGAACTCAAATTTTTTATGTGATCGTACTAAAATAGTACTTTACAAGCAAGTATTTACTATAGCTTCTCAATAGAATTTTATAAGTTTTGAAACTATAGTGATGCATACTTGGATGACGTTCTAATTTATAATGGTTCACTTTTGTTTGAGAACTTCTAAATTAATTTTAATTACAAAGAAAGAATCATTTTAGTAACAAAAGAAACATCTGTGATCTATATAAAGGAGAATTCACCATAAATGGCATGCTACTATGTTAAGACAATAAGACACATATAGTTGTGGACTGTGGTACCAATCTAACTTAATGATTTGCTTTTCTTTGTAGTATGTAAGAAAGGAACTACATTCAGATCTGCTAAATTCATTAAATCTCTCCCTTACTTTTTAACAAATTTTTTTACTAATATTTTGATCGCAGAAATACAGAAATCATGTGAGAATCAAAAATCAGTTAAATAATTAGTGAAACAATTTAGTGAATTATTTAATTGAAGATATCTTTATTGAATTGCATTTATTGGGAAAGGATTACCTTGAAATGTAAATGAAAATGTTTATAAAGTTAGTTGAGAATTGACCCTAAATTAGGGCACGTTCGATATTTGCCACATGTAATGCAAAGACCTTTTTAGTCACTTTATTATATAGTTGGGTAAATATATACTTGTTTAGAAATGATTTTTTTATTTGAACTTTAAATTGTCCTTTGATATACCATAAAAATTTAATTATATTCCGAAACTTCTATCCTTGTTCTCTCACATCCTTTCATTTCCCAAATGATTTCTAGTCTTTTAAAAAAAAAAAAGTATATAGAAGCTGTTTCATGTCAATATAACTAGTTGTTGAGTTTCAACTCTAACAATTTATTTAGTTTTTCAGTGTATGTTGTTGCAGATCGTAAGAAAATCAAGATGAAGTTTCTGACTTGGCCAACTTGAAATAACATTTATGTGATCATTTTATACATAATTCTTAGTTGTTTTAATTGTATTAAGGCCTCATTTCAATTTGAGACATGCATGCCGACATATTCATACAAGATAACGAAAATAAGCACATTAGACAGAAGAAAAGCTGACATAAAATCGGAAGAAAATCACCGCATTTTCTCTTTTATATGGATGTCAACACACTTTGCATCTATACAAAAATCTGTTAATTTTAACAGTAGATATGTTCTTTTACTATGTATGGTAAATCTAGAATGCGTGTAACCATGAATGGGCAAGGAGTCTAATTCTGTCTCTTTGCCTGTTTATGTATTTATTTTCTTTTGTCTATTGTGTGATGAGAGAGGGAGGGAGAGAGAGAGAGAGAGATGAATCCATGTAAATAAGATGAACATGCAAAGTCTAAATCTAAATGTCTTACAGGCTAATTCTGTCCGTTTGCCTGCTTATGTATTTACTTTTTTTTGTCTATGAGAGAGAGAGAGAGAGAGAGAGAGAGAGAGAGAGATGCTCACAGGGTTTTGGTTTCAACTGTTGTTGAATGGGTCATGTTATGCATTGTGAGGCAACTAGGAGCAGTATACATACTGTGGCAAACATGTTTTATTCTTTTTCACTTTAATCCCTCTCTCACTTTCTATATGCTTGTGTGTTGTCTCTCTCATGTCTAGAGAGAGAGAAATAAAAGAAGTAAAGAAAAGTCACGTGAATTGAATTTACCCTTTTAGCCCTTGATTGGCCTTTTAGGTTTGCTTATTTAAGGGGAATCTCTCCTTCATCAATTCGTGATCATTCTTAGTCTTTTCTCATTGGCTGTTATCCTAAGCTATTCTTACACCACTTTATCTAGAGCTCTCTTAGCCTATTTGTCAGTACGACTTCTCTCTCCCTTTCACTCTCTCATGTCTGCACTCTACATGAGCCACTTTCCAAATTTTTCTCTTGAGGGAGATCAAGATCAAGAGAACCTCCCAACCCTAACCCTAGCCAATGATCCTTCACTTTTATACCCTTTCGTGATCAATAGTACGAGAGATCATGATCCGATAATTGAAGATCATGAACAAAAGGAAACTCTCTTTACCCCTTTCATGATCAGCAATGATCCCTGTGAAGGAAGAATCAAAGATCACGACCAAAACGAGGTAACAACAATAATAAACTATAAGTTAAATCACTAACAAAAACTTAAATACATATGTTTTTAATTTTGTGATGTTTTTTGCGTAGATCAATGAGCATATATTCATGGCGGAATCAAGCACCAGAGAGACATCGTTTCCATCCAACCAAAGGATCATGATCAATAACACGAGCAATCAACAATCATCATCCAATCAATATGATGCTAATGAATATTCGCAAGGCCAAGACAAATGGATGTCATCAAAGATGAGACTTATGAGGAAGATGATGAATTCAGATCGCATCTCAGCAAAAAAACCACGAAGAAGCCCCACACGAACGAGCCAACACGATCAAATCGTAAACAACAACAACAGCATCAACTCTTCAAATGGCATAATTAGGGTTTGCTCAGCTTGCAACACTACAAAGACTCCCTTGTGGAGAAGTGGCCCATGTGGTCCAAAGGTAAATAAAATTCAAATTTCTACACAATGATTGATACATAATTAATTATATTTATTGATCATATATATTCAATTAGAAGTATCTAATGTACTTTTGGTATTTGATCCTGCAGTCACTCTGCAATGCATGCGGAATAAGGCAAAGAAAGGCACGGCGTGCTGCTTTGATGGCTGCGAATGGTGGATTAGTACCGAGTCAAGTGCATAGCTACAAAGTGAAAAAGGAGAAGAGATCAATTGAAGTGGACAAGTCTCTCCCTATAAAGAAGAGGTGCAAGATCGACAACCCTACAAGTATGGCTTCTAAAAAGGTCATCACTAAAGATGAAATAATTATAAGTTTAAACAAGAATCTGGGTTTTCATCGGGTTTTTCCGCAAGACGAGACAGATGCTGCGATCCTTCTGATGGCTCTATCATGCGGACTTATCCGCAGTTGAGTGAGGATCTCTGTCTCATCAAATCAATTTGATCTCTTTCTTATGTTTGTTACTTTTTTTCGGTTTTGAATGTACTAGTATTGAGTTTGTGTGCTTAATTTCTTGTGCGTGAGATAAGCCTAAGGATAATAGAGGAGAGTGATTAGGCAAGAGAAAATAAAAGTTTTGGTTAGATTTAGCTTTTTATGTTCTTCTTGGAAGAGGTTAAGGTTTGGTGTTTCTTGTAAAAGATCTATATCTGTGTTTCACACTTCGGAACTGTTGAATGAAAAAGGAAAAGATTATTGAACGTGCCATGCGATAAAAGGGAAGAACAATGAATTGATATAATTTGTCATCATTTTAACGAAATGGCTCAATATTAGAAACATATAACCGAGAATTTCGCATGAAACGCCAAAGTCGAACCACTGAAAGAGTGAACTTGTTGGTTTTGAGTGATTGGGAGGAGAAAATAATAAGGCATGTTTCTTCTTCTTTCTTTTTTCAAAAAATCGTTAGGTTCAAAACAAGATGTATTGTGTGTATGCTTTCCCTAGTTAAATTGCTAGGGTTTTTAGCTTATGATTGCAATAACAATAAATGTCTTAATATCTTCAAATTTTTTTCATTTTTTTCTTCAGTTCAAGTCGTTGGTACTGGTATGTATAGGAACTAATAGCTCAATATAAATCCATAGATTTTTCTAATATTAGTACTAAAATGGTTATGAATAAACTGAAATCTAGACATGATTAACTTATTTGATTTCTAATATAGAGATGATAACTGATATATTACGTTTTTCAAATATTTAATAATAAACCATTTTCAAAGTTACTCATCATATTACTATCAGTTCCAGTGCGTTTTTTAAGTTGACGTAGAAAGCAAATAAAAAATACAAATTATTGTGATCAAATGAGTATATGTGTACAAACATACATTTGCTATAGTAATTATATGGAAAAATTGTGAGGTTTATTTATATAGTGAAACATGGTTATAATAAAAAAAGATCAAGTGGAATATGCTTAAAAACTTAAAGCTGCTACAGTAACAATTGGAAAAATACAGTAAATTTAAGTAGTTCTCTGTTCATCAGACATATATCATGTAGTGGCATGATCAAATTGGCTAGGTCTCTTACTTGCAACAGTCATATTTATATATCATGGACCACTTACATAATTTGTTAGGTTATGCGTGGCTGTTTTCTTTCTTTCTGGCTTTAAAATTTTGTATTTTCTTCACAGAAACACACAGACACACACTCCAGTGTGTCACACACACAGCTGTAGCTAGGTAGTACATAAGAAATGAAACAAAGGACATCATCCTCTCATCAATTTCTTTACATTTTTTTTTGATGGAAAATTGGGGCTTAAGGCCCTTTTTTCATTGCTTAAAAACGATCTTACAGTCATTACATATATACATATAATTTGCCCTGCTTCTAGCTACTAATAAATAGTACTCTCACCTTCAATCTAAACCCTACACTAAGCACTTCCCCCTTTCTACGTAATCCAATCTTTCCAATCCTTGAGTGTGTTTCTTATCGATGCCAAACAAACAGTCGAGTTGACTATATTACAAACTGTACGGTATGCAGTGTAAGACGTACATGATATAGGCATAGCTGAATATTCGGTTCGCATTAATTAGTTATTGTTTGTTGATTTTGCAATCAATCAGACATCTATTCGCATTAAATGTCCAAATTTGGTCACTGAACTACATAGTCACCAAATTAGATTTCCGTACGCTGAAGCGACTCCACGAAGCATATTTAATGTTTTAATGAAACAGTACGATTCTTAGATCTGCCGTAATAACTTGTAGCATGTTTAATTGTGATAATTGTTTGTATTTTGTGAGATAAATGGTTGTAGTTTTCGTTTTTTTTTTTTTGGAGGGGATAGTTTTCACCTTTTGATATGCAACTTTTTTCGAATTTGTGACATTTTACCTTAATATAATTGATTATTTTATATGTGATGTAATGGGAAGGAGACGAAAAGGAAAAAGAAATTAAACCACAAACCAAAAGCTGAATGAGTTCATGATAAAGAGTGGCCAGCCGCGAAAAAAATTCATTATTCATTAACATTGTTCAAAAGTTTGGAGAGGGACAAATACATAGATAGAAATAGAAATACATGTATTTCTATTTTCTTTACTAAAGTATTACTAAGACTTTTTTTTTTCAAATGGCCATAAAAAAATTAATTCAGAAACTAACTCAATTTTCAGATTATTTACAAAACTAACTGTTTCGCCCAATGAATGAGTGGAATAGTCATTTTTCTATTTTCTGCATCCCTTCAACTACTACGGCTAACACAACTGTTAGTTAAGATAAAAATTGAAAAAATAAATGTTTCGCCCATTCACTGGCCGAAACAGATACTTTTTTTTTTTTGCTCTAAATTGAAAAAATAGGACTCTTATTTTTTAATTTTTACTTTAGTTAATAGCTATTTAAGCGCTACATAACTGAATATATAAAAAAAATGGAAAAAATGGTTGTTTCGTCCAGTGGAAGAGCGAAACGACTAGTTTTGCAAATAATCTGAAAACTAGACTATTTGCTCAATTTTTTTTGTCTATTTAAAATATATATATATATATATATATATATATATATATATATATATATATATATATATATATATATATATATATATATATTATTAATATATACTACTCGGTCAAAAAATGTGCCGGTGTTATAGCCTCCCAGTCCCTAAGCTTCGCCATGAAGGCAGCGTAGTTATTTACCCAAAAACATGCATGAGGGTTAAATGAGTAGCATTGCACATATAGGTTGACGCCATGAAGATAAACTTCTTACACACATTAGAAGTATGGTTCATGGAGATTAGATGTAACTTGGTATGATTTTCATGTTGATTTACAAGATCATTATATAATTAATAATATTATTTTATTTATGAATATGAAAATTTTGTGTAATGAAAGCATAATATATTCACTGTTTGTCCATAATTATTTTTTTAATGACTAGAGATAATTCAATATATAATTCATACTATTTTATAATTTTATTACTTAAGTGGCTAAGTCACATACTTTGATATCATAAATATGAATTATATGTTCATAATCTTACTAATCATATCAAAATAATTTGTATGCTTATACTTTATATAAAACATATTATAATAAATTTGAAGTTTATAAAAACATTTATCTTGTATCTAGGTGTAGATATTTGTTAATAAGTGATATAATGTGATGCAACTAGGTTTAGATATTCTTCCTTCATTTTTGTTCTTGAGGGTATTTGTCATTCTTTGCCTCAATGTCCCTTTATCACGCTCTCTTTATCCGACAAGAAATGATGTGCTCTAGGCCTTGCAAATTATACCTTTCCAATTTGAGTGGTTGGTTTTTAGAGAGACAACAAGGCACAATATGAACCTTAAGAGACCTATTATTATACAAATACCGTGTACATTATCTGTAATTCTATTAAAAAGAAAAAGAAATTAATGCATGATTGGTATTTTCTATTATGTACATATAAATGGAGGTATTTAAAATGATACAGTTACGTTAAAGGAATGATCATGGTAAAGGAAATAAGCTGGCTAACGCTAGGGGATCATGCAATTGAGGTTTTAATTAGAAGGTAATTTCCCACTTGTTTTTCTCAAGAATCCAACCGCAGCTAAAAGCGCCGATAAAATTTTTTTTTTTTAGATAACCCATTGGTTGTTAGATTTTTGTTAAATATTGTACTAAATATGTTCGGCGTGACTCGAACTTGGATCTCCAAACGTTGGCGGGATGGCTTAGCGCTTGAGCTAGCAAGGTTTGGCAAAATATTTTTTTATTGGTCAATGAGTATTCAGTAAAAATAATTTGAAACATGTTCAATATATATATTTTCATCCTGTCAAGTATATCGCCATTTTATTTCACGCCCATTACCTTTTTTTTTTTTGCTAATATTATTTGAGTGCAATGATTAAGATATCCTACAAAGTTTTGAGTTCTTTTCCCGACAGATGATTTTGTAGGGGATTTTGAAGGTATAGAAATTTAGTATTATGAGGATGAGTATATATCATATATAAACCTAATTACAATTAAAAAATTAAAACAAAAAAAAAAAGAAATATAAAAATTGTGTGACTCTTTTCATTAGAAGCCCATTTGTCTCCCCCTTTTGTTTGTTAACACTTGTGGCCGTTGCATAGCCACACACAAAAATGGATTGAAGATTGTCATTTCACTTTCGTACAAGATATCACAAACTACAAATTTTGTAATAACCTGCATTGCAATCCAATTAGGCAAATTGCTATGCAACTAAACAAAATATGTTATGTTTCTCGTCTCCCATTTGACTCCAAATTGCACAAATTAAATGAAAGAAAAAAGTCTATTTTTACCTCCATTAAAATAAGACTTGGCTGTTAAAATTTCAAGAAAAATAAATAAATAAAATAAGACTTGGCTGTTAAATGATGATGTGGCATGCTGACTGGACTAATTACGTCGCACAAATGTTGATATGAACTTTTAATTGAACAACATAATTCAATATTTAGGAGCATCATGTAATGAATTGTCATTTATTTTATATTATATGCAGGCTTTACACATTACATACACTCATACTAACACTATATTCAAAAATCTAAAAATCTCTACTCAATCTCTGTAAATATCAAAACCAAGACTTTTTTGAAATCGATCTATACATATCTCAATCATTAGGCAATCAAATTGTTTTGATCAGAAAAGATCAATATATATCTCAATCATTAGGCAATCAAATTGTTTTGATCAGAAAAGACCTTGAAGATATCTGAAAAGAACAACATACAATAGCTGTGGATAAGGTATCCAGTTGAATGCCATGTGGCGACGAGTCATTGGTTCGGATACCTGGCTCATCAAATTAAAAGTGCCTTAACTTAATCTCGTTTCTTTTAATAAATTGCCTTGAAATGATGTGTTGGGTCTACATCTTTTCAGATAGTACTGTTACATAACTTATTTGTAATTTGGTTCGAATGCCTTTTTCACCAAATTAAAAGTGTCTTAACTTAATCTCGTTTCATTTAATAAACTGCCTTGAAATGATGTGTTGGGTCTACATCTTTTCAGATAGTACTGTTACATCACTTATTTGTAATTTTACAAAGTAAAAAGATTTACAAGAAATAGTTTAAGAACTCAGCAGGCGGATCTTTTCGTATATCAATGGGACTGTAATAAAAAATACATTAAAAGGCTAGAGGGTGAAGTACATATAAATCTCAATCACTCATAAAATACAATAGTATATTGTATACCATATATATATATATATATATATATATATATATATATATATATATATATATATATATATATATCACTATTTCAAAACCTAGGGCAAGCTGCTGCTTCTTTAGTCTCTGTTAAGATATGCCAATGCAAGAGCTACATTTAAAAAGTAAAATAAATTTCAAAAAGTTGGAAAGTTTATACTCTTAAACTGATCTACTGTAAAAATGTAAATACATTAGTTTAAGATTTAAATACTTTATAATATTACTTGTACAAGTATTTCAAAAAACCTAACAGCCCAATTTAGCCTGGCCCATCTGAATATATTTTGTAATTAATATCAACCCTATAAACTTTCAAGCCCAAATAAAATTTCCATGTAAATAATCTCAGTTCTAAAAACATTCAAGCCCAAATAAAATTTCCATCTTCTCCTTGTAATTCAATCCAAAACTACATAACAGAGATATTTCCTTGTTGAAGTGAAGCTTCCAGCCATGGCGACTTCATCTCTCCTTCCTTCAATCCTTCAATCCAAGTTTTTCTCTCCGACCAAATTCAGCTCCAATGGCGGAGACCAAAAACCCACAAAACCCACTTTTCTTCGCTCCACTGCCATTGCCTTTAGTAAAAAGCAATACTCGAAGAAAAAGGTAACAATCTAAAGAATTTTATGAATGTTTTACATTTTGGTGCTTGAAATTTGATGTAAATAACTCAGTTTGTGCTTTATAAGACTGCATTAGATGATTTCATGGAGGAGGAAGAAGAAGAGTTCGTAAGAGTATCAAAAAAGAAACCAAAATTCGTAGAAGTGTCAACAAAAGAACGAAAGTTCAATGCATTAGATGATTTCATGGAGGAAGAAGAACAAGAAGACTTCATACAAGTATCGAAACACAAACAAAAAATCAAAAAACTCAAAAAATCCAAAGTAGAAGAATCTGAAGAAGAAGAGTTTAATATGGGTGAAGGATTAGAAGCGTTTTTCTCTCAACTAGAAAGAGACATTAATAATTACGACCCATCTAAAGAAGAAGAGGATTTTAATGGAGAAATTAAAGAGGAAGATGTGAAAAAGCTTGAAAAGGAATTATCACAAGCTCTTGGAGAAGAAGAAGATTCAGAATTTGAAGATGATTTGATTGAATTGCCTGAGCTGAAAACTTGGCAAATGAGGAAAATTGCTTATGCACTTAAAATTGGGAAACGTAAAGCCAGCGTAAGCTCCTAAACCCTAAACCCTAAAACTATATTTTTTGCATAAATATGACTTAATTTGCACATTTAAACTTCAATTTGTTGATTAAATTCATAATTTGCACAACCGAAGTTCAATTCCATCGATTTTCAGCTCAATTAGGCCCAATTTAATTTTATTCTCCCTATTAAACGACGAATTTGCAGAATTTCATACAATTATTTACAGATTAAGAATCTTTCAGAAGATGTGTGATTAGAAAGAGCAACAGTCCTTGAAACCCTAAAACTTTATCTTTACACAATCAAAGCTCATTTCGATCGATTTACGCCATAATTCTCACATCTAAACTTCAATTTGCTTTATTTACGGCGTAATTCCATCGATTTTCCGCTCAATTAGGCCTAATTTAATTCAATTCTCCCTATTAACCACCCAATTTCATACAATTATATTTAATATAATTTACAGATTAAGAAGCTCTCAGAAGACGTATGTCTAGAAAGATCCATAGTCCTCGAATTCCTCCGAAATCCTCCCCCAAATCTCCTCTTAATGTCCGAGTCCTTACCAAACGAACCCGGTCCACATGAACCAAGTCCACGTGAACCCGTTCCACAGGCCACAACAGAATTGGTTAATACTCCTCCTTCAAGTGATGAGTCAGCGCCCGTAGACCCGGTCCACAGAAAGAACGCAAGAGAAATGAGCAGCGGTAATAAAGACCAGGTGCGGGGAAAGAATAGTAGTGGTGGGCAGAAGAGGCTGAAGCAAATGCAAGTGGATACGTTGGAGAAAGTTTATTTGAGGATGAAACGGCCAACGGTAACTTGTTAATAAGTTTGGGGATTAAAAAAATGTATTTTCTCAGATTTATGAAATACGTCTGACTTTTGGAATGTTAAGAATCCTACGGTTTTAAGTTTTTGATTTTCCGAAAAGTCGCCTAGCTTTTAATGTTCTCAAAAAAAGGCCTTTAATTTTATTTTAAAAAAATAGCCATAATAGTGTTCAAATATATACAACCAATATATCGACATATTTTTCAAATTATTTATTTATTATTCCAAAATAAATCAAGGTGTTCATTCACATACTATTTCTCTTATCGTTCCAAAACGACTCACCTGATTTCTTTTAAAATAAAACATTAAATTTAGAGGATTTCTTAACATAAAAAAATGAACATTAGTGTGACTTCTTTTTGAAAAATTCCCAATTACTTAATGATATTTTTATGATTTTGTTACAGGATGAGATGATAGAGAGCATAATTCACGTGACGAACCTGCCAAGAAAGAGAGTTGTGAAGTGGTTCGAGGACAGAAGGATAGAAGACGGGGTTCCGAATCAGCCCCCGCCTCGTCCTGTCTTCAGACGATCAGCACGAACTAAGACTCAGACTGTTGTTTCTACACGATAGATAGAATATATTTATTTGTTTGTTTTGTTTTGTTTTGTTTTGTATGAGTGAGTAAATTGGAGTTATCACCTTTTTATTTCTCTTGTTTTTGTTTTTGTTTTTGTTTTTGTAAAAGTGATGTACAACATGACCAAAAAGCATGACGGCAGCCGGACATAGTAGTCTAGAGTGCAAGTATAATAACTGACTACTGAGTATTACAAATTAAAACATGATATAACTAATTAAAAAATTTACAGAAATAATATTTGGACTGAAGACGTGTCCCGAATCAGTTCCCTGCCTTGTCCTGTTTTCAGACGATCAGCAGGAACTAAGACTCAAGACTGTTGTTTCTACACCATAGATAGAATGTATTTGTTTGTTTGTTTTGGTTTGTATGATCAGTAAATTGGAGTAGTCACCTTTTTATTTCTCTTGTTTTTGTTTTTGTTTTTCTCGATAGATAGAATGTATTTATTTGTTTGTTTTATTTTGTTTTGTTTTTTATTTCTCTTGTTTTTGATTTTGTTTCTGTTTTTGTAAAGACCAAAAAGCATGATGGTAGTCCAACATGGTCTAAATGCAAGTATTATAACTGAGTATAACAAACTAAAACTTGATATAGCTAATTAAAAAATTAAAGAAATATTATTTGGATAATAATATAGAGGCCGATAGCAATTATAGCGGAAATATTATATTATATTATATTAAAATAAAATAATATATATGGGTAATCATGCTAGTGGGCCGATTTGATCCAGCTGTCTCATTTTCCACATTCTGGAACATAAATAAATGTTTTATCTGACATTGTCTTAACTGTTTTACTCGTAATGAGTAATGTCTTTTAAAGCTTACATGCAAAATTTAAGAAAAAAATAACTATATGTAACATCTCATCCCTGATGAAAATAAACAATACGAGGGACAGTTTGACCATTATTATGTCCTTTCTTTAACACATCTTTGCATATAGAAAGGAGAAAAAAATGAGAACATAGCATCTACTATCCATATATATGTATATATATATAGAGAGAGAGAGAGAGAGAGAGAGAGAGAGGAGAGAGAGAGAATGGAGGGGTTGCAGAGATCCGCAACAACATTCAGGCGATCTGGTTCATCTGGTCTCGTATGGGACGAGAAATTTCTCTCAGAAATTCAAAATGAAGAAGGAAAAGAGGATAATGCACCGAAACTGACACATTCGCGAAGCGTAGGAAGTATCAGTATGTTGGGGAAGCAAAGTATGGAAGAAGCGAAACAACAAGTTTCAGATTTGAAAGAATTGAAAACCAAAGTTGAGTGTAAAACTCAGAAGTTTCATTCGGCTAATGTTTTGCCGGATCAAGAGCCGGATTCTCCTAAGGTGTCTGGATGTGCAATTTGCTTCATTTTTCAGAAACCGAAACCGAAGAAACCAATCAAGAGGCCGGTGAGACGGTAGATTAATTAGGGCTTGGTGGAATTTCGGAGCTTTGAGTTGTAAGAAACCTAGTTTATTTCATTTTTCTTTCTCATTATTATATTTTTTTTTATGGATATTGAGAATTTTGTAAGATTGTACTGGATGCAAATAGTTAATTTTCCATCTCTATTTGAGCTTGCATTGTATGATATAATCTCATAAACATAGTTTCAATTAAACTATTTATTCTTTTCTTATGAATCAAATGGTTCGTTACTTTCAACTTTAGTTAACCAAATAAAACATATTTCATTGATCCAAATGGTAAATAATGAAATGAATTTTTAAATTATCTAGTCTAGTCAATGATCAACAAGTCAGAGTTAAAGTTTCAAATTTTTAGTATAACAAAGCATTACATGTTCACATATGGGTATAGAACAATCATAACACTATTATTAATTCCTTGCATGTGCTTAGGTATGTGATACACAAGTGATGTCGGCTAGAAACATGCCAAGAGGCAAGAACAGGGATAATGCAGTAGCATGACAATTTCACATGAACAACAAAAATATCTTAATCTTTTATCTTTAGTTTAACAAAATTGCTTGGATTGTAAAATCCTTTTATCTTTAATCTAATTGAATTGCTTGGATCGTAAAATCCTTTTATCTTTAATCTAATTGAATTGCATGGATTCTAAAAATCAAATTTATTCATTTATGTACATATTCAAACGATGATTCCTGCGAGTACAAGTGTGTTGTCAACTAGAATCGAGTCGTTAAAATTCGGTAATGAAAAAATCAAATGAAAATCGAAAGTCGCGAGTCATTAAAATCTGGTAATGAGAAAATCCAATGAAAATAGAAAGTTGGGAAATAGTCATTTATATTTTGGTGAGCCAAATAATACATTTGATTATGAAACGGCATTACCATATTTTTATGTGAGGGATTATATTACTTAATTAAATAAGAACATTATTTTCTCCTATAGTCCTACTAGTATTTAATTTATATAATATTGAACAAAACTAAAGCCCAAAATCGTTTACATAATTTACACATACCATCACGTAATTCTAACTAGGTCCACATTGCGACAACAAAAACACAATATAATACTCAAACCATCCCACAATTCCAACCAAGCCCACAACAAAAACACAATACAACAAAAACACAATACAACACACAAACCATCACACAATCTCACCTAAAATCTCACACCAAAAAGCAAACAACCAACTCACGTATATCCCTGTTTATACCTCCTAAACAAATCCTCGGTCTGCGCATTCTTAAACGCGCTACAACCAATCACATACACCCAAATCAACACAACCACTGCAACAATAACCGCCACATTGGCCTTGCGCCACTCCTGCCGTAGATTTCCCAGCATGCCGGCTCTGCAGGACTGACAGTCGTAGCAGAACTGACTCTGGTCGTTGCTCCATGCAACGCAGTCTGGGTCTCCGGTCGGATTGACCGGGTTGACCCAGACTGTCGGGTTCACGTAAGTGAACCCACATGCAGTTGGTGGCTTGCAGCACCCAGACTGTAATTTAGTAAAATATTATATCATAAAATATTTCTTACAAAAAATATCATGAAGTATAATGTCGTAAGATATTATTTTCCCACTTATTTATTATTATTTATTGATTTTTTTCAACTTTAACACCCATTCACGACGCAAGTTTACCAGCATGCCGGCTCTGCAGGACCGACAGTCGTAGCAGAGTCGGCTGCAGTCTGGGTCCCCGGTCGGATTGACCGGGCTGACCCAGACTTACGTGAACCCACACGTTGTTGGCGGCTTGCAACACTCCGACTATAATATCATAAAATATTATCTTAAAAACAATATCATGAAATATTTGCTCATTTAATTATTACTTATTGAAATTTTCCAATAAGTGGTACATTTTAATACGTGCTACATTGGCCTTGTGCCATTCATGATGTAAGTTTTCCAGCATGCCGGCTCTGCAGGACTGACAGTCGTAGCAGAGCCGGCTCTGGTCGTTGCTCCATGTTAAACAGTCTGGGTCAATGGTTGGATTGACCGGGTTGACCCAGACAGCTGTTGGCCGCTTGCAGCAGCCTGACTGCATATAATAATATCATAAAATATTATCTTATAAATAATATCATGAGATATAATGTTGCAAAATATTATTCTCTTGGTCTGCAGCTGGGTTGACCGGCTTGCACCAACTTAGTGTTTGAGTAATTATTTACTTAACTTCAGGAAATTTTCAAAAAACCAAAACTTTTGTTGGATATTTTAAAAAAATTCATCACCTTTTAGATTCTTAATAAAAACTATAAAGTTGATTGAATTTTTTCTTAACCCCAAACTAGGGTCGGTTAATTTTAACATTTCATCAATGCTTGTTTTATTTTGGATTAAAATACCTCTCATCATTTTATATAAATTATTTTATCCAATCAACAACAAAATAAATAATAATTATAATTGAGGATCTAAAAATAGTTTTTTTAAATAATCAAGAAAGCTAGGTGCTTTGAAAAATGTCCCAGCAATTACTTAATATATCTTGTTGGTTGGATTAACAAGGGCAAAACTCAAAACTAGAATCACAATTCTTTTATTTTACCGGTGAAAATAAAATAATAATTCCAAGAATTTAGAAGCAATAGAATTACGTTTCCTTAACCACCCACCTAACGGACCATGCATTTTTTAAGCTCAAATTTATTTGTGGAATTACTAATGTAACAATTCGTGTTGCAATTCAATTCCAAGTTAGATCATACATTACTATTTTATTTTTTATTTTTTAGGGTTTAGGGTAGAACACCATATAAATTCAGATTTGTACCCTTTTCCATTGTTCCACCAGCCATATATGCTTTTCTAACCACAACCTAATTCTAGGCTCTCAACAAATTTTGATAAATTAACCTATTTCACAAAATCGGATAATACCATAAAGCAAAATTTGCAAAAAAGCCCCTACATTATTAGAAATTGCAAAAAAAAAAACCCTTCTTCAAATATACAAAATTAATTAACTGCTGTTAAAAATATAATTTTTTCTTTTTGCAATCTCCAATAATGCAATGGTTTTTTACACAAAACTCCCTTTTTCATGCGCATCCAATTTTCCGTGAAATCAGTAAGGTAACAAAATAACTCTAAATTTACAAAATTACCTGAAGAGGAGAGAGACGGGTCTGAAAGAACTGCTCGGCCGTAAAATAAGACTCATCCTTTGCTAATTTCTGACAAGTATCCGATTGGCTTAAACAATCTCGAATCTGAACCCAATTATTTCCGTTCGTCACGTAATTTCTCAACCAAGTTGAAAATCCACTTACATAATATTCCTTGTACGCCCGGCCCGGTATTTCAATTACGCCCTGAGGCCTGATAAAGGGGTAAATTAATCATTTTGGTTGTTTAAGTAAGTTGAATTTGACAGAATTGAGCGAAAAAGTTGGTTTCTTTCACCCCCATCGTCGTATAATTGCGTAATTGAGATACTTGGGAACTAATTTGAGGCCTTAAATCGCAAGAATTAATCAAAATATCAAGCTTTTGATGATCTGACCTCGTAACAACAAAGGCGAAGACGAGGAAGGCGATGAGAACCACAATGACAGCGGCCATGGCGAAGAGGTAGAGCGCGAGGAGGCAGGGGCGGTTGTAGAAAGCCCCAACAAATCCGGCGAGGGAGACGAGGAGGATGAGGCCGCCGAGAAATATCAGCGGCCACCTAGCCAGGTGCAGGCACTGGTTGTCGGCCTTGGTCGCCAGCCAGATTCCGGCGGTGATGATCGGAAACGAGCAGAGGAAGGAGACGAAGTTGAGAACCGCGGTTATGTTATTGCTTAAAGACATGGTTACTTGCAGGGAGTGTTTTGTTGTTGACAGTGGTATTTAAGTGTTGTAAGGCGTCTTGGGATGTGTGTGAAGAACAAATTTCGACTTGTAAATAAATATTAGTATTTAGTACCGCTTGTTAAAGATGGTAATGTTTGTTTGCAGGGATTATTTTTTTGTTATTAACAGAACTGTTATGTTAAGTCATGCATTGTGTGGTGATAAGTGGAGAAAAATGGGGATAGAGAAAGAGAAATTGTGAGAGAATTTTTTTTAGTGATTTGAGGTAGTTTTATAATGGCTAGAGGGCTTTGTTTATAGAGAAAGTATTCACTAATTATTAAAAAAAAATAAGTTTCCGAAATTAAATATGGGAATATATAAAAATAGAAAAAAGTGCCGCCCTCCATTCTCTAAATATTTCCTAAACCTTCCCTAAATACAAATAGTAATGAAAACAAGTGGTGAGATTACACGGATACGTAACATATTGTATCAAATAATTAGATACAGATTCAGTCTGATAATAACAAAGTTCAATTGTTCTTTTTTATTTGGCATCATTGCAACAGGAGCCCTGTATTATTTCTGAATTTCAACAAAATCCTATATTATTATTAGAAATTAAGGGAAAGAAAAGCAGGCCCAGGCCCTTAATTCTAATAACTTAACTGGGCTATTATAGTTTTATCTAAATAAAGCCCATTAATAATATGAAATCTAAGAGATCATGACGGCACTATAGTACGACTGTTCACGACGGACCAATAACAATATATATATATATATAATTTATTTTCTAATAACAATATATATATAATAATATATATAATTTATTTTTTAATAACAATATATAAATAAAAAGTGAAAGCAGTATATAAAATGAGAAAAACAGTACATAAAATAAAAAAAAAGTATATAAAAAATACAAAAAAAATAAAAAATAGTATATAAAATTACAGAACAATATATAAATTGAAAAAAAATAATATATCTTTTTTTTTTTTTTTTTGAGACAATCTTACGGAGAAAAACAGTAAGGATATCTATCGTGTTTGTATATTTCCTTAATAATATATATACAAGATGGTTAATAATATTTGCAACCCGTTACCCGTTGAACCTTTCTTCTCCAACAGATCGATTCGAGTTCTCTTCGATTCGATTGTGCGAGAAAACTAGAACGACAATCATGGCGAATCCGGCTGGATTGCGAATCCGTGCGGTTTTGTTAGTTGGTATGGTTCTGATTGGTGTGCGCAGTGGGTGGGTGAGTTCGTCGCCTGCAATGCATAATAATAACTGGGCTGTGCTGGTTTGTACTTCCCGATTCTGGTGAGTGATTGTTGTTTGATTAATTGTTGTGATTTGAGCTGAGATTGAAGGTAATTGAGCTTGGTTGAGTGATTAGACGAGTGGTTTAGAGATGGAGAAGTAGAAAGCGGGATTCTTTGTTTCATTTTAGGATTGAGTAAGATCAGATAAATTTGGCTATAATTATTGGTTGATTGTATAGATTTAATATTCAGGTGATTCGATTAAAGTCGAAATGAGCAATTAAGTGTCAGTTAGTCCCAAATTAAGCATTAATTGTGCATCAATCATACAACTGACCAATATTTAAGTTAAACTCACCTTATTCGACCCTCAAATTTGCAACTACAAACCAGTTATCTTTATTGGATTGAGAAAATAATTACATTCAGTAAAAAGTTATTAATTTTCTTTACTTTCTTCTCTCTTTATCCAGCTTAGAAGTGTTCAAGTATGATTGAAATTCTACTTCCACTTTTTTTTATTACTTGTGATATATAATATTACCATTTATTATTTGTTTCCTTTTATGATATTTCTAATCTTTATTTTTTCTCTTTTAATCTTGCCAGGTTCAATTACCGTCATATGGCCAACACATTATCTCTCTACAGGCAATTACATCTCTCAAAACCCTTCTATAAATCTCACTTTTTTCATCCAAAAATATTCGTAAAATTAGGGTTTCATTTTTGTTATTTTTCCAGGACGGTGAAAAGATTAGGGATTCCAGACGAGAGAATAATTCTGATGCTGGCTGATGACATGGCGTGCAATGCGAGAAATAATTATCCCGCCCAAGTTTTTAATAATGAAAATCACCAACTTAATCTTTACGGAGATAATGTAGAGGTAATTTTATTTTAAATCTTCATTATATTTTTCACATTTTTAAATCCCAATTAAATAGATTTTTATCAAGTTATAATGCCTTAAGAATAAGATTCTATATTTCTGGTATCGTTGTGTAAAAAAAGTAGTTATAAATCTGTACAAAGCTTTTGGCAAGAAATAAGATGATGAAAAAGCAAATAACAAAAATCCAAAATAAAAATAAAAGCTTTATTTGCTTCCGCCTAGTCTTGAAGATCAAAAAAATTAAAATAGTATATATACACACCATAAAAACAGTTCATAACATACATAAAACAATAAAGGCAGACAAAAATAAATACCATGTAGAAATAAAAAAAATAATAATAATATAGATAATATTAAGGGCTTTAACTAGGCCAATCCAGTCAATGTTCCACAGTGCAAATATTATTTTTTAATTATTTACCCTCAGTTGTAATATTTGCACTATAGATCCTGTCACGCTGCCATCATGCTTTATTATCACGCTGTGTAGCATTTCTTACAAAATCATTAAAACATTCCACAAGAAAACCCTAAACCCTAAACACTAAACTCCCATCATTTGCATTTATATTAATTTTATTCTTATTTTTCCAGGTGGATTACAGGGGCTATGAAGTGACGGTGGAGAACTTTCTGCGTGTACTAACTGGGAGACACGAATCTGCAGTTCCAAGATCAAAAAGGCTTCTGAGCGATGAAGGAAGCCACATTCTGTTATACATGACTGGACACGGTGGAAATGAATTTCTAAAGTTTCAAGATAATGAAGAGTTGCAGAGTCATGATTTGGCCGATGTTGTTAAGCAGATGAAGGAGAAAAATAGGTCAGAAATAAATAGTTTGTTTTATTTTTTTAATGGAACCTTGAATAAATAGTGCGTTTTAGTCCCTGGAGTTTAATTGGATTGCGATTTAGTCCCTGTGCTGTTGATTTGGACTTTTATGGCCCTGCAATTTAGTCCGCAAGGACGAATTGTACGGGGGTCAAAAAGTTCAAATCGAGAGTACAGGGACTAAATGGCAATCCAATTAAAGTACAGGGAGCAAATGTCATAAAAACGTCACAAAAGCACAAAATATGTCATTTTAGTGGGGTATTAAGCAGTCATATTCTCTTATACATGACTGGACATGGTGGAAATGAGTTTTTGAAGTTTCAAGATAATGAAGAATTGCAGAGTCATGATTTGGCTGATGCTGTTAAGCAAATGAAAGAGAAGAATAGGTGAGAAAATTTGACTTTAATTGGATTGCAATTTGGTCCTTGTACTATTGATTTGAACTTTTTGGGCCGTGCAATTTAGTCCGCAAGGAGACGAATTGTACGGGGGTCAAAAAGTTCAAATCGGTAGTACAGGGACTAAATTGCAATCCAATTAAAGTATAGGGACTAACAATGCAATCCAATTAAACTTGGGCGGGATAAATGCATTGTTAGTTCCTGTACTTTAATTGGATCGCGATTTGGTCCCTTTGCTATTGATTTGAACTTTTGGGACCGTGTACAATTCGTCCTTGTGGACTAAATTTCAGGGGCCAAAAAGTTCAAATCAACAGTACAGGGACTAAATTGCAATCCAATTAAAGTACAGGGACCATAACCAAACATCAAGTCAAAATGGCATCTTTTGGGTGATGCTCTTAAGCAAATGAAAGGAAAAAAATAGGTAAAATTGAAGTTAGTCCATGTAATTTAATTGGATTGCAATTTAGTCCATGTACTATTGATCAGAAAGTTCATCAATAGTACATGGACTAAATTGCAATCCGATTAAAGTATAGGGACTAATAGTGCATTTATCTCCTATAGTGTCAAAATATTGTCAGTTTTGTTGTAGTCATAAAGATTGTCATAAAAAAACCTAAAACATGCCAGTGAAGTACAATATTTCCGGTACCAGTATATACTAGTATGTTAAGTCAGTATACAAAATTTTCAGGATAATGAAAAATTGCAGAATAACGATTTGAATGATGCTGTCAAACAAATGAAAGAGAAAAATAGGTCAGAAATTTGTTGAAAGCCGCTGCATGATGCATAAATTGCGAAAAAGACCCTGCGATATCTGAAATTGCAGAAAGATCACTCTATTCTTCAAATATTTAGAATGTAGTCCCTATTGTAAAATCGATGAGAAATTTGGATAAGTTATGGTATATAGTGTTGAAATATTGTCAGTTTTGTTTGATTCGTAAAAAATGTTTTGGTGTGATATTAAGCTGGCGAAGTACAATATTTCCTGATTGATTATTTTTTATTTTTTTCATTGGTTATATTTTATTTTTTTAATTGATTATATGTCCTTATTTTTGTAGATTTAAGGAGCTGCTTATAATGGTCGATACATGTCAAGCCGCCACTCTTTTCTCTCAGGTTTCTTTTTTTTTTTGTCATCTTTGTATGTTTTTTATTTTCTTATTTTTTTGTCCTTTTTAACATTACAATCTTTCAAAAAACTGTTCTGTTGAAATGACAAAAATACCCTTTGTTTTTCAGCTTCAATCGCCTGGAGTTTTGGCAATTGGAAGCAGCATGAAAGGAGAGAATTCTTACTCACACCATCTTGACTCAGACGTAAGGACCTTTTCGTAATTTTCCTTTTTACTTTTATTAAATGCGAAATTTCACATATATCAAATTTACCCTCCTAAAAGAAAAGAATATCACATTTATCCAAATCCACTTGTCTTTGTAAAGGGAAAATTTGAAGTACTTTTTTGGTTTTAGAAAGATATATTTATTATATTTTGCAGTTTCAGAAGGGTATATATGAAATTATCCCTCCAATAAATCAGAGATAAATTAATTTAATACAAGCTAATATAAATATATATTTTTTAATATAGATTGGTGTTTCAGTTGTGGATAGATTTACGTTTTACACCCTCGCCTTTTTTGAGAGGCTAAACATGTACAGCAATGCTTCTTTGAACAGGTACTTTTTCATATAGAACCCTAAATATCAGTATTACCTTTTTCTAATTATTTTATTATTATTTTTGCAGTCTTTTCACATCATTTAATCCAAGTTTGCTCATGTCCACTGCTTATTACCGCATGGATCTTTATAAAAGGCCTTTAAATGAGGTAAATTATTAAATGAAATATTGTTTTTATAAACAATAATATATATGTTCTTTTTTGACCTAATTTTTAATTATCTTTAGGTACCAGTAACAAATTTCTTCGGTTCAGTTATGAAAACTATTCAGACCGAGTCAGCTTATAGTGGCTTCTCAATTAAGCAAAAAAATAAAAATAATTTAAAATCAGAATTAAAAACTGAGAAAAATCGAATTTTAGTAGAGCGTGAAGATATAACTACAAGTCGAAATTTGAAGGTAAGTTCTTGAAATTTCAGAATAAATTATTTAATAAATAAATAGAACATTTGAGTAATTAATGTGTGCATAAATATTAGGAGTCTCGTAATATTTTGGACGGATATTTGAAGATTTTGCAAGAAAAATTAGGAGAGAGAGATTCTGACAAGCTTGTAATTTACGGTTTAGGATTTATGGTTCTTCTCCTAAGTATTTCTACATTGTTAAATTAAGTATTCTAAAAAATTATCTCAAATTATTAAAAAAAAAAATTCGTTTTTTTCTTTCTTTCTTTCTTTAAATTTGCAATAGATGTTCTTGTTACCTGAAGTACTTCGTTGCTAATAATTATGGACTCTAACTCTCAGAGAAATCACTTTCTTTTCTCTTTTTGTTCGATTATTCTTTCTTGTATTATTTTGTTTTTAATAGCACAAGTTGATAATTTAGGGTTCTTAAAAAAGAGGCAATTATTGTTGACGCTTAATAGCTGACAACTGACAGAATAATTTTGGCTTAATTCCAAATTCTTTCATAATTTTATATTATTAAATTTGTCTTTATGATTTTAGTGACATAAATGATACTTATAACTATAGAAAAATAATGTTTATGATTTAGGTTTGAAATATTAAAGAAGGATGTTGACACTTATTTAATTCTCCAAACATTCGATTTCATCAAAGACTACCGTCAACTCTCCGATTTGTTTATCATATATATCTTTTCTTATGGTGACTCATCTTTGTAGTACATATTGCAAAATCTTGTATAATTATATAGACATCAGTGCATTATTTAGTGGAGTATAGATTTGTTTCGACTGATATTTCTTTTCATATTTTTTTAAAGCACATAGGCACAGCATTAAAACAACCAAGTTGGAGTTTACAAAAAAGAAGAAGAAACTAAGTTAATCTAAATTTTTCTTACATATAATGCATCGAAATTGATTATTCGTACAAAATTCTTCTCAGAGAGAACAAATTATTCTTACAAAGACAAAATCATCAAAATTATTCTTACATAGCATTAATAACCAAGTTGAAATAGACATAGTTACATAGAATGAGACTGAAAAAGAAAGGTGTGTTTAGTTATATCCATCCAAAACCTAATTATCAGGTCCTTGTCTTATTTTGTATCTTCATGAATTGACAATTCTGGCAATGTCTTAGCATGGATATTTAGAGTTTATTATGTCATCTTTATTGCATAATATTTTATTTTTATTTTTACATATATTCATCGAAAAATATATCATATTTAAGCTGTTAATATAGTATAATTCTAGCTCTTTGTCCCCTATTAATAACTTGTATTTTTTTTTTTTTTACTTCCTTTCATGGATTTTATTATTTTAAATAAACATTTTTCTCTTTTATCTTTGGCTGCTAGTATGGTATGCTATCTATAGAACTTCTTACTTGTCAAATATCTTATCTGAATTTAACTATGATCTTATACTTGTGACCCTAAATCATGTTTTAAATGCGAATATCTTCATCTTTGCATTCGAATTGATTGAAAACACAACATCTATAAGTTAGTGCATATATGAATAATGAATTCAATTTGACAACATGATCAATTCACACTTCATATGTCTCATTTAATGGGATAAGATAAAAAGGATATGGTTTCTAAACTTAGTTGAGTTGCATATGTGGCTATATATGTATCTACAAACTGAATAGATAAGAATGGAGAGAAAGAAAGTGAGAAATGCTTCCAACTAATTAAATATATATTCTTTCCTTGTCAGAATATTCTCAAACTTTAAAACTGAAAAAAAAAATCATAAAATAATAATTTGGATTTATATCTTTCATGGCATATTTTTTTGAATTTTGAAAGGTTTATATAAGATATTTAAAGATAGTCTTTCATAGCATATTTTGAAATTTTGAAAATTTTGAAGGTTTATATAATATTTAAAGTTGTATTTGTATATGTAGGCATATTTCAAACTTAAAAAATCCAAGCATTTATAAAAATCCAAACTATATTCAAATTTAAATAAATCCAAACTATATTCAAATTAAAAAAATCCAAGCATATATAATAATCCAAACTAAATTCAGATTAAATAATTCAATCATTATAAGTAACAATAAATTGTTCTCTTGTGTAAGTACCTTATCTTCACTAATAGATCCTTACCTAATGTGCTTTTAGGTAGATTTAGATAACTCTCATTTAAATTCAATAATGTCTGAGTTTGATATGTTTTTTTTCTTTTTTATATTATGTAAAGACAAAAGGATAAGAAGAGAGGGAACATATTTTCTTTTATTTAAATTGAAATTTTTGACACTTCAAAAAAAAAAAAATTGAAATTTTTGTCCAATAAAATTTCAAATTGTTCTCAAATTTTGTCAAAAGAAAATATATTAAATTGTTAGTTCTGTAGTTTCTTATCTTCACTACTGGGTCCTCATGGAATGTTCTTTTAATATATCTTACGCAAAAATGATAAACATTGAAGAATTTGTTTTTCAAAATGTCTCTTTCATTGAATTATGGCCCTCTGCGTTGTCTATGTTCTCCAAAAAAGAAAGAAAAAAAAAAAGAACAGAAAAGAAAATGTAGTAGCTAAAATGTCAGCCTCATCCAATCGATGATTAGTCCTAATGTGCCCTAGGTGTGTAGGGTTTTTTAGGTTTCAATTAGTAATAGTTAAGATTATGATTGTGAATTTAGTTCGTTGTTCAATCGAATTCAGCTCGAAACCACTTGAAAATTGTTCATTTGAAAACAGTTTTGAATTGAACTCAGGTTGAAAACTTTCTAATAGAAACCTGCAATCTGCAACTTGCAACTTGCAATGACGAACCAAGCGAGCTATGATTTATAATCGAACTAGCTATTATTTTGAAACAGTACTATGTTTTTTGTATTTAATAGAGATGGGTCATAAGTCCCACATCTATTTTCAAAGAAACTTGATTTTGTCAAGATTTAAACCCATAATTTTTAAGTTGGTGGGATGATGCCTTATCACTACTATGTTATTTTTGACTTACCTCAAATTGAGATAATTTTGAGCTAGAAATCTGAGGCACGAATCATGTTATGAATCGATCCGATTCTGAGCTCAAGTTGGGTCTGACTCGCTCATCCTCCACTCTTTAACATCCCTAGTTAACATTAGTTTGTACGTAATTGTATTAGACTTCATCATTGCAATAAATCAAAATACCAATCCTCATCCTACATTGAATTTAGGCAATTTTGTAATGTGGGGCTAATTGGGGGTGTGGGGTGCTCATATTCTAAATTAGGGACCTTACAAAGTATGATTAGTTAAATATATTTCATGCTATATCATTGTTTTCCCATTTAAAAGGAGGCCCAGAAAGACCTTTTTTTTTAACTTTTTTCCACCAAGAAGTATCTACAATTTATATACTGAGGCGTTGTCCAAGGTTGAAAATTTTAGAGCAAGAAAGGAATATAGTAGGCCAAGAAATTATGAGTTCATTTTATCACTTTTCTCTATTCAATTATAGATGATAATTCACCTGGTGCTAAAAAAATAAACTTGCATCAATCATAAGAAATAATTAGTATAGAATATAGATACACGTGTTATGTTTGAAGAACTTGGACAGACATGTGATCCAACAATCAACCCAGTGAAAAGGGAAAATGAGATAACACTAGTTTAACAAACTTCGAACTTGTTTGCATATGAATACATGCATACACTTCTGTCTTTCTTAAGGTCAGGTGCCTCTTTTGTGATAGGGTTTGACGTATTGGTCTTACCAGCCCTACAAAATATTGCTTTTGATAAATGGAGAAAAGATGTATATTACATATTATTGAAAACAATATCTAAAATATCTAAAGATGGTATATATATCCAACAAATATGTATAAATCGAATATTCAAGAATAATACATATATCAATAAAAAATAATATATATTTAACAAATAATATTTAAAAATTGTATGCATCCAAAAAGTATACATATTTAATAGAGAACAATATATAAATATCCAGAATAGTATATAAAACATCTCAGAATATAATATGTATTTTGGAACACTAAAGTATCGTAATAGTTAAATGAAAAACGTCGTGTCAGCCCCCCCCCCCCCCCCCCCCCCCCCCCAAAAAAAAGAAAAAACAAAAACAATTTTCATTCTTTTTTTTAATAAGAATTTGGCATAAATGAGAGGGAATATCATAACTTCCAAGAAAAAGAAGATTTCGTGGCGATACCAAAATATTCTTTTGAATATAAGAGTAAATGAAGAATGTTTATTTCTAAAGATAAAAGAGATTGAGATAAAAAAAAAAAAAAAAAAAATTGAAGTATAAAAGAAGCCACGATGTTAAGGCATGTAATGTGCATGGGCTCCATTTGTAGAAGTAAATTATCTCCATACTATTTGAGTGAAGACAGTAGGCCCAAAATTTGAGTTTAGGGTTAAATTCATCCTATTCATGATCTACTGGGTGTGAATAGGATGATTTTATATTTTTTTAATAGTTAATATAACATTTTTATAAATATATTATATATATATTGTTTTTACAAAAATATATATCAACATGCATTTGAATTCCTACATGCCAACTGTGGAAGCAGATCTCAGTGTTACATCCTGAAACGAAATTAAGAGGAAATGAGTTTAGTCCCGCCTATAGTTATTTTTATTTTTTGAATTGTGAAAAAGTGGCATCAAGGATACAGGAAGAAAAAAGTAGCATTAGAGAAGGAACAAGGAAGCTTAGACTTGCAAGCTACACAAATTTAGATATCAGGAATATAAATTTGGATAAGTTTGAACAGCATATATATCATGTCAAAAGTATGTTAAATATTTAGACAGCTTTGATCCAAATTTGGGCATAGATGATTTTATATCTTCAGAAATCAGATGAAAGGGACAGGTACCAGTAATTTGTTTTATGACTTAAATGTCATTAATTTCGTCCTTGATTTATACTTGTTTGCATGGAGATTCTGCTTTATTTCGATTTTCAGAAATTTGGTTTTTATGGAAAGAAGCCACACTGTTAAAATTTTAATTTTGGTAATATCTTGTTAGGTTCTCAAATTTAAATTTTCTTAGATTATCAAATAGATCATAAATTATGTTATATACATATTCGTATGCCACACTTAAGTTCAATTTGCCTACCAAAATTACATTGAAATAAATAAAAGGGAAATTCTTCAAAAAACCCCTAACTTTTCTCTATATTATCAAAAACCCCCTATATTTTTTTATTCTTCAAAAAGCCCCTACAAAGTAACTTGAATTTTTTATACCCCTTACAGATCATAGATGATTTTCCATACAATAAAAAAATTTTGGACAAAATACCCTCATCAAAATTCTTTTGTTTTTTTTCAAACCAAAATAAAAATAGAAAATTATATATTTACATTTAATATAAATAAATGAGAACTAAAATATAAATAAGATCATAATAAATAATAATCATGAAAATAATGTTTTAAGTAAAATAAATTGTTTTTGTTCTAATTTAAAAATATAATTATATTTATGTATAAAATAAGAAAAAACATTATAAGTAATATAATAATAAATTAATTAATGAATCGTGAAATAATATCATAAAATATAATCAAAATAATATTATGTAGAAAAAAATTTCATTTATTATTTTTAACATAAATATGAAAATAATTAAATCAGGGGTATTTTAGTCCAAAATAAATTTATTGGATAGCAAGAGTTATAGTTAAGACTATAGGGGTTAGAAAAAATTCAACCTCCTTTATAGGGGTTTTTGAAGAAATCTTAAAAGTGAGGGGTTTTTTGATAATATTGAGAAAATATAGGGGGTTTTTGAAGAATTTCCCTAAATAAAATGTTTAGCAATTATATCGATAAAATAACAAAAAAATGTTCCAAAGTCACTAAAATGCTCCTTCAAAAAAAGTCACTAAAATAGATAAGTCCAACTTTGAACAATAAATATTCCTGAAATCAGCTCATACTAAAAAATACCATACATACATGTATATATATAGTCATATTTCCTAAAGTAAAAGTATATATTTCATTTGTAGGCTTGTAGGCCAGTCATGCCGTTACAACTTTAGTTAGTGATCTCTAATTTATTTTTTGTAATAGAGCACATGGGACGTAATCAAATTATAGATTGTATGAATTGTTTTTGTACACAGAGTGGTCCTGAAATTATTAATCTAAAAAGCTTCATCAACACACATCACCAAATTTTTAATGTGGTATAAGATCCTTGATTTAATGACTTTATAGTGTTAATTATCTTTGAATTTTGCAAATTTAAGTGAAAGTTTTAACCATATGGCAATAAATTGGGGGGACAATTATTTGAAATTGAATAATTTATTTGAGGATAAGATAGAGTTAATGACTTATTTATAACAAAAATACAGATTGGGACTAAGAGAGATTTGAGATTTATTTTTTAAAATGGCACTGTTCACGGAAATAATTAAACAGTTAGCACTCATTTGAAAAAAATTTGGAAACTAGCACTTCCGCCATCACTGTTGGCGGAACCAAAGTTGGTTCCGCCATCAGTGATGGCGGAACCCATTATACTCCTGTTTGGCGCCCTAAAACCCCATTAATTAGCTAATTAACTGGTTCCGCCATCACCGATGGCGGAACCAGTGCCAGAGATTTTTCGAACAATTTTCCAGCGCGAGAAGTTACTGACATTGGTTCCGCCATCACCGATGGCGGAACCAGCGTGGCAATTTCGCAAAAATTTCTAGGGTTCGGCAGTTTTGCATATAAAAAAATTTTAAAAAAAAAGAAAAACACTGATGGCGGAACCAGTGTTTTTCTTTTTTTTTTTTTTTTTTTTTTGCTAAAAAACTGCTGAACCCTAGCGTTAATTGCGAAAATGCCACATTGGTTCCGCCATCGGTGATGGCGGAACCCGTTAATTAGCTAATTAATGGGTTTTAGGGCGTCAAATAGGGATATAATGGGTTGCGCCATCGGTGATGGCGAAACCAACTTTGGTTCCGCCAACAGTGATGGCGGAAGTGCTAGTTTCCAAAATTTTTCCAAATGAGTGCTATCTGTTTAATTATTTCCGTGAACAGTGTCATTTTGAAAAATAAATCGAGATTTGAAGACGATTTATGTAATATAAGAAAAGGCATAAAAATGTATAATAATAATCAGGCTAAAACTCAATTTTATTTCTATATACTGTTTTTCATATTTATACACACTACCTTTTGTCAAATGTCAAAAATTTGTTGGGTGTGATTTATCATGCCTCATTTTAATACTATATTAGAAATGAATATGTAATGATACCATAACATGCATTGACTAGTTTATATGCTTGGAGACTGATTTCTGCTACATCAGTCCAAGATTGATTAGGGATTACATTATAAAAATGAGCTTTTAGTTGGACTTGATCCGTGAGCATTAAATAAATGGTTGTGCAACTAATTTGTGTGTTGCATTTATAATTAAGATAGTCAAATTTTCCTTTTAAACAAAACGTTGATGTTAGGTATTGTTGCTAGGTTGTTACACAGAAGTACTTAATGTGTGTTGGAAAAGAAATATCATCTTTTATTTTTCACATTTAATTTTGTTCAAAAATATCTAATTTATTTGATGTAATATTCATATACTAAAAGCAAAAGGTTTGCATTATTAATATGGTTGAGAGTTACTAGTTTATATTTTAATATATAATTTGTAGTATATTGGTGGAAAATAAGAGAATAAATATAAATGGACTTGTAATGAAGAATTGATTATGAAATATGAAGTTGCATATATTAAAATAAATACTTGTAACTTTCAGATATCCATTTATGCAAACACAAACTAAACTTAGCTTTTTGCTAATTAATGACTTAATTAGTCAAGTAGAAGATATAATACGAAATCAATCATTAATCAATCACAAATCTTAATATTCTGATTGAGATGTAGCAAAAGCCAAAAAAAATCTAAAATTTCTGACTGTGCTATATACAAAAAAAAAATCTAAAATTTGTATAATACTTTTAAATATGTTATAGAGTTATCTTGGTTCTACATTATTTGATATTGGAAAACTATGACTTGCTCCTCATTTTCTCACAAAATATTTTATACATCATCATTACATTACTTTTGTACTTTTCTGCATCATTATTATTATTTTTATTATTATTATATTGGAGCAAAGATGTATTTATGTGGGGTGTATACATGTATAGTTATATTTACACCATTCTATGATGTCATGGTAACCTATATGATATTTTTGTTGGGAAATGAGAGCACCACGTATGTTATTATATTGCTTGTGATTTTTGAATTGTTTGAAGAATGAAGGGATATATTATCTATTATTTTTTTTTAATTAAGAGGGGTATTTAAACATTTTGTACTAAATATTTACTACTTGTCTGTAGTAAATGCTTGTTTTTTGACTGCTCGTGAGTCTTCTACTTTTGAACTCAGAAACACTTACCTTGAATCCAGTGTATCATAAATCCAAGCCACCTTTTACCCTTTTCAAACTTGAAAAGTACAAGCACTGTTTTTTCAAAAATTTCATTTCAAAAACACATTTAAATCTCCAAAAAGAATTAAAAAAAAAGTGAAATGACCTAATTTAAAATAGTCCATTTAATATTTTTTAGATTACTAATTAAAATCAATGAGAATTTGTTATACATGTATAGAACTTGGTTTATAGATGTATATCATGATCTCGATGGATCTAAATGAACCGTTTGATCAATTAACATATGGTTTTAATTGATTAGGTGATATAAAATAATTGCGGACTAAAAACATATAAAAATCTACAAACAAATAGAAAACATACAAAATTAATGATTTAAATTTGCTCACACCTTATTGGTCGACAGCTAAAACAATGATTAACTGATATCACATAATTGGAATGACAAAATCAGTATGAAAATAAGAGGGGTTAATTAGATAATTGGTTTAAATACTTTACTACTACTACTACTACTATTATTATTATTATTATTATTATTATTATTATTATTATTATTATTATTATTATTATTATTATTTTCACTTCACGTGGAACTGATTAAATCTGAACATATACTGTACATTGCATGATCACACTTTGCTAAAAATATATTTACCGTATTTTTAGCTATATAATTCCAACTAACACACCCTGTATTTGGATTATTACATGGACTATGTTTCTGTTCCAAGACAGATCAAGAATAAATCCTTCGGTAAAAGTTAGAACTATTATTCTTATAAAATGAATTTTTTTTTAAGAGTATATTATTAATTAATTTAGTGCAATGTGTTTGTTTGTTAGATTAGACTTGGTAGCATTTGCCTTGAAGCAAGAGGAAAATAAATTTATAAATCCATCCAAAAACCCTGTTATTTTATTCACTTTCAAACTTTCAAAATTTACCGCCAATATATGTCCCTCTTGGCCTCTTTTGCCCTTTTTCCAAAAAAATTGGCAATTCAATTAAAGAATAAAAAGTATGAAAAAAGAAAAAATGATAAGGAAAAAGAAAAAGAAAAAAATCGTTCAGCATCAATCCCTTGGCCACATTAGACTTCAATTCATAACCCTGCAATTTTAGTTACTATCACTTATACAATAAATTTAGTAATAAATTGTATTTTTTTTATAAGAAACATAACATGCCATAATATCATCAAAAAAATATGAGATAATATTAAGTATGGGATAGTATGAATTTATTTAGTTAGTATAGTTTAATATGTGTTTAGTTAATTTGTCTTAAATTGGAATTAGTTTTTGAATTTTGAAAGAAGATATAACACCCATGACATGTTTAATGAGATATAATTCTTTACAGTGACGAATCTTGACTCAAGTTAATAGAAATGTCTTAATGAATAATGCTTAAAATAGCTAGAGGATGAAATACATATAACTCTAATTTTATTACAAAATACAGTAGTATAATTATATATATACTACTATTTCAAAATTTATTACAAAATTCAGTACGCTACCATCACTAGAATAGCTTAGTGGTTATGGTATTAAACCCACTTTCTATAGATAAGGAGATCGAATCTCGTACCCAGCAGATTTTCAGATATAATTAGATATGTCTTTTTAGTGTGTGCGCGCGCTTGTATTATGTATGCCTACGGAATATTGTAAAAAAAAAAAAAATACAGTACACTTCCCCATATTTTTTATTAAGATCTGCCACAGATTTTTTAGATAAGTGTAAGGTTAATATAAATAGAAGATCTAATTATGTGTTATCAAAGAGTTAGGAAGGAGGATTAAAAACCATTTTTTTAGATTTAAAGCTTTCTTTTAAAATATTAATATTTCAAATGAGAATATATTGCAAGAGAGTATAATTTCAGAGGATATTAAAGAAGGCCCCACTGAAATGTAGGCCCCATACATAGTTTTCCAGCCTATCTCATATCATCTCCCTCTCCTCTCTCTAGTATTAAACCTCGCTCTGCCCTTGCCTTTCTCTCACACTCCACTCCTCTCTCAAAAAAAGAGAGAGTATTCATTTTCATTATAGTATAACAAAAAGAGAGAACAAAACAGAAAAAAAGAAGCCATTGCTACTTTTTTGAGTTTTTATTCTTCCCTCTCTTTAATTCTCATCCTCCATTAGAGAAGTTTGAAAACCAAAACCATATTGTGCATACACACACACAAAAAAAAAGAAAAAAAAAAGATTTTTCAGTTGTGAATTGTAATTATGGGCTCAAAAAACCCAACTTGGTGCTCGGTTTTTGGGTTTCTTGTGTTGTTTGTAATTACTTTCGTGGTACCAAATGTCGATGCGACTGTTACTTATGATCAGAAATCTTTGGTCATTAATGGACAAAGAAGAATTCTCATTTCTGGTTCGATTCACTACCCAAGAAGCACTCCTGAGGTACAATTCTCTGTTTTATTACAAAAAAAAAATCATTTTTTCAGCATATGTCGATTCTTGGTAGCTTTAATTTCTCTGTTTTTTTTTTCATATTTAGTTCGAATTTGTAATCTTTTTGTTTGATTTTTCAGATGTGGCCTGATTTAATACAAAAGGCTAAAGACGGAGGTTTGGATGTAATTCAAACCTACGTCTTTTGGAATGGACATGAGCCTTCGCCTGGCCAGGTTCTAAATTTTCACAATTTCAAATATAATTTCTCTCACAAATTAAAGTTTCTAACTCATTATTTTTTGTATTTGGTTTGTTATAGTATTATTTTGAAGACAGGTATGACTTGGTACGATTCGTCAAACTGGTGAAGCAAGCCGGTCTGTATGTGAATTTGCGAATCGGTCCTTACGTTTGTGCCGAATGGAATTTAGGGTATAAATTTTAAATTAATTTTTCATAAGATTAAAATCGTTTTCTCTAATTAATGGGATAGTGATTTCACCACCTTTTTTCAATTGTTGTATTTATTATTATCTTTTTAATTTGTTTTGCAGTGGATTTCCTGTTTGGCTGAAATATGTACCTGGCATCAGTTTTAGGACAGATAATGAGCCATTCAAGGTTTGTTGATACAAAAAAAATCAACACAAAAAATTATTTTATTTTGAGCTCATTTATTGCATATATTTGCATAATAATAATTTGTTATATTTATATATTTATTTATAGGCGGCGATGCAAAAATTCACAGAAAAGATCGTGTCAATGATGAAATCCGAAGGACTGTTCGAGTGGCAAGGCGGCCCAATTATTCTCGCGCAGGTTAAAACATTTCCAAACTTAATTATTTCATTTTCATAGTTCACAAAAAAATATTATATTATATTATTACATCAATATAATTCTTATATTATTTTTTTTGTAATTTTATAGGTTGAAAATGAATATGGTCCAATGGAGTCAGTAATGGGATCCGGTGCAAAATCGTACGCATTTTGGGCCGCTAAAATGGCAGTCGGTACAAATACTGGTGTACCGTGGGTCATGTGTAAAGAAGATGATGCGCCTGATCCAGTCGTAAGTATAAATTGAATAATTTTGAATAATTATAAAGAAATTTATACAATTTCCGATATTTTTTGATATATTAATATTGTATCAGAGCTATCTTTTTTACTAACAAAATAAGGATGACAAGAAAATTTTGAATATTTGTTATATAAATTTTTTTGGGGTGTGATGAAGATGATGGTTCTGATCTAGTCGTAAGAATAATTTTGTATAACTATAATACAATTTTTTTTTGAGAAAAGTCCAATTTTATTCCCTCAACTATTGAATTAGCTCATCATTTTTGATCCCTCAATTTTTTTATGGTGCAATTTTAGTCCCTCAACTATTTAATAGGTGAGTTTTTAGTTCTTCCATCCGTTAAGTGCTTAAGTGTCCGTTAAATATGACACGTAAGCAATGACGTGGCGTATATTCTTAACGCATACAAAATAACGTGTTAATTTTTATTTAACAAATATTGTCACGTTACTAATACCACGTTATTACTTACGTATCAAATTTAACGGACACATAAGCACTTAAAGGATGGAAGGACCAAATATGCACTTATTGAATAATTGAGGGACTAAAATTGCACTAATAGAAAGTTGAGGGACCAAAAATGAGCTAATTTAATAGTTAAGAAGGGCAAAAATGGACTTTTTTTTTTTTTTTTTTGATATAATACCGTGATATAAAGTTTAGAGTTTGTCAAAAATATTTGGTGAAGTTTCCAATAGTCATCAAGTTTTAGTAGACTTGCATGGGTTTTTCACTTTCATATCTTTTGGAGAATAATTTATTTTATTGTTTATATTGAGTGTTTGGTTATATAAGTTAGACTAGTTAGTGTTTGTCAAAAATATTTGTTAAACTTTTTAAATAGTCATAAAGTATCAGTAGACTTGCGTGGGGCCTTTCACTTTCATTTCTTTTGAAAAATATTCTTTTCCTTTTATAAATAAAGCACCAAATATGGATATTTTTTAGTCATTTTCTTTCCGTTGTTATTTTACTACCAGTTCAAGTTATGCTTTTGGTTCCCCCAATTGCCTTTTGTGTATTCATCATTTCAACTAAGTATCATACTAAAGTAATTATCTTATTTACAAACTATATTATTTAATTTTCATATAGATCAACACTTGCAATGGTTTTTACTGTGACTATTTCT
The DNA here is from genome assembly GCA_027726005.1 of Juncus effusus. Classification (NCBI taxonomy): domain Eukaryota; kingdom Viridiplantae; phylum Streptophyta; class Magnoliopsida; order Poales; family Juncaceae; genus Juncus; species Juncus effusus. The sequence goes on along the minus strand of CM050893.1, from coordinate 700,007 downwards.
CGCCAAACAAAGCTTACAAGCCGACCATGTGGACCGAAGCTTGGACCGGATGGTAAACTTTCTTTCATTTGCTTTATCTTTTTCATTTGAATTTCGAACTTCTAATTCATAATTAGGTTAAAACTCTTCAATTTCGGACATAAATTTGTAGGTTTACGGCTTTTGGAGGTGCGGTGCCACACAGACCGGTTGAGGATTTGGCGTTTGGAGTCGCGAGATTTATACAAAAAGGAGGTTCCTTTGTAAATTACTATATGGTAAGAAATTAAACTAAAAAAAATTGAGAAATCGATTTTTTCTATTTTTATGTAAATTCATTATCTCAATAAACATAATTTTTAAATTTTTTCTGCAGTACCATGGCGGAACAAATTTTGGGCGTACGGCTGGTGGTCCATTCATAGCAACAAGTTATGATTATGATGCCCCAATTGATGAATATGGTACGCAAATCATCCCTTAAAAAATATAAAGAATCTACATACAATTAATTTTTGCAATCTTTTCTCTTTATAACAAAGTACTTACAAAGAACAAAGAACAAAAAAAGAGAATAATTTCTTTTTTCAGCTTTAATTTCCCTTTTCTTCAATGTTTAACAAGATTTTCACTCCAATTAATTAGGTCTCTTAAGGCAACCAAAATGGGGCCATTTGAGAGACATGCACAAAGCCATCAAACAAGCCGAGCCGGCCTTAATTTCCGGCGATCCCATGATCCAAAAGCTCGGTAATTACGAAAAGGTAATTCTCAAAATTCAATTAAATAAATACAATTTTAATCATAACAAAATAAACTTATTTATTTATTTATATTTTTCTTGTTAGGCTTATGTATACAAGTCTAAAACGGGCGCTTGTGCGGCTTTTCTTTCAAACTACCATCTGAGTTCTTCATCTAGAGTAATGTATAATGGCCATCCTTACGATCTTCCCGCTTGGTCCATCAGCATTCTGCCAGATTGCAAAACCGCCGTTTTTAATACTGCTACTGTAAGAAATTAATTTACATTCCAAATTTATGTACTTCCTACCAATAAGAAAGATGGTAAAAATTTATTAATTTTTCATATTCTTGTAATAGGTGAAAGAGCCGACGGTTTACCCAAAAATGAGTCCGGTTGGAGGATTTAAGTGGACTTCATTTAGCGAAGATTGGAATGCTTTAGAAGACAATGCTTTTACTAAAAACGGTTTGTATGAACAAATTAGCCAAACGTGGGATAAATCCGACTATCTTTGGTACACTACCTAGTAAGTATCGTACCATTTCATTCATTTCTGAAAAAAACTCATTATATGTATTAATTATTGTATAGTAAAATAAACATTTTCTGTTTTATAATTGTAGTGTTAATATAGCACAAAATGAAAACTTCTTGAAAACTGGCGTCTGGCCATATCTTTCAGTCGATTCGGCTGGTCATGCAATGCATGTTTTTGTCAATGGTCAATTGGCAGGTTAATATTTTATCTTTTGTATTTTTCCTAAAGAAAATAATATTAATTTATAAATGAAGTTTTTTGCTTATTTCTTTTATTGGTTTTATAGGTAAAAGTTTTGGTGGTTATAACAATCCTAAAATACAATACGGTGGAAATATTAAAATGTGGGGTGGTAGTAACAAAATCTCTATTTTGAGCACCGCTGTTGGTCTGGCTGTAAGTTTTAAACCTATATATATATATATATATATATATATATATATATATATATATATATATATATATATATATATATATTTTTTATTTATTTATTTATTATTTTTTTTATTTTATTTTAAGTTTTAAACCTATATTTAAATCTAATATTCAAATATTTGGATCTAAAATCATTTTAATTTGATATAAATTTAAATTTTTATTCTTTCAGAATGTTGGTACACATTTTGAGAATTGGAATACTGGTGTGCTTGGTCCAGTTAGGTTATCAGGACTTAATGAAGGAACTAGAGATTTGTCAAACCAAAAATGGACATACCAGGTAAAAATTGTGTAAAAAATTTATTTTCCTCAATATTTATATATTATATTATATTAATTTTACATTATTTTTATTCTTTTTTTAGATTGGTCTTAAAGGAGAAAATTTAGGGATTCATACAACGAGTGGAAGCTCTTCGGTTGAATGGGGCGGCCCGTACGGAAATATAGCTTTAACTTGGTACAAGGTTAGTAAATTTTTCATTTCAAACCCGATATTTTTCCAAAATTTGAAACATTTGTTAATAAAAAAAAACACAAATTTTCACAATCTATATAAAACAACAATTTATTATTTTTTGCCTACAAAACACCCTTTTTTTTGCCAAAAAAATAAATTATTATCTTTTTTATGGATGTTTTGTTTATTTTTACATTTAGTCTTACTTCAATGCACCGGCCAGTAACGACCCACTTGCGCTAGATATGAGCAGCATGGGAAAAGGACAAATTTGGGTCAACGGTCAAAACATCGGTCGGTACTGGTCGGCTTATAAAGCAAGTGGAGATTGCAGCGCATGCAGTTACGCTGGAACTTACAGAGAGACCAAGTGTCAGACCAATTGTGGCGACTCATCTCAAAAATGGTACGCTAATTTGTTACAATCCAATTATAAACTGTTTAATAAGTTAATAACCCTAAAACTAAACCCTAATAGTGTAGATAAACTCCTAATTATGCGTTAGTAACATAAAAATCTTTTTTTAACATAATAAGAACATTATATGCATTGAATGTGAGAATAAAATGGTGCCGTTTATAACATTCATCCTCCCAAAATTAATATGCTAAATTTAAATTTTGTTTAATAATTGATATATTATTTTGATTTTATTAGGTATCATGTGCCGAGATCTTGGTTGAACCCAAGTGGAAACTTGTTGGTTGTGCTTGAAGAATGGGGAGGTGATCCGTCTGGAATTACGTTAGTAAAAAGAACGACCTAAATAAGAACATAATGTGATTAAATGTGAATAATTGGCCACGATATATAAAAATAATAGGTATACAAATTACGTATACTGTCGTTATTTTTAATATTTATAAGGCTAATTTGGTAATTAGCCAAAAGTGCAGTTGCAGGAACTGCAATTGCGTAAATTATAGAAAGTTGTTTCTTTTTGGGGAGGGTAAATTATTAGATTTAATTATTGTTGTTGTTATAATTATTTATGTCGAGTAAATTATGATATAAGAGAGAACTTGTGGTATGTTTTTCTTTGTTGTAAAGATTTTATAATAATGTCAGTTAATAAAATTATAGTTTTTTCTCTCATTTTATGTCTCCGTATCAATTTTTTTTTTTAATATTTTTGCAAAGTATATAGATTTGAAAATAGTATATAGTTTAATAAAACGGTATATATAATTTATTAAAAATTATATGAAAGCAGTATATAATTGTATAAAGATAATATAATTTTTATAAAAAATAGTATATGATTTTGTTGAGTTGAAAAGGAACAACTGATCCTGTTTTTATCCTGGCTATGTGACACTTCAAAGTGTAACTGAAAATCAATTAAAATTGCTAGATTTGGACAAGTCAGAAATTTCAAATGATTTTTTTTTTGGAAAGAAAAAAAACTTTATTTATTATTAGTCTGAAAGTAGAAAGAAAAAAAAGGGCACTTAGCTGACATGGGTCCCTTTTCTAGCTCAATTTTGTTGGCATTAATTTGACTTTACCAAACATATGATCTGTCTATTTTGTTGCAATTGCGCAAAATGTAAATTTACATTCAGCCTTTCAAATTACAACTATCAAATTTGAAGTTTGACCTTTCTGAACTCAAAATCTATCAAATATGTTCATCTAAACATGAAAAAAATGTCAAACTTATCAAATAAATTTAAGGTTCATAGTGTAAATTTGATACTCTTTGAGTTTTGGGATTGGTATAGAGGCTTGATGTATTTATGAATTTTCCAACAAAATATTGCAACAATTAATGTACAATATGATAATATGGGGACCATTTCTGTTACATTATTATCATGCAATAATTAAATCACTCTGTATATTTGGACCATTATAAATCAAATGGAGCTTAGTAAGACAAAGGGGATGTTATAATATTGCAGTATCATAAATATCCAATGTCTGATGTGAAAAATGCAATTGAGCAACAAATAAAAATATACAACTTAGTAGAGATATTAATTTAGTCACTAATACATCTATGTTTGAGCACAATCAATACTCTAAAATGATACTAATTTAGTCACATTATTTATATACTCAATTTTATATTCTAATTTTGTTTTCAAATTTACCCACCAATTCCTACTCATTCCACGATCATTCACCAACGAAATTGATAATCATTCTCACTTAACAACTTTTTTTTTTGTAAAAAAACGAAAAGTTCAAATGTCTCTTGCGTAATTCTATTGTATAATTCTATTGATCAAAATCCGATTATAACCAGCATTGTAATAATTTCAAAAGTGATAAAATAAAGATACAAAAGGCCGGTGCCGCCGGCAGTCAATCACCACAGAGAGATGGGGCAAGTGTCGCACTAGCTATTTAGTGGCTACGCTCTCTTAACTACTTTAAAATCAAATCCCTTATAGTACTAATATTAATCATGAAAACGTAAATCAAATTGAGATAATATTGTTTAATTTAGATATCTGGAAGGTGGCATGCAGCTTTCACAAATATCTATCATAATTTTGGCTCCATATGCATGGCCATTATAATCATAATACAAAGATGAAGTAGTTACGCAATCAAAAGCATAAAATCATGCATTTTGTGAACTCAATCAATTTAGGGTGGTTAGCTAGCTAATCAATTGTATGAAAAAGAACTTCAATAATGCCAGCCAACCAACCAAGTCATGATGTTAACTTAAACATGTTCCAACTTAAAGTAACTTAACCAATCTCACTAAATCTACTTTTACTCCTAGAAGGATCAGCTCTGGTAAATCTTGAACATAAATAATGTACGGACAGAAGTTTCTTTCCAATGCTAAATAGATTCGTAAACTAGCTTCAAAAAATAAATAGATTCGTAAACTAGTTTGAAGAGATCAAATATATATACACATGTGATATCTGATTTTTCTTGTACGATCATGATTGTGCAACTAAAAAGATTAGTTCAAAATGTGGTTAAAACCATATTTATTATGTAGTAAGACCCGTTATATTAGATTAGATTATGCAAAAAAATATTTCTTTCAACAAAATAACTCTCTTGAGAGGTCACTTGAATAACTCGGAAAGATAGGACACAATGGCAGGCTGCTATCATTTAACTCCACTTCAATTCACTTCTCTTTTGCAGTTGTTGGATGGTCCATTCCAAATCCGTACATTGCAACATTTTATTTATTTTTGTCTAGCATTTTCACACAAAAAAAAGAAAATATATCAACATGTAAAACTACTATTTTCAAGTCATACCCAATATATTTTTTTTTTGAATGCGAGATTGAGATACCCAAAAATTTGTTTTTACACTTTTTACAAATGCATATTGAGCAAGATCCGAAGTACCCAAAACTTTCATTAATATAGTATTAATCTAGTAGCAAAAGTTTGCTGGCTCAAACAGTAAGTCACCTTCGAATTTCGTAGAAGTCCCAAGTTCAAGTTTAAATAAAAATAATTTTGTTTAGCATATATTTAGCAAAATCTACCAATTAACATATTGTAGGTTCGATCTCAAAAAAAAAAATCAAGTTAGTAATTAATATTAAACATTTGAATCTCAAAAAAAGACATTGTTAAGCATTTACTAATCATAGGAACTAAAATTTGAATTTCCTAAGAATGAAGAGACTTCTTTGTAACTTTCAACAATGTAGATATATTTGCAATTTAAGAATAACGCAAACGTTTTCCCTTTTTCTTTTTCTTTTTTTTTTTTTTTTTTTTGCAAATTTATGAATTAAAAAACAATTATTCAAAAATGTATAAATTGGGCTCTAAAATATATCAGCCTTTATTATTATTTATGACCCACTTAAGATCATTCCAAGCCCATTTCCAATTTCCCTCCCAATTCAAAACAAAGAAAGAAACAGAGGAAGAGAAAGCTCAAAGAGCTTCAACAATGGAGCAATTCCTACCTCTCTTCCAACTCTTTCTCTCATCTCCTTCTCCTTCACTCTCATCCCTCAACTCTCTCTTCCTCTCTCAACAACCTCCATTAACCTCCTCCTTCCTCTCTCTCCTCCTCTCTCCAGTTCCCTCTCGACCCTCTCTCAAACTCCTCCAAACTCTCCCTCATCCTCTCCAGTCCATCATCCTCTCCTTCCTCTCCAGTTCCCGTCTCCATTTCGACCCCCTTCTTCTCCGTTCTCTCGCTTCTCACGTTGTTAACTCCCCTGTTTCAAGCTTTTGGGTTAAAAATGCTGCTCGCAACCTGCTCGATGAAATGCCTGATGGGTTTTTATCCAATGATAGCTTATTCTTTGATCTGCCAGATTGGCTTAGAGAAGAATTTAATGATGAAATGCATGAAAAGCCTTGTTTATCTTGGCTTCCTTTTGATAATTCTAGCTTGCCAATGAAGAGAATCGAGCATTTTTTGGTACCAAAAAAGGAACAAAAATTTCGATCTGTTACTTCTGTTATTTCTTCACCCGTACCGGTACTGGTACATTCATCGCCTTTAAATAGTCATGAAATTGAAATGGCAATGGATCTTAAAAGAGAGATTGGTACGGTCGAGTCGGTACAAGAAGCAATTGCAGTGGCCAAAAAAATGCAAGAATTATGCACAAAAAACCAAAATATATTAGAAATTTTGAACTTAATTGAACCGTGGGAAATAAATGATGACATGGCGAGAATTCTCTTATCAAACCTCTCATTTGAAACGGAAAAAGAATTACCAACCAAAAATCTCAATTATAAATCCCTTATTCTATCTTCTGTTATCCTTCCGAAATTTCTACTTTTGCAAAAACAACCCTCATCTATTTTAATTTCTACCGCTTTGGAATTTTGCAAAGAACACCCTGTTTCAGCCGTAGATTCAATTTTAATCCCTTTAATTTTTCAGAAAGAAGGGTTAAATATCCCTCTTTGTGATTTAATCACAAAAATCATAAAGGATTGCTTGCACCCTTTACAAATTTCCTTTTTCATCCAAAAATTATTATCAAATAACTATAGAGAAAGAAAATTCATATGCTTGAATAAGCATTTGGGATATATTTCGAATGAATTGGTATGGAATGAATCTTTGTTTCAATTATTTTACAACATGATGAATAGAGATAAAGATATTTTTCTGACGCCTGATTCAATTGAGAAATTGGTTTTGGTGATTGAAGAATCGGCTCCTAAATTTGCAAAATCTTTGAAATTTGGGAATTTTATGCTCTGTTTTCTGATGAAATTTGGGAATAAATTGAAATCTGAAAAGGATTTGTTGGAGCGATCGGCTGAAAAAACAGATACATTTGTGACGAAAGCTATTTTAGCTAAATTGCATGCGATATTAGTTTGATTTTTTGTGTTTGTTCATTTTGCCTTGTCTTTGTTGAGATTTAATTGACATGTTTCAATGGACAAATTGACTGTTTCAAGTCAAAAATATTGTCATTCACTATCATTCAATGTTCAATTTTCTTATTCAAATTAGGATGCCTCTCTATTAGATCTCTAAAATATATCCCATTCTTATATTTATTATTTATTAATTATTATATATACTGTACTTCATATTTATATTTAAAATATATAAATATATTAAAAGATGTAATAAAATTATGTTGACTAACTATTACACAAACTAATTCACCAACTATCTCACTTGTTTTTGGGTCTTACAAGTACACAAAGATAAAACACACACACACACACACACACACACACATATATATATATATATATATATATATATATATATATATATTAAAAGTTCCTAAATATTATTATTTTTTCTTTTTTTCGTTTTTTCCCCATTGTTTAGGCCAACTCAGACCATGTTTCCCATTTCTTAGTTTTTTCAGTTGAATTAATAAAAAAAAGCACTTGCTGGCTGAATTAATCAAATAAATACAAATTGCTCATAGAATTAATAAAAATATACAATTTGCTCGTTTTTTGACATTATTTGTGAATGTCAAATGATTACAGTTAAGCAATAGGATTAGCACGTTGAGCCTCCGGTATTTGTTAATGTTAAATAGTACCATTTGAATTATTATTATTATTATTATTATTATTATTATTATTATTATTTAGGCCTTACCTGAGGAATTTTTTTTGCTATTTTTTTGAGGAATTCTTTTTGTTGATTAAGCTGGAAATGCATAGAGTTAAGCAATTTTCTATATATAACCTCCTCAATTTTCTTATTAATAAAGAAGATATAATTTTCAATTTACTTCTCATTATAACTTTGTTTTGTGTTGTAAATCCCACCTCAGACAAAAGAAACGGGATAACAAATTTTGCTCTAGTTTTATGCAGCTTTTTAGTGATTATAGAACCGAATTCAAAATCTTGTTCTGTTTAGTTTAAGAAGTTTAAGAAGGGATTTGTATCTCCGAACTAAGTGAAAGAAATAATCTGAAAATCTGCTGGCAGTGTGAAAGTCGTAATATAATATGACGTGCTCTCATCAACATGGTACCAACTTTCTCTCATCAGGAGGCTTATTTACTTGTCAAAATAAAATAAATTATTATTAACCTAGAAATCTCAAGCAAAGAAAAAGATTAAAAAACTAGCTAGTTGATCAAAATACAATGTGCCAGCCAACTATTCCAAATGTCAAATATAAAAGTCAATATTCTTAGGCATTAAGAGAATTAGATCTTATTGAAATAGTGTAAAGATTATAACACAATATATAGGTACAATAAAACTGGTTATATGATAAATAGTATATAAAAAGTACTAACAAACTTGAATGAGGCATTTTTACTCAAAAAAAAGTACTAACAAAATAGTATATAATTATAAGAGTAAAACTATATATAAATGTTACAACATATGTAAGAAATTGAATATATTTATATGTTATGGACCTATGGTGATGCAAGATTTGAAGCTATAGATTCATAATACAAATTGATCAACAGATGTGCAAGAGACTTGCATTGCGACTACCCTTATTAATTCTTTTGGAAAAAACATGCTTAATTAAAGTCATTTGCTTGTTTCCATTTCCCCAGATCGATCCTAATTTTTTGCTGACCCTTTCGAATTTTTTAATCATCACTACAAATAGCACATACATGCAGTAATTTCTTCATTGGCCTCTCCATATATCTACAAAACTAGAAAAAACTTAATCACAAAAATTTTGCAAAGAACACCCTGTTTCAGCCGTAGATTCAATTTTAATCCCTTTAATTTTTCGGAAAGAAGGGTTAAATATCCCTCTTTGTGATTTAATCACAAAAATCATAAAGGATTGCTTGCACCCTTTACAAATTTCCTTTTTCATCCAAAAATTATTATCAAATAACTATAGAGAAAGAAAATTCATATGCTTGAATAAGCATTTGGGATATATTTCGAATGAATTGGTATGGAATGAATCTTTGTTTCAATTATTTTACAACATGATGAATAGAAATAAAGATATTTTTCTGACGCCTGATTCAATTGAGAAATTGGTTTTGGTGATTGAAGAATCGGCTCCTAAATTTGCAAAATCTTTGAAATTTGGGAATTTTATGCTCTGTTTTCTGACGAAATTTGGGAATAAATTGAAATCTGAAAAGGATTTGTTGGAGCGATCGGCTGAAAAAACAGATACATTTGTGACGAAAGCTATTTTAGCTAAATTGCATGCGATATTAGTTTGATTTTTTGTGTTTGTTCATTTTGCCTTGTCTTTGTTGAGATTTAATTGACATGTTTCAATGGACAAATTGACTGTTTCAAGTCAAAAATATTGTCATTCACTATCATTCAATGTTCAATTTTCTTATTCAAATTAGGATGCCTCTCTATTAGATCTCTAAAATATATCCCATTCTTATATTTATTATTTATTAATTATTATATATACTGTACTTCATATTTATATTTAAAATATATAAATATATTAAAAGATGTAATAAAATTATGTTGACTAACTATTATACAAACTAATTCACCAACTATCTCACTTGTTTTTGGGTCTTACAAGTACACAAAGATAAAACACACACACACACACACACACACATATATATATATATATATATATATATATATATATATATTAAAAGTTCCTAAATATTATTATTTTTTCTTTTTTTCGTTTTTTCCCCATTGTTTAGGCCAACTCAGACCATGTTTCCCATTTCTTAGTTTTTTCAGTTGAATTAATAAAAAAAAGCACTTGCTGGCTGAATTAATCAAATAAATACAAATTGCTCATAGAATTAATAAAAATATACAATTTGCTCGTTTTTTGACATTATTTGTGAATGTCAAATGATTACAGTTAAGCAATAGGATTAGCACGTTGAGCCTCCGGTATTTGTTAATGTTAAATAGTACCATTTGAATTATTATTATTATTATTATTATTATTATTATTATTATTATTTAGGCCTTACCTGAGGAATTTTTTTTGCTATTTTTTTGAGGAATTCTTTTTGTTGATTAAGCTGGAAATGCATAGAGTTAAGCAATTTTCTATATATAACCTCCTCAATTTTCTTATTAATAAAGAAGATATAATTTTCAATTTACTTCTCATTATAACTTTGTTTTGTGTTGTAAATCCCACCTCAGACAAAAGAAACGGGATAACAAATTTTGCTCTAGTTTTATGCAGCTTTTTAGTGATTATAGAACCGAATTCAAAATCTTGTTCTGTTTAGTTTAAGAAGTTTAAGAAGGGATTTGTATCTCCGAACTAAGTGAAAGAAATAATCTGAAAATCTGCTGGCAGTGTGAAAGTCGTAATATAATATGACGTGCTCTCATCAACATGGTACCAACTTTCTCTCATCAGGAGGCTTATTTACTTGTCAAAATAAAATAAATTATTATTAACCTAGAAATCTCAAGCAAAGAAAAAGATTAAAAAACTAGCTAGTTGATCAAAATACAATGTGCCAGCCAACTATTCCAAATGTCAAATATAAAAGTCAATATTCTTAGGCATTAAGAGAATTAGATCTTATTGAAATAGTGTAAAGATTATAACACAATATATAGGTACAATAAAACTGGTTATATGATAAATAGTATATAAAAAGTACTAACAAACTTGAATGAGGCATTTTTACTCAAAAAAAAGTACTAACAAAATAGTATATAATTATAAGAGTAAAACTATATATAAATGTTACAACATATGTAAGAAATTGAATATATTTATATGTTATGGACCTATGGTGATGCAAGATTTGAAGCTATAGATTCATAATACAAATTGATCAACAGATGTGCAAGAGACTTGCATTGCGACTACCCTTATTAATTCTTTTGGAAAAAACATGCTTAATTAAAGTCATTTGCTTGTTTCCATTTCCCCAGATCGATCCTAATTTTTTGCTGACCCTTTCGAATTTTTTAATCATCACTACAAATAGCACATACATGCAGTAATTTCTTCATTGGCCTCTCCATATATCTACAAAACTAGAAAAAACTTAATCACAAATCACCATGGCCAAAACCAACACCTCCCAAGAACTTTCCCCCGCCGGCCTGCCGATAAAGGAGATACCTGGTAGCTACGGCATACCATTTTTCTCTGCGATTCACGACCGGCTAAATTTCTACTATTTCCAAGGCCCATTGGCCTTTTTTAGGTCCCAAGTTGTAAAACACAATGCCACGGTGGTGCGACTCAACACGGCGCCCGGCCCGTTCATCGCTAAGGACCCTCGTGTTGTCGCCCTACTGGATTCCACCAGTTACAGAGTCCTCTTCGACCCGTCTAAAGTTGATAAGACTGACACTTTTGTCGGTACGTATGTCCCATCCTGGTCTTTAACTGCTGGTATCCGTCCAGTATCGTATCGCGACGCCACCGACCCGGAACATACATCTCTAAGGACCTTAATTTTGTACATTCAAACATCTCGTAAAATGCATTTCATCCCTTGCTTTCACGAAGTATATTCTTCACTATTCGATAAAATAGAGGTAACGTTAAACAAGTCCGGCCCAGTTGTGTTCAACGACATGAACAATGCAGCGGTCTTTGATTTCATGTGCGGTGCATTCTTCGGAGGCGAATTACCTAGTGTTTCCATTGGTCCCTCTGCCACGAATAAGGCAACGACGTGGCTCTTTTTCCAATTCCATCCATTGTTTGCCAAGGTTTCAAATTTTCTTCCATGGCTTTTGGAAGATCTTCTGATACACACCTTTCCCTTTCCAAATTTCCTCGTCCGATCAGATTATAAAGCCCTAGAGACTTATTTCTCTAAGGTAGCTGGATCCATCCTCGACAAGGCCGAAGAACTCGGCATCTCACGTGATGTTGCTTTGCCTAACCTCATTTTTATTACTCTAGCTAATGCGTTTCCGGGGATCAAGGGCATGTTCATGGTAATTTTAAAATGGCTCACGTTATGCGGGCCCACACTGCATGATAAACTCGTGCAAGAAATTCGATCCGTGGTTAAGTCCGGTAAAGGGCCTGTAAGCCCGTCAGTTTTGGATAAAATGCCCCTTGTTAAATCGTTTGTATCTGAGTGTCTACGGTTAAATCCGCCAGCTGAATACCAGTATGGACGTGCTAGGACTGATCTGATTATTGAAAGTCACGATGCGGCCTATAAGGTAAAGAAGGGGGAACTTTTAGCTGGGTACCAAACAATTGCGACAAGAGATGAAAAGGTATTTCCAAATGCCGACGAGTGCATACCAGACCGATTTGTGGGGGAAGAAGGGCAAAAGCTTCTTAAATATGTGTACTGGTCGAACAATGCGGAGACAGCTGAACCAACTGCAAGTGATAAACAATGTCCCGGTAAAAACACGGGATTGTTGCTCGGACGTGCTTTTGTTGCAGAGTTTTTTCTCCGTTATGACACTTTCACGGCTGACATTGGTGAAGTGCCGCTTGAGCCGAAGATAACGTTCAAGTCTTTCACAAGGGCCTCAGGGAACTAATATGTTTCTATTAAATGTTGGTCTTGATTTATTTGAGATGTGTGCTAAATTTGCTGATTCTTTTTTCCCTTTTGTTACATGGAGAGGGCTCAAAGTGCATTTGCTGTGTTTCTTTATTTTGTTGTCTTTATTGTTAAGTGTTAATTAATTTATGTTTCCCTTATTGTTACAAATTATTGTATTATGTACTCTATATACTCTTTCTACCTTATATATTATTCTTCTTGATGTACTTTCTGTATCCTCTATATAATTTCTACATGCACTTTTTATATGCAGGGCAATCATCTTTTTTTAACTATCCAACAATAATCAGTAAAATCAATGAATGGCTCAAACCCTAGCTTTAAGTGCAATAAAACCTTGGAGCTTGCAAAAAATACACTACTATCATCAGCTTTAATCAATGTTGTAGAAATCAGAAGTTAGAACTAGTCGGCAGCTCCAAAAATTTCCGACTAGGGGACTAGTCAAGATTAATCGAAGTTAGTCGGAATTAGTCAATTCATATTAGTCGGACTGTATTTGTATATTATTTTTTAAAATAAAATTAACATTTAGATCTTAATTACACATAAATATCTTAATAATTGGTCAATTGTTTCACAATTCCATATTTTAAAATCAAATTACCATACAACAAAATTAGAACATAAATATAAAAAAAAAAAAAAAAATTTGGGCTAGGCTGGACCGCGAAAATGTAATAAAAGGGCCTTTTCGTTTAGATTCTCCCAATACCCATATCCAAATCCACATATCATGATTCCTTTGTTAATGTAGAACTTTTTTGTTACTTTGCTATTCTTTTGTAATTTTTTTTGTCATTGATTGTTAAATGTTTTGAAAAAGGTGATTTATCTATATTTGAGTATCGGCACGAATATCTGAAATGAATCTGTATTACTATTCATATTCGAAAATATCCGAACCGTATTTATAACTCGACTGAATCCATATCTGATGTTATTCTTATTTGTATCTCGGAAAAATAATACGTATACATATATAATATGGCAACTATCTGAATCATATACGCTCCATTTGCGCCCCTAATCAAGGCTCAAGACATGCGAACTAACTGTACTTCTAAATTCTTTACGTTAATATGTTAATATTAGGTGGCAAAAGCAGGCGAATTACCTCTAACTCGTGCTCTACTGTGAGTATAAGAAATTTATGATTAATTATAAATAAAGTCATATATATTACGGACTACGGTCAATGACTCGTATTTCGGTTAATTAAGTGAATAATATAAGAATACAAAAGTTTGTTGATTAATTTTTTATAAGAATCAAAATAATTGTTGCAATAAAAAGGAATCTTCATTTAATTTTTATAAAGAGTCTCTTCATTTAATAATTTTTTTTGGTAATATATCACTTTTAATCGAATAATGAAATTTATTTAAAAAATATTCATTATAATATATTAGTTTTTCTTATGTATGATGGGCTCATCGAAATCAATTTTGTCTAAAAATATATTATAAAATTTTATTAACATAAAAAATCATTCTCTAAGATGGTGTTTTCTTTAAATACATAGTTTGCATATTTTTTTTTATAAATTTAATTTATATAAACATTTAAGTCGGGGACTATGTTATCATGGAGCTCAATGTGAAGAAAAATTAAAAAACTTATATATAATGATTTAAGAAAAAAAAATTATATTTAATTAATTGCTACTATTTTTTTAGAAAAAAGAGACATAAAATAAAAGAAATATGAAGAGACTCTTTTTAAATAGTCTATAATTTTTTTTTCTATTATTCATTTATAGACAATAGTGTGATTTTTAAATCTCTTCATCCTTAACAAATTAAGAATTCAGGCCGTTAAATTCGCATTTAATGGTTGCAACAAAGTGGGGAAATGATATCGACAGGAAAAAAATATTACTTACTACAAAAAAAATTAATCTAAAATGATACTTTTACCCCTATTAATTAGATAGACAAATTATAGAAAGTAGAATTCAAATTGACTCCAAATCCATCCAATTCAAATTGACTCCAAATTCATCGCGTAATATTTTGTATTAAGTTTCCATAAGTGAACATTAATTAGCATTAAATTTATATTTATCTTTATTGAATAATTTGTGCGCAACAACATTATTTCATAGAAAGATGAATCTGAATGTTTTTTTTAGAAAAATCTCTGACTCTTATATTGTAATTAAGTTTTCTACAATAATAAAAATAAGATGAAAAATATTAAGATCAATCTTATTTCTTGATTCAAAAAAATAAGCAAAAACATTCTTGAAAACGCAAACTGTTTCAAGCATCTCACTACGGGTATTAAACTCAAGAGGTAAAAGTTGGATATCGTTGTTACTTTCACCACCATGTTGTATGGGATTATTAGTATCCATATGTTTAGTAAAACAAGTAATTAGATCAAATATAAAATATAATTCAAATAATCAATATAGAGATGAGGAAGTAGAATCAAGCTTGATAAGAATCTCTCCGTAATTTTGTATGACTAAATATTCATATTACTAAAATTTATTTCCAATTCTGTATTGTTAGAATATACGAATATACAAATTTCTCTCATTTATTGCAAAAGATTTTTGAGATTATTTCCATAAAACTTGTATCTATTTAATAGGGGTAAAAGTGTCATTTTAGAGTAATTTTTTATGTAGCAAGTAATATTTTTTTTTGTCGATATCACTACCCAATAAAATGAGAATGATGGTGTGACATTTTGAGAGTGATTTAAGAGGGAGTGAAATAACTAATATATGAATAGCTACAACAATATATAAAACATATAAAATCAGATTTGAATGAATAATTAAGATGTAAACATTTTTTTTATCATTGAACGACAAAATTATTTTGACTGGTGACCTCTTGAGAAAGCTCAAAAGGACTTGAAAAAAAATATTTTTTTTGTTGATATTTTTTCTAAAAATCTGTTTTTCTAAGAAATATTGAAAAAGCTATTTCTCAAAGGTAATTTTCTGAATTTTTATAGAATATTTAAAAAAAAAACAATCTGAAATTTTTTTACATTATATAAATCACGTTATTGCTTACATTTTAAATGTAATTAACTTAAATACTTAACGGATGAAAGGATAAAAATGACTTATATAATAGTTTAAAGATTAAAATTGGACCGAGAAAATGTTGAAGGATAAGAAATGCGCCATTTTAATAATTCAGGAACCAAAATCAGACTTTTCTCATTACAATATTTTAATTAGGCTTGCCAAGCACATGTCTCCAAAATTATTGTGACCAGTCATATAAATATTCATTGCTATATCTGATCACGTTACTATAATTAGCATATGCATTACAAATATTTGATTAATTTTAATGATATTTGTGATATTATTTAGTTACAACTTACATGCATTACATACATAACCACCTCTATAAATAGTACATGCATATGTTACATATATCTCAGCATTAGTCTCCATCTTACAAGTACACAATACAAAACTTGAAAGAACTAATCACAAACCACCATGGCCAAAATCAACACCTCTGAAGAACTTTCTCCCTCCGGCCTGCTGATAAAGCCGATACCTGGTAGCTAAGGTGCCATACAATTTTTCTCAGCGATACACACAGCCGGCTAAATCATATTTCCAAGGCCCCTTTAACTTTTTTAAGTCTCACATAGCAAAACACAATTCCACAGTGGTGCGACTCAACGCACCACCCGGCCCGTTCCTTATTCGGGACTCTCGTGCTATTGCCCTACTAGATGCCTCAAGTTACAAGGTCCTCTTCGACTCGTCTAAAGTTGATAAGACTAACCTTCTTGTAGGTACATTTGCCCCCTCTTTGTCTTTTACATCAGGTATCCGTCCAATATCATACCACGATACGACTGATCCGTTACATACTTCTTTAAAAACTTTAATTTTGCACCTTTTGGCTTCTCATAAAGAGTACCTTACCCCTTGCTTCCATGAAATATATTCTTCTGTTTTCGACCAAATAGAAACAACAGTAAACACGTCCGGACCAATTGAGTTTAATAAAATAAATAACATGGCTGTCCTTGAGCAGGGTCTCGAATCTGGCCCTTAGAAGATCTTTTATTACGCACCTTTCGCCTTCCATCATTCCTAATCCGATCCGATTATAAAATGCTAGAGGCTTAGTTTTCTAAAGTCATGAGCAAGTCCATACTGGATAAGGCCAAAGAACTGGGCATCTCAGGTCATGTTGCTTTGCACAACATCATGTTTGTAACCATAGCTAATGCATTTACTGGTACCAAGGGCATGTTTACGTTAATTTTAAAATGGCTTGTAGAATGCGGGCCAGCATTGCATAGTAAACTTGTGCAAGATGTTCGATCAGTAGTACAATCCCACAATGGGCCTGTAACCCTGTCAGATTTGCAGAAAATGCATCTGGTTAAGTCCTTTGTATATGAAGTGCTTCTAAACCCGCCAGCTGAGTACCAGTATGGATATGATAGGACCAATCTAATAATTGAAAGCCATGATGCGGCATATAAGGTGGGAATTGTTACTTGGTTACCAGACAATCGCGACAAGAGACGAGAAGGTGTTTCCAAATGCTGAAGAGTGCATACCAGACCGATTTCTGGGGGAAGAATGGGAAAAACTTTTGAAATACGTATACTGGTCAAACAATATGGAGACAGTTGAACCAACTGCAAGTGATAAACAATGTCCTGGTAAAAACACCGCAGTGTTGCTCGGATGAGCTTTTGTTGCGGAGTTGTTTCTCCGTTATGATACATTCATAGCTGATGTTGGTGAACTGCCGCTCGAGCCTAAAATAACGTTCAAATCCTTTGCGAGGGCCTCGGCTAATTAATAAATAGGTATCTTTTAAAGTTTTTAATTTATTTGAGGTTGAGATGTGTGTAAAATTTGTTATGTTTCTTTTCTTTGGAGTTGCCTTAATTGATTGCATATTGTGTACTTGTTGTTCCATCCAAATTGTCATCTTAATGCTTTGTTTAAGTATATTGTTTTCATTTATAAACACTTATTTTTGTATTAGTTACCTTATCTGGTTTGGAGTCATTATACTCATTAGGTCGAGTAATTGTCAGTATTTTCAAATTGGGCCAGATTTACTGCACATGCCTCAGATAATTTTCTCAAACTAGTTTGAATTGCTTTCATCTTGTAAGCCTAGATTTCTTTTGGATTATGGTTCTTCTGAGCAAATCCTGGGCCTTTATAAGGCCTCGTACAATGCAACTTACACAATTAAATTAAAATCATGAAGTTGTAACTGGTCCAAAAGCCTAGATAACATACATGGAGGTTGAAATTTTTTTCCAAATGTATGGAGGTTGAATATTTAATAAATCATTTCTCACAACATATATTAGTTCATCTCATTATACAAGGACAAGGATGTTTATTTTACAAAATTCGAGGTTGAATAAGAAATATTTGTTATTCAAAATTTAATATAATCATTTAACTGAGAAAGAGACGAAAACGACTAATTGAATAATTAAGGATTAAAAAATTATCAAATAATAGTATAGGCCGAAAAAAATGCAATGATTGCGCAAATCTTTTTCAATATATCAGTATTAAAAGATGACTAACAAAATTTCATGTAGAGAGATTTATTCAAAGATCAGAGATTGAATAAAACATGAAATGATTGCAAACAGTGACAGAACTTGACTGAAAATATTAGAAGGTCAGAAAAATTTCTCTCCATTAATTAATATTATACAAAGTTTTTGGGGACTAAATACATAAAAATACAAATATTTTAAAATTTCATTCACTAAAAAAGAAACTGATTTATACTGGTCTGTCAAAATCTTGAAACATCCACGACCCTTTCGGATCTCCGTTCTCGATCACTGACTGCAAGTTCCCAGCAAAAATGTGTCGGCAGCGCGGCATGGAATTGAATCCCTGTTCCCAACTACTTCAATTTAAATCCTCACATGTCATTCCCTCAAAAACAAAAATCCTCACGTCATAATAATGAAGGTATTGGGCAACCAAAAACGTAGGGATTCTTTCTAACTATTCAGAAATTTTAGGGGTTTTCCTAAAAAAATCCCCTTCAATTTATCTATAGAGCATGATAAATGATAATGATGGTACGACCAAAAATATATTTCTTAAATACTCATAAAAGTTAGGGTTTTTTTTCGAAAGTTGTTTAATTGCACATGGCGTGGCATGGTAATGAGGGGCATGGGCCTGGACTTCCTCTGTTCCTCCACACGTCAATTATTGAGTATCAAATCCTCTGTTATTATAAAGAGATTAAATAAATTATACCAAGTCTGAGTTGGAATCTGTACCTCTCATATGAGAGTGAGAGAGATTAGAAACACTATTTGCTGTTTGATTGATTTTATCTAATCAAACTTATTGAATAAAAAAACCAGGAATATTATGAACTGAAATGATATTTTCTAACTGAACGATCACTTATTTGTTCATATATGCCAATGACATCAAAATTAATTTTTGAGTTTTATGACTAGTTGGGGCCTTTATTTGTAATTTGATAAATATTCTTTTTGAGGTAATTTTTAATTTATAAATATATTTAGTTTTCCAAAAGGATATAAAGGATTTTTCTCTCTAAGAAGTTGTTTAGGGGTGTATTTTTGCTTTATTTGTTCGATTTATTCAATTCATATTGATTTGAAAATTTATGGTATTCGACTCTTATAGTTCGTGATTTGATTTGCCAAACCGTATAAAAACATTTGGCCAATAATATACTTACTATTTCTTAATTGCTTTCCTAATTTTATAATAATTATATGTCTGAATGATGAATTTTAAATTTAAGCTGGTATTTTCTTGTTGTTTGGTTAATTTAAGCTGGTATAATAATTTCAACGGAGTTGCCTCAAATTATCGAGCTATTGTCACAAAAATCATCAAAAGAATGCTCGAGTGGAGGAATAATGGTTAATGACATTATCTGATTGAGTGAAGTAGAGTTGTAGAAAAATTGTAACTGTCATATATCCTTCTTAATTCTATTTTCTATTTTTTTTTTTAATTGGAAATGTGATTACTGGTTGTAAATACGAACGCTTTATTTTTTAATATAAGCAATAATAGACGATCGTCTATTACGTATTCTCAAAAAAAAAAAATTCACTTTGGTTTGTAATTTGGTTCAAAAACTGACCCCCAACATAGATATGTTTTTTTTGGCTAAGAAATGGTTTATTCTTAATCAAACTGGAAGATAAATTATGAACTTGGACCAAAATTGTATCAAATTCATTTCTTTTACTCATAATTTTTTGTTTTAGGAGCTGAATTTTTTTTGGAAAATGGAATCAGTTATAAATTGTTATTAATTTCAATTTAGTTAATATGTAGAAATAAACTAATTGTGATAATTTTTTTATCAAAAAAAAAACTAATTGTGATAATTTGTTGATTTCAATAATTCAATGTAATTAACCCAAGAGGGAAGAGATAAGATAAGCACATGAAAAAAGGGATGAAATGGGGATGATAAAATGGAGGGGGGGAGATCACATATACGCGGAGAGACTAAATAAATGAGCTGTTGTGCAATTAATTGCGTAATTAATTGTTAAGCATCTAAAATACCCTTTCAACTTTCACCGCCTAGATCTAATCTATCATAGAAGCTAATAAAAGCTCGGATAACATATGAGCTCTATCTTATTATATTGCACGCCAAACATGTGCATTCAAAAAATAATCAAATAAGTCATTCAACTTTCATTTATCCCTTTAAAATTACTTAACTTAAAAAAATAATTAAATAAGTCACACAATTTTTAATTATTCCTTATAGGTTATTCAACTTTAAAAAATAACCAAATATGTCACTAAAATAAAAAGTAGACCGAGTGACTTATTTGGTTATTTTTGAAAGTTGAGTGATCTATATGGGATAATTGAAAGTTTAATGACATTTTTAGTAATTTTTAAAAGTTGAATGAATTATATGGGATAATTGAAAATTGGGTGACTTATTTGGTCATTTTCGAAAGTCGATTGATCTACGGTGAAATTTTTGGTTTAACTCATCAACCCGAATGCTGAATCCAAAATGAAAATATCTATACATTGAACCTCTTGTTTTTGCTTTGATTTCTAGAAGAAAGAGAGATCAAAGCTCATATTTCAACGAATCACACGTAGAGATATTGATAATACACATAGAGTTAATGGTATTTCATAACTAATAGATTGAGCAGCAGCTCGTAGAACATCTGAAAAAGAATATTTATTATTCGACCCATATCCTGACATAAGAAGACTGATAGGAGCAATACTTGAAATGACGATCCATAAAAAAACACCTATACTAAGATCGCCTAAAACAAGACGATAGCCAAAAGGAAACTATCGGAAAAATATATAAAAGATCATTGCCCTTAAAATTATTTTTTTATGTAAGAGAAGATTTGAAATTCCTAACTAACTTGGTCAGAAAAATCAGTTTAAAATCATATTGTTTTTTGGATATTTGAAAAACTAAAACAAAAGGGATTAAATATCACGATTAAAGAATTGCCTATTTAAGTCCATTGGACCATGGAGAAAATCTCAACAAATTTGTGCATTTTACTGGAAGGAAATATCAAGTATATCCTTCTTCTTCCTTACTTATCGCCATTCATGGTGGACCAAGGTGTGCAAGTTGCAATAGTCAAAGAGTACAATCATGTGAGGATAGGATCCAAGGACTATTCGACTCTGGGTTTGTGTGGTGGCTGGCTGGACACGCCTCTTCTTCAATTAAATATCAAAATGATTAAAAATAAATAAAATCATAAAACTAAATAAAAATCTACCTATAATTGGAAGTAGGAAATTCAAGAACATTTTAGATAACCTAAAACAATATTTCACCGAAATAGAAGGAATTTTATTGGCATAATGCTAAATCCTAATGTAGTATTACAAAATAGTTTAAAAGAGATAACATAGAAGTGAGGAGACACGACATGATGAATTTAAACAACATCAATCGTACTTTTCGGACCATTGTTGAAAACTGAAAACAAATCAAAACGTGCTATGTTTATATGTTAAAGAACGTCTATTAGCATGTTTGATTTGGTGTATTTTAGGGGATTGTAAAGTAGTGATGTATTTATGATAAAATCTTTTGTTTGATTTGTATCAAATGCAGTATATTGGGATAGCTTTGAAGTATTTTGTAATACTTCTTAAAATGCGAGATAACACTCAAGCCAAAATATTGTATCTTTCTGGTTCAAATTTAATTATTTTTTAAATATCAATTATTAAATAAATTAATAAAAATATTAAATTAAATATATTAAATTAATTAAATTAAAAAATATTAAATAAATTAATAAAAAATATTAAATAAATTAATAAAAAAATATTATATAAATTAATAAAAAATATTAAATAAATTAAATGAAAATAAATATTAAACAAATTAAATTAAAATAAATAAATAAATAATACAAATTAAAATATATTTAAAAATATAAAGAAATAAAATAAAATATTAAATATTAATTAAACTAAATATTAATTAAATATTAAATAATTTAAAATATTAAATATGAAATTAAAATAGAATTAAATAAATTATATAAAATTAAATATTAATTAAATTAAATATTAAATAATTTAACATAAAAAAATATTAAATTAAAATAAATAAATTATATAAAATAAAATATTACATTAAATTAAATATTGCATTAAAATAAAAAATATTTAATTTAAATAAATTACATAAAATAAAATAAAGTATTTCTTTTCTTTTTATATTTAAATTCCTTGTACTTAATTTCTTTTTTTGTTTAATTAATCCTTGATATCAACTAATGGTACTTATTTATTTGATCTTAATAATTGTATGTGTAATGTGTGAGATTTATAAATTACAAAATAAATTTAACAGCACAAAATAATTTTGAAAAATTGGTAAACAATTTTATGTAGATATTCTACAATTATCAAATAATTAACTTGAATCAAAATTAAAATCCTGAATATACATCAAAAATCAAACAATGAATTCTTTCTTTACATTATTTAAAATACACCAAATCAAATAACTAACATGTATTCTTAAAATCATGTATAATCATGATGATGTATACATCAAACTTGAAATACCTCAAATCAAACATGCCTTATATACATATATCTTGAACCCAATTTTTAATGTGAGCCATGTAATCAAATTTTAGACGATTTTCATAATTTGGACGATCTGGTTTATCATGAACGCAAAAACCTCGTTGAGAAGTAGGAACACACAATACGTCACAATCATATAACAGCTCTAAATTAACTTTTTTTAAGGTAGTTTTAGTTAAACTAACTTCTGAGGAGAGGAGAAACAAAGTTAAAGAAACACGAAGATACTATTAAAATGGTCCACATCTTCTTTATGGACTCATAGATAAAAAAAAAACCAATGCAAAATTGTCATGTATATATTAGAACTTAATCTGTATGCATACATATTGAGCCTGTCATAGAACCGTTTTATCAAATTTCTGACGGTCTTCGTAATCAAGATGATGTGCTTTATCGAAAATGTGATCCCTAGTCTATAGATAAGAACATACAAAACAGTATACGCAAATGATAATTCTTAAAAATCAAAGATCAGTTAATAAATATTGATTAAGAATTCTCTCAAAAAAATAAATATTGATTAAGATTTGTACGATACCTCATCATCATAATATGAATGCATTAAGGGAATGAGATACAGCACATTAAGAGGTGATAAGTTACTTATTCACTAGTTTAGTCACTCAGGTAAAACGTTTTAATCATTACTTTTATTATTTTCTATCAAAAATATTATTTAAAATATAATATTTTATTTATTATATTTAATTTTATAACAACTCTTAATCACAATCGGTACATCCAAAGCAAAAGTTCTAACATGAGAATGATTTGAATTGATGAGACGACAAATTAATGAGTGAAACATTTAAGGGCTTGTTTGGATGGCTAGTAATTTGTTGGTTTTATCTAGTATAGGAAAAAATTGCTAGAGTTTTAAATATGCAAGTTTGAATGGAGTTTAGGAATTTTTAGTAAAGTTTAAGTTAGTAAATTTTTAGGAAATTTTGTATAAAAAAGAGAGAAGAATGAAAATTTAGCTTTTTGGTAAGTTTTTTTGTAGTAATTTTTAGGGATGTATTAATTAAATGAATATGTTGATTATTATATATTATTTTATTATATAATAAATTAAATTAAATTAAATTAAATTAAATTAAATTATATTATATTATACTAAATTAAATTAAATTAAATTCTATTATATTAAATTAAATTCTATTATATTATATTAAATTAAATTCTATTATATTAAACTAAATTAAATTATATTAAATTATATTAAATTAAATTAAATTATATTATATTAAATTAAATTAAATTAAATTAAATTAAATTAAATTGTATTGTATTGTATTGTATTGTATTGTATTGTATTGTATTGTATTGTATTGTATTGTATTGTATTATATTATATTATATTATATTATATTATATTATATTATATTATATTATATTATATTATATTATATTATATTATATTATATTATATTATATTATATTATATTATATCATATCAAATTATATTATATCATATCAAATTATATTATATCATATCAAATTATATTATATCATATCAAATTATATTATATTATATTATATTATATTATATTATATTATATTATATTATATTATATCATATCAAATTAAATTAAATTAAATTATATTAAATCAAATTAAATTAAATAATTAAAAAAAAATGATAATTAAAAAATAATAAATAGTAATTACAAATAATTAATAATTAATAATCAATAAATAATAACTATAGACTAACAAATAATAACTTTAAAAATTATAAATAATAATTATAAATTATAAATGCCAATAAAAAAATTCAAAAACTAATGAATAATAATAAATAGATAATAAAAATCATTAAAAATAATAAGAATTAATAAAAAAAACAAGAATTACTAATCAATAAATAATAAATAGTAATTAAAATAAATAAATAAATAAATAAATAAATACTAAAAAATAATATTTTTAAATTATAAATGGTAGTTAAATATTTATATGTCATTAATACAAATAAAATATTAAATAATTAAACAAAATATAATTAAAAATTTACAATATCATTAATTTTGGTAAAAATATTAAAATAATTAGTTAAATATTTATAAATAAATAAATATTTTGAGTGAACAAATTGTATCGTTTTGCATACAATATTAAATAATTAATTTGTATATAAACAATTACTTTATTTATTAATTATTCTTTAATAAATAAATATACAATATTAAATAAATAAATAATTTAATAATAATATAGTATTAAAATAATAAATATTTTGGTTAGTACATGTAAAGAACAGAAAATTCATAAGCAAATTCCTACAAATTTACTAATTTACATTCAAACATGCCATTTTGCATACACCCTAGAATTTGTTATTTTTTAGGATTGGGATTTTGCAAATCTACTTCCTAGAAATATCCTAATCCTATATTAGAAAATTTGACACATCCAAATAAGCCCTAAATGGGTGGGGGATTAATAATCATAAAGCTTATTTCAGTATGATATAATATTTTGCAATGAGGAGCACGAGGTGCATTCTTTTATTTCATTTCACATTCACAATTATTCACTCCCATTTTGACAATTTCAGAACTATAAATTATTCAAAAATAGTTTTATAGTTTGTATATAAGTACTACCAAATATCACTACGGTTCATCCACAAGCTCTATTCAGTCATATCTGCTTCTCACAAATCCAAACAAGAAAGAACAAGCTCTTAATGGCTTCTTCCAAAGACAGTACCGGTACCGAGCTCTCCCCTTCCGGCTTACCAATTAAGCCTGTACCAGGCAGTACAGGCATTCCATTTCTCTCTTCAATTAAAGATAGGCTAGACTTCTACTATTTCCAAGGCCACATGATCTACTTCAAATCGCGAATCGAAAAGTACAAATCCACCGTGTTGAGACTCAACGTACCGCCCGGTCCTTTTCTCGCCAGAAACCCTAAAGTCGTCGCGGTACTCGACGCCTCCAGTTTCCGAGTCCTTTTGGACTCATCAAAAGTTGACAAAACCGACACTCTAACTGGTACTTATATCCCGCCTTTATCTCTCTATTCAGGCCTCAGGCCATTAGCTTACCTCGATACGACCGATCCATTACATACCTCTCTCAAAACCCTAATTTTTTCCCTACTCGCCTCGCGTAAAGCGCATGTAATACCGTCTTTCCACGAAATATATGGTTCGATATTTGATGAGATAAAAACAAATGTTGAAAGTTCAGGCCCGACTGAATTTAACACGTTGAATCAATCCGCCTCGTTTGATTTTATGTGCAGTGCGTTTTTTGGTGGTTCGCTTCCGAGTGAGTCTATCGGCCCCTCAGCTGCTGAGGTGGCACTCAAATGGCTGTTTTTCCAGCTCCACCCATTAGTAAGCAAGGTGTCAAATGCTCTCCCTTGGCCCATTGAAGATCTTCTATTACACAATTTTCACTTGCCACCTTGTCTGGTCAAATCTGGTTACAAATCCCTAGAAACTTATTTTTCTGACGTGGCAAAATCCACCATAGATGAGGCAGAACAACTCGGGATCTCACGCCATGTGGCGCTTCATAATATTATTTTTGCAACTTTATTCAATGCATATGGTGGTATCAAAATATTCCTTCCATACCTTTTGAAATGCGTAGCACAAGCCGGACCGGTACTACACGAAAAATTAGTCAAAGAAATTCGGTTGGTGGTACGATCTGAAAATGGGTCTGTAACTTTAGCCGGTACAGAAAAAATGCACCTCACAAAATCGGTTGTATACGAAGCTTTACGTCTCAATCCACCGGTTGAATACCAGTACGGAAAAGCACGTGAAGATTTAATAATTGAGAGTCATGAAACCGCTTATAAGGTCAAAAAGGGCGAGATGATATTCGGGTACCAACCGATCGCGACTCAAGATGAAAGGATTTTCAAAGATGGAGAGAGTTTTGTGCCGGACCGATTTTTGGGGGAAGAAGGAGAGAAACTTCTGAATTACGTGTATTGGTCAAACGGTATGGAAACGAGCATGCCGGCCGTGAGTAATAAGCAATGTCCTGGTAAGGACATGGTGGGACTGGTCGGGCGGCTTTTTCTGGTTGAGTTGTTTAGTCGGTACGATACTTTTACGGCTGATGTTGGTGTGTTGCCTCTCGAGCCGAAAATTACGTTTAAGTCTATTACGAGCGCTTCGAACAATTAATGTGTTGTGATGTTTTTTGTGAAATTGTATGGATTTCTCGAGCGTAAATAAAAGGTCGATTGTTGGTTGAAGGTATGCTTTTTGTTCGATTGTTTTGAAATTACGTTATGATTGTAAATTTGATTGTAGTTTATTTATTTGTTTATTAGTTTATTATTTTTTCTATTGTATACTATTTGTTCTATAAGTTCGCATTTTATTTTTGTATGATCTGTTTATGACTAAGAACTTACAAAATCAAGTTATAAATAGAAAGTAATTTGGATGTAGTATTTCGAGCCTGCTCCATATCATCAAAAAAACAAATAGAAAGTAATTTGGCAAGTTAAAAATAAATTAGCTATAAACAGAAAGTAGATAAATCGATAAATGGTGAAATTTACTCTAATTTTAAATTACAGTCTATTTTTATATAGTCCTTTGTAGATTTTTAACAGATTAAACATGTGTCATAATTTGAAACTTAGAAGTTATAAGTTAAAAATAAAAAATTTTAGTATTTGCAAAACTATGAAAGTTCAACTTAAATTATGGAAACTTGTCTTGAGAGTGGAAAATGACTGATTTGTATGTAACAATTATTTGTACACTCAAATCAAATTGGATAAGTTTCACATCATTGTCTACTCTAAATCACATGCATGGTTAACAATTGGCATCAAGTTAATTATAAAAAAATTCATTTTTAAACAGGATATTAAGAAACTATTTGATATAAATAGTACGATTGGCATCACCTTCTTTGTAAAAAAATTCATTTTTAATAAGGATATTAAGAAACTATTTTATATAATAATACAACTGGCATCACCTTGTTTGTAAGAAAAATTCATTTTTAATAAAGGTATTAAGAAATTATTTGATATAAATAGTAAGGTATTCACATGAATATATCAAGCATATTATATGATATAGTTATTTATGCAATATCATGGGCCTCTTTTTTGAAACTTGCACCTGATTGTGGCAAAGGCTTTTGGGCCAAATTTAGGGCCTAACAACTAATTGAGAGGCCTAACAAAACCAAATCATTATCTTCTAAATAAAAAGTATAAAACCTTATTGAAAGCATTACAGTTCATTACAATTACAAGTACAAAATACAAGATCACCAACATAAAATGAAAAAACCTCAAATCTTAAATAATACTAAAACAACAAATATTCATGCATACTGCCTTACTTAAAAAAAAATAACATACAAAGGGGTACCTTACTTGGAGCACAATATGACATATTTTTCTCACTTAGACGAGGCCTTCGTGAAAGACTTGAATGTTATTTTCGGCTCGAGCGGCAACACACCAATATCAGCAGCGAAAGTATCATACCGCAAAAACAGCTCAGCAATAAAAATCCGTCCGACCAATAACACCATATCTTTACCAGCACACTGCTTGTTACTCACAGCCGGTTGGGCCGTCTCCATACCGTTTGACCAGTACACGTATTTCAAAAGCTTTGCGCCTTCTCCCACAAATCGATCCGGCACAAACTTTTCCGCATTTGAAAATATCCTCTCATCTCTGGTCGCGATTGGTTGATATCCAAATAACATTTCTCCCTTTTTCACCTTGAATGCAGTATCATGACTTTCTATTATTAAATCCTCTCTGGCGTGCCCGTACTGGTACTCAGCAGGAGGATTTAAACGTAAAACCTCGTATACAACCGATTTAACTAGATCCATTTTCTCCAAATCAGATGGGTTTACAGACCCATTATTATATTGTACAATTGATCGAACTTCCTGAACGAGTTTATAATGCAATTCCGGTCCGGCTTCCGCGAGATATTTTAGAATGTAGACAATCAAAGCCTTGATGCCTCCGTACGCATTAAATGAGGTCAAAAATATTATATTATGCAGCGCCTCGTGTCGCGTAATTCCGAGTTGCTCAGCTTGGTCGATTATCGATTTACCGGCCGTTGTAAAATAAGTCTCTAGGGCTTTATAATCAGATTTGATGAGGCAAGATGGAAGGTGAAAATTGTGTAAAAAAAGGTCTTCCAATGGCCAAGGAAGGAAATTTGAAATCTTACTAACCAAAGGGTGTAATTGGAAAAACAGCCATTTCACTGCCTTGTCAGCAGCTGAGGAGCCGATAGCAACGCTGGGTAAAGCCCCGCCAAAAAATGCACCACATGTGAAATCATACGCGGCCGAGTCATTCATTGTGTTAAACTCGACTGGTCCTGACGTGTTTAATCCATTTTCTACCTTATCAAACACCGAAGAATAGACTTCATGAAATGAAGGTATAAAATGCATTTTGCGTGATGCAACAAGGCGAAAAACTAGGGTTTTGAGCGGCGCATGTAAAGGGTCTGTCGTATCAAGGAACGACAAAGGCCGGACGCCTGAGTAAAAAGACAAAGAAGGTGTAAATGTACCGAGAAAAGTGTTTCTCTTCTCGACTTTCGACGAGTCGAAAAGGACTTGGTAACTGGCTGCGTCCAGTACGGCAACCACATGAGGGTTTTTGGCCATAAACGAGCCAGGCGGTACGTTCAAACGTACCACAGTCGAGTTGTGTTTAGTTACGTGTGACTTGAAATAGTCCATGTGGCCTTGGAAATAGTAGAAGTTCAACCGGTCGAATAAAGGAGAGAAAAACGGTGCACCGTAGCTTCCTGGTACCGATTTTATCGGTAGGCCGGACTCAGAAAATTCTTGCTTGGCCATGGCGATTGGTTTGGTGATTGGTTGTTTATATTTTAGTGTTTTTTTTCTTTTTAGGGTTTTGTAAGCAAATTCTTTCTGTTTATATGATATGAATTGAGAGGTGCGATGCAATAGTTATTTATAGTGAAATATTCGTAATAAAGTTGCCGAGTTGGTAGCCGTACGTAGGCTCCATATATCTTATCTCAGCTTGTGGAGAAAGAAAAGTAAAAACCATGTGATGAAATTTAGAGACTTATTTTGTTTCTTATTAGTAAACACTAAACAATAAATTTTGTAGAAAAATAAGGAAAATGGCCATGTGATTGTGAGTTTGTACCACAAAGTTGTGCTGCCATGAAACTTTTCTACTCGTAGTACTGCATGTGTGGATTTGAATCACAAGAAAATTGATAGTTTATACATAATATAAGGTTTTGAACTCCAATTACCATACTTTAAAGAACTCTTATATCTTTTTGTAGTCACAAGAATTTATCAGAGATTAGAATTATGAAATTATGATGAATAATTTATGTAGAAAAGAATTTTAGAAATCTCAAATCGGTTTCAGAATGAACTCATGAGAAAGAAGAACAATTGTCAAAATAAGAAAAAATGTTCCTTATTTAGTTCTGAAATTGATATTTGACTAGGAGCCTGCTGATTTTGAGTAATTAGAATTATTGACAGTTAATTAGTATGCATTAGGATGGTTGGGAATATAAATGTGTTTGGTTATACGTGAGAATCATACATAATGATAATATAACTATATGGAAAATGGACTTTTTTTTTTCCAATAAAATTGGTGTGAAAAATAATTTATCAAATAGCATGTTTGAAAATAATTAAAAAACTAGCATTTTCGCCAGCCTTTTTGGTGGAACAGAAACTGTTCTGCAAAGCATCCTGACGGAACACGCCCCGAGCCATTTAGCAGCCTTAAACAATCCTAATTAGAGAAAAAATATTATTCCGTCAGGCTATTTGACAGAACAGATTAAATTTCTTAATTTTTAGCGTTAACTGTAAATATAGTAAATAACAAAGGTACATAACGCTGATAGGTCAGGAGATTTTAGACCCATAAGCCTCATACATTCAATCCAAAAACCATTCTCAAAAATCCTCTCAAACAGACTTCAAATGAAGATAGACTCTATGATTCGGGAAAACCAATCTACCTTCATCAAAGGCATAAATATAATGGAAAATTTCCTCTATGCACAAGAACTATTGCACCTAGCAAGAGAAAGGAAAATGCCGTTATTAACTTTCAAGGAGGACGCTACAAAAGCATTTGATACTGTTTCCTGGAATTTTATTTTGGAATTACTACTTAAGAGAGGATTTCCAAATAGATAGGTTCATTGGATAAAAAACTGCATCTTAAAGGGATCGGCCCAAATCCTCATTAATGGTACGGCCGAAAAAACAACTCATTACAAAAGAGGTGTCGGACATGGAGACCCTCTCTCCCCGTATCTTTTCATTCTAGCAATGGATGTAATGGCCACTTTAATCCACCGACTCTCCCAAAGATCCTTTATATCACCAGTCATCCAGACAACCCATTCGTCATTATTATATGCGGATGATTCCATCTTCTTTATAAAACCTGAAATTCTAGAAGTAAGAAGATATTAATTTATTCTTCACATTTTCTGCTCAGTCTTAGGGCTAAACATAAACTCTGCAAAATCCGAATTTGCCATCACCTCTGCAAGTAATATTAACCCTGAAACAATACAGAATGAAATAGGATGTAAATATACAGAATTCCCCATAAAATATCTAGGGCTACCACTGTCAGATAAAGCACAACAAAAATAAGATTTCATGCCTATGTTAGACAAGATCTCTAAAAGACTACCAGGATTGAAGAAAAATATGCTATCAATAGGTGGGAGATTGATTCTTATAAATACGGTACTATCAGCTGTTCTAATCAATGCTACTTCAAAGAAAAAATCTAAAAAATGTGCAAATGGGCTCTTGGCATACTAATTTAGTGCAAAGCACAATAAATCATAGGTCATAAGTTCAAATCTCATTTGCATAAAAAATAGATATTGAACATAGAGTCATCTCCATTCTATAAAAAAAAATAACTATATGGAAAATGTTATATTACGTTTAGAAATTGTGAATGTGACTAATTAAACGGTCCAAAGGCTTTTTGGGTAAATGAGATATTTATTTACAAAATATCTTGATTTAATTATCAATTTATCATACCCTGAAATGAAATTATGAGTATATATTTGACAAGCATTAAGCATTAGTATATTTTCATGCACTGATATTCCTCTATAATTAGTCCTGCATCTTTTTTAATGCACACATATTTTCTTAAAATACTATTGTATTAAGGGTTATTGTTTATGTCATTTACTCTATTAATTATTGGAAGATTTTTCATGTAGGATTTTGAGTCTACTCCTTTTCATAAAAAAAAATATTGGAAAATCTTTCATAAATTAATATTTTGATACCTTATGTAAAATAAATTAATATTTTTTTATGTAATTTACAATAGTAAAATAAAATATTATATCATAAATAATACCATAAAACAATATCGTGTTGACCAAGTGAACATTCTTTGACAAATTAACTCAAGATAACTAAAAGTTAAAAACTACCACATTGTTTATTTATGTCAATATGGCTCATTAGTTATGTATATAGTTAATAAGAAAATTGACCAATATTTGACTTTTCCTGGATTAATTTCATAGTTATCATACCCCTAATTTAAGCATAAATAGTTAACTAGCTAACAACATCATCATAGTATATTAATCTGCTTGTACTATTTAACAGATATAGGGTGAGAGAGGGGGTATAATATTTTCAAATGTTCTCCAAATAAGTGTGAATGCTTTATTTCGTTAGCATATGTTTTCTGGAGAGTGAGATTCCATATAGTTATTCAATACACACATCATAAAATGTTTATATATAATTAATTAGATATCACCAATATAAGTTTGATAAAAGAACTAATATATTAAGTAAATATATATGATATCCATCCAATGATTTATAAGATTTTGACTTCTTTTTAACTTGAGGTGATGTATGTGTGACATATTATGAAGGCCCCATAAAATATTAACACATGAAAATCTATTAAAATAGTTGCCATATAAAATAAACGGTGAATCAATTGCTCCTCCCAACAATACTGGAGGGCCGAAATTATCAAATGGATGTAGCACAAATGAGAATTCCTAAATATGAGTGAAGTATAAAATACTGAAATTAATTTAATAAGCCTTGTCATATCTGTTTGTTCTTTTTTATTAGATTGAAATCACAATTTTTGTTTCATAAATTTTGTTAAATTTGTGATACACAAGATTGTGTGTGTTTGTCAAGACTCAAATTTGAAATTTCTTCTAAAATTGTAAAATATTTTACCGTTTAAACTAGTAAATTTTGGCAACCTAGATATCCTTGATATTACTATAATTGATTGTCATATATACTCAATTAATTATTTATATACTTTTTTGAAGAACATTGACAAGTCGACATGTTTTACATAGACTTATGCAAATAACACGCAAGTAATAAAGAAAAGTAGTTTGAGGATTTTGTTTTTCTCTCTTCAAAAGTAGAAGAGATAATTTTATTTTTATTAGATTTATTTTTCTCTCTTGTGCAAAAGTCCGAATCTCCTGTGGCCGCAGTTTAGCTGCCAACCATACTGCCAAGTCGTGGCATCATCTGAAGCCTCCATTTTACGTGGTTCCCACTATCAATTTAAAGGAAATGGAAACAACACAACTGAGAGATAACTTGTAAAAAAATATTAAAATGGGCGGACCTCACAACCTCTCTTCTCCCAACTCACTTCTTTTTAAATTATTAAGGTGCTTCTTCACTTCTCTCTGAAAATCATTTATAAAGAGAAAAAAAGAGAGAAAAAGAAAAAACAATAAAAAATTATAATAAAAATACACATTGGTTGATGTCTCTTAAGATTTATATTATACATATAATCTTAAATTGACTACAACAAAACATCTTAATTTTAGCTTAATTAATATATTCACAATAAGCCAAAAGTCTATATTTAAATTGAAATGAAAGATAAATTCAATTCTTCTTTTGGTGATTTATTTTCAATTGGAGATCCATAATATGGTATTTACATTGTCAATAATGGCTACATTTCAAACTTTGATTGAAATTTTGTTGTACTTTAGGTAGTCATGCTTACAATAAATCAAATATTTAGATCATTTCTGTTGAAAAATAAGTAAACAAATCAATTATTCTCAATCCTCAGTTCGATCATGACTCATGCGTTTCTTGACGCGTTCTTGAACTTGGACACTTAGGGAGACTAACTAGCTTATTAGATACTCATCAAGTTAAAAAAGTTTATTGGATATAAGAGAGGAGTTTTCTAGGTTGTTTTCAAATCCAATGTAAAGGAGAGGAAGGGGTAGTTTTTCTTCTTGTTTTCTGTCGATCTAGAAGTGTGGTTTTTTTCTTCATTAAAGCGACAGAGAGGGAGATGAAGCAAAGAAAGAAGTGAGTTGGCGAAGAAAGGTTGTGGGATTCACCAATTTTAATATTTTTTTTTACAAGTTGTCTCCGTTGTGTTGCTTCCGTTTCCTTTAAATTGATAGTGGGAACCACGTAAAATGGAGGCTTCAGATGATGCCACGACTTGACAGTATGGTTGGCAGCTAAACTGCGGCCACAGGAGATTCGGATTCCTTGTGTAAGAGGCATCTTTTTTTTAATTACATTTATCTTCTTTATATAGGAGGCTTAGATATGTTATTACATGTAGGAATTTCAACTCACTAAATTTAAAACATATCTCATTAATTTTTCTCTTCCGAACATCTAATTTAATTAGGAGGTTCTGTATTTTTTTTTGTAACATTAAATCTTATGTTACTTCCTTTATGATAAGTAAGGTTAATCCAATATAGTCCCGGATCAATCAAATATACATTTGGCTCAATATTTAGTAAGTTTAACAACTCATTGATGGCTTGATGCCAAATCTTTGAAAAACACTCAAGTTTCGGTCACAACAAATATATTTAACTCAATATTTAACAAGTCTAACAATCCACTGATCATTTTATCATAAAAAAAAAAATTTTGATCGTGGGCTGTCTAAAAAATGAATCAAATAAGGAAAAAAATCAACTTCTAGTTTACCATATATATAACTAAATAAGATATGGCATTGAATGCAAAAAATGAATAAATAAGATAATTTTTTACGATTTGTTCAGCTGGCTTTAATAGTAGAAACTTTTATTTATATTTAACAGGTTTGTTATTCACGAATTATTACACAGTGAAATAAAATAACAAACATATAAAAGCATTTAATATATTAACAATATTAAGGAGATATTTATAGTACAAGTAGGGCACTTGCACGATTAATTATACTCCATGATGATGTGGCTTGTTAACTATTCTGTGTGAGAGTTGTCAAGTTCTGTTACTCTTCATACGAATCAAGTTGGTATTAGAGCAACTAGAATCATCTCAATATGATATTTACTCGGAGGGATTACAAGTCAATCAACGAAATTCTTTCCGAAATAAAAGTTCATTGTCAACTCTGACAAAAAGTTACAACTACCCTTCTCACGATTTCCGACGATCGTGATTTAGCTAAATCGGTAGTTATGCTGTCAGAGCGATGAAAACAGTTATTGACTGGATTGCTGCTCGACAAGAAGAAAAAAAAGAGAATGAGAAGCTAAGTTTCCTCATGTTCAATTCAAGATTTATCAAGAGTTAAATCCTAATGATGTGGGGGGTACGATCTTGGATTAACTATTTTTTTTTTTTAATTCGTAGGCTGCTTTGTCTACGATAGACTTTCATTTAAATAAGTAAATTGCATACATAATTTTATTCATAAAGATTGATCCAAATTAGAGCGTTACGTCATACTGGCTAAAAATTATCTCTCCCTTTTTATTCTACAACCTTGTAATTAGGCCAAGAGTGGCCGCTCTTAGCCTTGCCATCTTAATTTAATTTTGAAATATGGCTAATGTGTATTCAAAGAATGTTTGAGCCACATTTTTTTGTTTCGATTGGAAAATCATGTTGTTACTTTCCTTTCCAATTTTTTAACAACACGTCGTTCATACACCCTCCATTGCTCATATAGTGATTTTTGAAATCATTTCTTGACCCAATTATGAAATTTGGAAGGAACTCCAATAACTATTGCTGTATATTATAATTTAAGCTCGTTTTTAATTACAATTTGATAATATTTTTAAATATTAAATATGGCATCTCATTGCTAATAATTGTGATTTGGTGTGATTAGTTGAAACGTCCAATTCAACTTACAAGTTGATTTGAGGATTTCTATGTGACAAGGTTTTCAAAATCTTAATCTAGTTACGTTTTTTTATTGGGAAAAGTTTCTCCCACAAACACAAATCTAGTCCCAAATTTCTTCGTACTTTATTTCCACAACTAGAATAAGAAAACCATCACTCTATTTAAATATAATATTTTATTATATTTATAAAATATATGTTAATTATCTAATATTATTTTGTAAATACTAGTATATATTATATTTTTACATATTCAGTATATCTTTTTTTACATATTTTTACATATTCAGTATTCCCTTTTGCATGTTGAGCATATTTCTCTTACATATCTAATATATATTTTAAACAAATATGTTCTATTATTTATTAAGTATATATTATTACATATTTTATTATATTTCCTTGATGAATAATATTAATATACTAGTTCGCATATAAGATTTTAATTGATCGGACCGGGCCAGCAGGCCATACTATATAAACCCTTTCTGATTTATTTAAAATAATTGTGAGAAACATACCCGGATTTAAAAGATAAACTCAAAATGAGGAATATGTCAGCTAGACTCCGCCAGAATATAATATGCGCCCCAGTTATCATGATTCGGATGCATATTAAACGATAAATGCAATGGTCATAAATGCAAATATTTGAATCATAATAATGCAGTACTATCACATGATCCACTTGGCTGAATTGTACGATTCAAAAAAATGTTATTTTCAACGTTTTACTGCTTGGGTTGGGTCCATATACACAAACTTTAGTAGAGTCGTGATTTACACGATGTATGACTGTTCGTCGAAAGAATTAAACAAGAAGTTTATCCAGTTCATTTTATTTGGTTATTGAGTCTGATTTAATATATTTAAAAAACAAATGCACTGAATCTGTAAATATAAATACTGCTCTGCAGACATAAGAATAGAACCAATTAGCAGGTTGGCTTATTTTGATTTCTCACCCTAGTTTAAGCTTCATGCTTAACTATGACATATTTTAATCAAGACTAACAAACATCATCTCATTTAGATTTTGAAATAATAGTATATATATGTATAGAATTAGAAATTATATATATAATATTTTTTCTCTAGTTTATTGATATATTTTCTATTATGGTCTCCTAGATTTTTGATCGAAATTTGTCGTTGATTCTTACGTTCTGCTTACCGAATGTACATTTCTGGCTTGTGCTGGAACAAACCTTGCAGATTAATTATACACAAACACAAGGACCAAATCTCAATTTAATAAAAAAAAATTAGATGTACTAATGTTGCCTTTATCTTTGGATTCTAATTCAAAGACAGTGCTGGCGAGTGAATTTAGATTAGGGAGTCATTTCTCATTGCAATTTTTATAGGGAGTCATTTTCATGTCACTTTAGAAATACTTACTATACTTCTGCCATGATTTGACCATTTCAAAGATAACAAAACTAGTAAAACTACAATTGATCAATTGTGGATGCTTATTAAACAATAGATCACATCACATGAATGGGTCATAAAAATAATTGCAAAATATAGACTACAATTGATGAATTTTGGATGCTTGTTAAACAATATATCACATCACATGAATGGATCATAAAAATAATTGCAAAAAAAGAGACTACAATTGATCAATTTTGGATGCTTATTAAACAATAGATCACATCACGTGAATGGGTCATAAAAATAAGGGATAATTTCATATATGCCATTACAAAAACTCGAAATATCATATTTGCCATTACAAAAACTTAAATATCATATTTGCCATTGTAAAAACTTAAAAATATCATATATGTCATTATAAAATCTTAAATATCATATTTGCCATTACAAAAACTTAATATATCATATTTGCCATCAAATTTACTCAAAACTTAAAATCATCCATTTTTTCCGTTAAAATTAACGGTCCAATCTTATAATTACCATTATACCCCTAAATTTAGTTAATGAATTAGATTTCATATTAAACATTCATTTAATGATCTCTCTCTCTCTCTCTCTCTCTCTCCATGATTGAAATTCATATATAAATAAAATAATTTGGCACGAGAGAAAAAATTATTCAAAAAAATAATCAATTCATTTCTCTCATATCAAATTCTTTTGGCTTCAAATTAAAAGATTTTTTTTTCTTATATATGAATCTAAATCATGAAGAGAAAGAGAGATGTTTAATATGAATCTAATTCATGAAATGAATTTAGGGGTATAATGATAATTATAAGATTATACCGCTAATTTTAACGGAAAAAATAGATGGTGTTAAGTTTTGAGTAAATTTAATGGCAAATTTGATATATTAAGTTTTTGTAATGGCAAATATGATATTTTAGGTTTTGTAATGGCATATATGATATTTTTAAGTTTTTTATGATGGCAAATATGATATTTAAGTTTTTGTAATGGCAAATATGATATTTCGAGTTTTTGTAGTGGCATATATGAAATTATTGCCAAATATAGCGTAAATCGTACAAGGTCGGCCTCATGAATATTCCACAAGCACGTGATTATGACCTTGATTTCCACGTTTTTCTGTGTTTGAGTTGAATTGATAAATTAGCTAGCTTGGATTGGAACCGGTCGTGTCGTGTCATACGAAAACACTTTAGTAAATAAAGGATAATGATGCACTAAATAAAGGATAATGATGCACTAACTGTTGGAGAACCATGACCAACAAAATTTAGACACGCTATCAAAAGAATTAAAAAAGGATGGTCATTCATCGATTTATTTCGATTGCTTAAATTTCGGCTAGGTTGTTATTTATTTGGATTCAAAAATTCATGTCAATTAATTTCGGCTTTTATTTTGACAAACCTTATAAGCCAAACTGACTTAATAAGCTCAATAAATTTCTATTAAGTTAAATCATCATTTTCAATTATGTCTAACTTTATTTTCAGAAACGGTTCTTGGGCAAGACCAACTAAGAAAGCGTTTTGGGTCTCAAGATGTCAGGTCTTACACAAAAAATATTTTAAGTTAAATTAATATTTAATAGAATAAAAAAAAAATATAAAATCATAAGATCACCCCAACTATCAAGTTTTATCCCACTATACAATAGTTATGCTACTTACTATGTGACATACTAAGTGATCCGTTCCAACTCACTCTAGCTACCAATGCACCAAGTTTGACCTTATTTATTATTTTTCATACTTTTAAGAACATATTGATATATTTTAATTAATAGTAACAACTCATATAATTACTATTTGGTTTTTGATTGGAACTAGGAAAGAAATAAAATTTATAGAAAATAAAATTAAGAGTGAAAAAATATATTTTTTTTTAATTTGATATTATCAAGATAAAAAATAATCAACTGAACTTGTACCAAAAATTCTCATAATTTTTCATTTGCAGAATATTTGCATTAAATTTGATGTATGTTATATTTTTAAGTGTAGCTGTGGTAGTAGATCCATTAGACCAACAAAATTTATCTGCATTAAATTAGACCAACAAAATTTAATGCATATGTTATATGCATTAAATTTGTACAGTTTTTATATTAATAAATCCAAGTAGGCAATTGCCTGCTCTTCAAGGAAAAAAAAATGTGGTAGTAGATGGCCGCTTTGGATCTCCAAATTCACAAGACCGGCTCTGTTTATCTTACATATACATTATCTTGTTCAATTAAAAACAAGTAATTTCAATTACGATTTGATTTATTCGGTCTGAATTGCTTAGTTCATAAAATTATATTCTGAACCATTCATGAACATCACATGGCCAGATGAATTTTTAGCCTTTAAAGAACTTGCAAGACGCCAACATCACATGTACCATGACAATGAGGATTCAATGGCATTTTGACATGTGCTCATAACTCTTCTGACACAACATGGATGGTCCATCTACATAAATCATAGATGGGACTGATGAATCTATAGTCCATGAAGTAAGCATTGTTTATGTAGTGTACTGCGTACATGTGAAAGAAATATATTAATATTTTAAAGTACATATCGGACATGTAAAAAATACATCCAAAATCTCAAAAAATGTAGTAGTTTTCGAAAATGTATACTGGTATTTAAAATTAATATATCAAGATTCAAGACAACCATAGTCCATAAAAATATATTCTTTTTTGCTATTGCCTGCTAGAATCATTTTATTTAAAAATGAGTAAATTTGGAGGGGGCTTGATTTACCCCCTTCCAAACGAAAAATTCTCTTTCTATAAAATTTAAGCGTTTTTACATCCGTAAATTTACAAAAAAATAAGAAAAAAAAAACAAATCTCTTCTAAAAAAAGAAGAGCCACAGAAGACCCAAACCACCCGATCCGGCCCACAATTAAAAAAACTGAAAAGAAATACAAAATAGGCCCAGTCCAAAATTTAATCGTCATTCTCAATTCCTCGCCTTGCTCTTCGATCAATTATTTTGTTCCTTCCATATGTTCCACATTAGAGCTGTACTCTTTGCCGACTCGTGAATAGTCGATTATTTTGTTCCTTTCATCATTAGAGCTGTATTCTTTACCGACTCGTGAATGGTCGATTATTTTGTTCCTTCCATCATTAGAGCTGTATTCTTTGCCGACTCGTGAATAGTCGATTATTTAGTTCCTTCCATATGTTTCACATTAGAGCTGTACTCTTTGCCGACTCGTGAATTGTCAATTATTTTGTTCCTTCCATATGTTCCACATTAGAGCTGTACTCTTTGCCGACTCGTGAATAGTCGATTATTTTGTTTCTTCCATCATTAGAGCTGTATTCTTTGCCAACTCGTGAATAGTTGATTATTTTGTTCTTTCCATATGTTCCACATTAGAGCCAACCACGTTTCTCACTTTTTCTTGCACTCTTTCTGGTGTTGTGGATCCGTTGGAATCGACCGTACGCCGTTCTGTAAAATATTTTGTTTCGAGTGTTTGATTGAGTCATCTAAAAAGATATATTGAATTAATAAAGAGAATATTCATGATAAAAAAAGATAAATTTGTCAAGTATAACTATAAAATATGAGGTGATAAGTGAAATGCTGTATTAGTCATCTAAAAAAGTATTAAAAAAAAGGTATATCGTATGCGAAAAAATGTAAAAGAACTTGTGTTATTTCACCGGTTTTGGGCAGTTCGTCAGTTTGTATAGTACAATTATGGACTTCTGTAAAATAAAATATGGGCTTATATGATCTATACACTTCCACAGTTTCGGCCTTTGAATTTCTGTAAATATTAAGTGGCCCAAATCAGACTTTTCTCAGTATAGCTATTATTTTTATTTTATTTTATTTTATTATTATTTTTTTTTCAGAGTAACATAAAGATTACAAACCAGTATCATTGCCCCTCAAATTTCTCATCATCCAAAATTACATTTACTATAGCATAAGAAATAAATTCCGGCAATTTGAAGAAATCTTGAATGAGTTGTTGTACTCTTGCATGCGTAGCCGATTCATGATTTATTTCATTGCACCGGCTAGGAAGATAAGTGATCTGAATATTTATTTTTATTTTCTTGCAATAAATGGAGTATGGTGAGGATAAGTCTTCTTGATCTCCATGACTATTCTCTGCGTCCTTGATTGATTTTGAAGAAGAGCTCAATCCAGTTGTCAAATCAGAATTGAAGATAGAACAAATACCTATTACAAAATCAGCAAAAAGTCGAAGATAAAGCAGGGAGTGATGAGAGAACTCCGGGAGGTCAGGAAGAAGATCAGAAGAATTGGGAGAGGTGGGGAGAAGATCGGGTAGAAGTCAAGGAGAAAATCGGGGAGAAGAGGAGATGAAAAATCAGGAAGATATCAAGTTTGAGTTGGGGAAGCAGAGAAGAGAGATGATCAGGGAAAGAAGAGGAGATAAGAGAGATGGATGAGCGGGGAGAGAAGAGGAGCATAGCTATTATATTATATTTTCGAATAACTCTGTCTCTCTCTGTCTCTGTTAAATTAATCAAAATCCAACGTCTCCAATCAGCCACGTCACTCGTTCTCACTCAAGTCAATCCAACAAAGAAGCAGAAAAGAAGATGAACAAAGAACAAAACATCCAAACAATCAACAGAACAACAAAAATAACCCCCTCTCTCTCTCTCTCTCTCTCTCTCTCTCTCTCAAATTATTATTATATTATTATTATTATTATTATTATTATTATTATTATTATTATTATTATTATTATTATTATTATTTTGGTAAATTATTCCAAAAACAACTCTCTCTCTCTCTCTCTCTCTCTCTCTCTTCATATCTCTGTTAAATTAAACTGAACTAATCCAAACCCAACGTCTCCAATCACCCACGTCACTCACTCTCAACTCACAACGTCAACAAAAACACACTCAAAAACTTCAAAACTCTATCCATCAAAGAAGAAGAAGAAGAAGAAGAAGAAGAAAAACAAAGCATCCAAACAATCAACAATGGAGTGGGCAGTGGGAAGAGCGTACGATACCGGAGTGAAGACCGGCTTGGCCGCGCTGGAGAGGAACCTCCTGCCGGACGCCGTCGTGCGACGCCTCACCAGGCTCCTCCTCGCCGCCCGACTCCGGGAAGGCTACCTCCCCTCCGCCCACCTCCAGCTTGAGAGCCTTCTTCATTTCATTCGCTGTACGTACTTACGGACCTCTCCAGTTCAACTCTTTCTTGTTGTTTTGGGGTTTTTGAGTTTGTAAATTCTGTATTAGAGTAAAATTTCACTGATGTTACATTACATGTGTTGTTATTTCATGAAAAAATATTAAGTGAATTGTTGTAAAGAAC
This sequence comes from Juncus effusus, assembly GCA_027726005.1. Taxonomy (NCBI): domain Eukaryota; kingdom Viridiplantae; phylum Streptophyta; class Magnoliopsida; order Poales; family Juncaceae; genus Juncus; species Juncus effusus. The sequence continues at coordinate 656,920 of CM050893.1, read as the reverse complement.
TAGACTTTTTTGCAATTTTATCCAATTGTGAAATCTATTTGAGAAAAAATTATTAAATTCTTAGGCCCTATTTATTAATTAATCAAAATAATTTTACATAACTTATCATAATTATTAAATGAATTTTGTGATGTTTTTTGGCTACAGCTTTGAAAGAGATGCCAATTGCAGTGGAAACAGACACCGCAAAAACGCAGCATTATGAATTACCGACTTCTTTTTTCGAGCTGGTTCTTGGAAAGAATCTAAAATACAGGTTTTTATACTTTTCGTATTAATTATTGTTGAATTTGTACTTTTCGTATTAATTATTGTTGAATTTGTAATTTAATTTTGATTCATTTTCAATGTTTTTTGCTTTGTCTATCGTAATTTACTATAAAAGGCATACTCATCATCAAATAAGCATAAAATAAATACAAACACATCAAGCAACAAAAAAACTCGGAATATCTTTAATTTTTCAGTATATTACTGGTAAAAAACTTACATTATAAAGAGAAATTTACAAAATAGCCGATGTATTTTATCTAAATTGCAAAAAATCTCCTACGTTTATTGAACAATGCAAAAAAAAAAAAAAAAACTCTATTTATAAGGAAATTGTATAAAGACCCTTCCATTGGATTTCATATTCTAATTTTATAATAAATCTCATTGCTAATCCTTCAAAATTTTCGCGACAAAAGCTGTTTTCAAAGACAAATCCAGAAGAATCGGAATTTGAAATGCTGGATTTGTACTGCTAGATATCTCAATGATAAAGACAATTTTGCAAAATAGCCCTATACTATGCTAAGTTGCAAAAAAGCCCCTCTATTTATACAGAAATTGCAAAACAATTAACCCCACTGATAGTTTAATCTCTATAATAAATAACTGATAAATCTTCTTTTATTCCTTTTTTGTAGCTGTTGTTACTTCAAAGAGAAATCCAGCGATTTGGAAGAATCGGAAATTGAAATGCTGGATTTATATTGCGAGAGATGTCAGATAAAAGACGGAAATCGAGTCCTCGATTTGGGGTGCGGATGGGGCTCTTTATCTTTATATGTAGCAAAGAAATATAAGAATTGTAATGTAACTGGGATTTGTAATAGTGTGACTCAAAAGACTCATATTGATCAACAATGCAGGTATAAATAAGACTGAATTTTAATTGTTTTTAGTTTTTGGTGTAATTACTGGGTTTTTTGGTGTTTCTTTGGGGTGTTTTGGTGGTTAATTGAACAAATTAGGGTAAATTAGGATTAATTAAAAAAAATGGGGTTTTTTAATTCCGCTCGTTTGCGGTATAAATCCAGCATTTCAAATTCCGATTATTCTGGATTTGTCCTTCAAGCAACAAATCTTGGATTACTTCAAAGACAAGTCGACCGATTTGTATTGCGCTCGTTTGCAATACAAATCCAGCATTTCAATTTCCGAATGTTCCAAATCCAGGATTTGTTACTTCAAAGACAAATCCAGAAGAATCAGAATTTGAAATGCTGGATTTATAGTGCGAACGAGCTTAGTTAAAAGAAGGAAACCGAATCCTGGATTTGGGAGGTGGCTGGGGATCCTCTCTCTGTATGTGGCTAAGAAATATACGAATTGTAATGTTACTGGGATTTGTAATAGTGTGACTCAAAAGGCTCATATTGATCAACAATGCAGGTAAAAATTAGAATGGTTAATTTTTTATATTTTGGGGGATTCTTGGTGATTTATTGTGTGAATTAGTGTGAATTGAGAATAATTTAGAGGTTATTTATGTATTAATTGAGCAACTTTGAGGGTAAATTATAGAATGAAGGATTAATTGGGTTGAAATTGGCATTAATCGGGCAGTTGATTTTAATTTACATTTTCTTTGTTTTTCTTTGTATTTTTGTAGGCAAAACAATTTGACAAATGTGGAGATAATTGTTGCTGACATCAGCAAATTTCAGATGGAGAGAACATTCGACCGAATTTTATCTATTGAGATGTTTGAGGTACGAAAGAAAGCTTCATCTTTTCAAATAATCAACTAATAATTAAAATAAATATTTAATATAAATGTTATTTTTTGAATCATAGCATATGAAAAATTACAAGGAGCTTATGAAGAAAATATCAGGCTGGATGGAACCAGACGGTCTATTATTTATTCATCATTTTTGTCATAAAACTTTTGCATACCATTTTGAGGTAAATTTATTTTTTATATTCATGAAAAAATATAAATAATTGGATAAATGATAGATTTTCTTAATAAAAATGTGAATATGATAATATTATGTTGTTATGTAGGACAAAAATGAAGATGATTGGATAACTCGGTATTTCTTTACTGGTGGGACCATGCCTTCTTCTAATCTTCTTCTTTATTTTCAGGTTCAATTTTTATTAGTATTTTATTATACACATATTTTCATAATAAATACAATATGATAGAATAACAATCTTCAATTTTTTGCTTAGTTAACTTGCTGATTATTTTGCACCGAGTGTATTAAAAAACTCAATAAAGTACTTATTGGTCCAAAAATACTTCCTAAAATATGAATTTTCATATGTAAAGCTATTCAAAAGATAAGAACAAGTACAAAATCTATTTAATATTTTTCTTTTATTTTATAAAACAGGAAGATGTCTCTGTTGTGAACCACTGGCTTGTCAACGGTACCCATTATTCAAAAACAAGGTATTTTTAATTTCATATAATTCAGAATTTATCATTAATTAAAATAATTAATTTATTTCCACATCTTATTTCATTTTTTGCCTCATTTTTTATTTCTTTTGCTCTTAGTTCCACAATTGATGTTAAATTCTCGCTAATTTCTATTAAATTGAGGAAAACTAAAACTTTCAATTGCAAAATTAAATATCATAATTAAATGTTATTATATTATGCAGTGAAGAGTGGCTTAAAAGAATGGACAAAAACATATCTAAAATTAAACCGATATTTGAAACAACTTATGGAAAAGATTCCGCCATAAAATGGATCGCGTATTGGCGAACTTTCTTCATTTCTGTTGCTGAACTTTTCGGATATAATAATGGGGATGAGTGGATGGTCGCACTTTATCTTTTCAAAAAGAAATAGATTTGTTTTATTTTGTTATAATATATTGAATTTTGTATTTATTGTATTTTTCTACGACTTGATTTCATGAACGCACGATTTATTTAGGGTTTAATTTCAATGTAGACCTTTTTGGGTGTAATAATTGCGATGCGTGGATGGTCGCTCTATATCTTTTCGAAAGAAAGTAAACTTTTGTTTTTTTTTTATCAAAGTGAAATATTATATTGTTGAATTGGTTTTATATTTGTTCTTTTTTATCAACTTTTTACTTGTGTTTTTCTATGACCTTATATTATGAACGGTGCTTTATGGATTAATTATATATTTTTTTTCTTTTTGGGATTTAATTGGCTATTTACTTTTTAACAATTTATTTCATTAATAAATAATCATTACACATGCTGACAAGCACAATTAGCCTTAAAAAATCCTTGTTCACAATCAATTATATCAACAAAGACTACCAAGTCATATTTAATTTTTTCCTTGTTCTTTTATAATTAAACTCACAATCCTATTCAAATTACAACTATATCTATACATTCAACACATACACTTATACACATAAATTAACACAAATACAGCCAATTAATATCCTTCTTTCTCATCAAAATCTCATGAAATTCACATCAAATTTGCATTGAAGATTTCCATTATTCAATAACCAATCTGAGAGAATGATCGAGAATTACGGAAATATCTTTGAGCTTATGTCTTTTTTTAATGATTAAATCTAGAATCTATTCAAATTACCACTATATCTAAAACTATACACTCAATAGAAACACTTATAAACAAATAGGCATGAACATATCCAATTAATACGAATTTTGCATTGAAGATTTCCATTCTTGAATAGCCGATCTGAGTGAATGATTTGGAATTATGGAAGTATCTTTGAGCCTATGTCTTGTAATGGGAGAAAAATCTGTTTTTTTAAGCCATGCAATTATAGCTTTATGTTCATATGTGTATCCATCTCCAGCCATATATGGATCCTCCATTAATTCCTATTTTTTAGTGAAAAATAAATTTCAACCAATCTACCGAGAGAATAAGTACAAAAAATGAAAATAATAAACACACAACGTTAAATCAGGATTCTAATACATTATCAGTAATAACTGACAGCAAACATAGTCTGAGCCTTTTTTTTTAAATAAGTAGAACTTAAAACTTACTTTATTAAACAAATGAAAAGAAATTTTGCTTTAAAGAAAAGAAACTACATTATTTTATTCTTAAAATGCAGAAATGCCTACATCATAGAAAGTTGCATAATAAAAACCACTATGTTGGCTTTTGAACATTCAAGGCAAACAATGGTAAAATGTATGTGTTGGTAAGAATGATGGAAGCATGACAGGGTCTATAATACAAATATTACATCATCAATTGAGACCACAATCATTTGCAATATTTGCACTATAAACCCTGTCATGTTGCCATCATGCTTTATTGTCATGTTGTATAGCATTTGTAGACAACGTGAAATAATCAAAGACAGAGAGAATAATCAATATGTACCTTCAAAATGGGGCAAACGAAATGTTTGGGCGGTACCGGTACCGGTACGGTTTCAATCCCACCAATTACTTTTGTACGTCTCAAAATGGATTCCAATTCCGGCAAGAATTCCGCATCGAGATCCGGTCGGTCACGGCACCTCAACCTACAACACCTCAACGCCAATCTCGCCATCCTACCAAAATATGATATCAAGTAAATAAATGAAATATTGAATCATTATTTGACAAATGTTTTGTTTGTAAAATTAAGAAAACGTTTTGTGTTGTTAGTTTTAGAATTATTAACCAAAACTACAATATTCAAAATGAGAAAAATCTACTTTGCCCCCAAATATGCCCCAATGTGGTAATTAACTTTTGGTTTTCAAAGTGGTCCAATCTATTCAAATTACCATATATTTGAATTAACATATTATTAAAATTACCTAATTATACCATATAAAAATATTAAAAAAATCCCAATTATCACATTGGGGACACAAATGGGGTATACTTGGGGTCATTCTAGTAGAGCTCTTCAAATAAATAACTAAATATTGAGTAATTATTTGTTCGTTTACTTATAGAATATTAAAAAAAAAAAGGTGTTAACATGTATTCATATTATTTTACGATGTTAATATATATTTTTCATGGCAAATATACCTTTCTGCTTCCCGTACAGGCCAATCCGGTACCGATGCATCAAGCAAATCCCGTACCAACCCGCTTTCCACCGCCTTTTCCACCCGTACCAACAACCCATTAGGGTCTCGTCCAGTCAAAATTTGAAGCATAATCACCCCTAAAGCATACAAATCCGATTTTGGCCTTATCGTGCCGGTACGTTGGTACTCAGGATCCATGTAGTATAACGTACCTGTTATTATATTAGACTTATTATTTAGAATATTTAGGGTTATTTAGAATGTCAAAGGATGCTTAAAAGAAATTAATCAGAATTAGTGGAGTTAGTAAGAATTAATGGAGTTTAATGTCATTAGTGTGGAGTAGATGAAACTAGTGTCTAGATTCAATGTATTAGATATATGAAAAGACACAATGTAGCCATATAAACATGGTTATAGTTACCGTTTAAAGGATAAGTTCACACCCACTACTAAATCCACTATAATTTTCACTACTCTATGATTTGTGGGCTCCATATGATTATAGTGTTTATGAGACCCATAAATCATTGAGAAAAATAGTGAAAATGATAATGAATTTGGTAGTGGTTGTAACCTTGTCCTAGTTTAAAAGATAAAAAAAGAAGAGTGTATCCACATTATCAATAATATAAGATCGCCTTTCTCTTCAAATAATGGCCAAAACTGTATCCTTATACTCCGTCAACACGTCCGGTACCAAATCCGTAATGAGAATTAGTGGAGTTAGTGAGAATTCCCCGTAATGAGAAAATTGAACTTTTCTCTTAAAAGAGGGTCCATTCACACTATCAATAAATAACATAGTTTTCTTTTCAACAATATAATCTTTCATCTATCTCGCTCCTCAATTCCAAATCAAGCAAAATATTCCCCGGCTTCAAATCAAATCCCTATGCACCACCGGCTCGGGCTTCGCGGAGTGCAAGAACGACAACCCAGTGGCGATTTCGTAAATAACGCGGAATCTCACCGCCCAAAACAATATAAACATAGATTTCCCGCTAAGAGCAGGATTAAGTAGGGGTTTTTAGGAGGGATTTGGGAGCGAAGGTTTATGATTTAGTGTGTGTGCGCGCGTGCGTGTGTGTAAGCCTACGAGCTATGTCAAAAAAAAATGCATGGTAAATTTCACCTTAGGTCATTCAACTTTAAAAAATAACCAAATAAGTCACTTAATTTTCAATTGTCTCTAGATGTCACTCAATTTTCCAAAATTATCAAATAAGTCAGTCAATTTTCAAAAATGATCAAATAAATCCTATACTTATAAGAGATAATTGAAAGTTAAGTGACCTATTTGGTCATTTTTTAAAGTTGAGTGTCCTCCAGTGAAATTTACCCTATAATATAATATTTCTTTTATCATTACCAGCCAAAACTGTATCCTTATACTCCGTCAACCCGTCCGGCACCGGATCCCGAATCAACTTAGTGAGCCCCACATCCCCAATCTTACTTTTCAAATCCAAATCAAGCAAAATATTCCCCGGCTTCAGATCCCGATGCACCACCGGCTCCGGCTTCGCGGAGTGCAAAAAGGATAAGTCACTTAACTTTCAATTGTCTCGTAAAGGTGACTCAACTTAAAAAAATTATCAAATAGGTCAATCAACTTTCAATTGTCTCTTAGAGGTCACTCATCTTGCAAAAATGATCAATTAGGTCACCAATTTAATTGAAAGTTGAGTGAACTATTTGGTTCTTTTTGGAAGTTCAGAGACATCTAGGAGACAATTGAAAGTTGAGTGACATATTTAATAATTTCTAAAAGTTAAGTGATTTATAAGGAACAATTGAAAGCTGAGTAACCTATTTAGTCATTTTTGAAAATTGAGTGACCTATAATATAATATTCTTATATCCTTACCGGCTAAAATAGTATCTTTATACTCCGTCAACCCGTCCGGCACCGGATCCCGAATCAACTTGGCCAACCCCACATCCCCAATCTTACTTTTCAAATCCAAATCGAGCAAAATATTCCCCGGCTTAAGATCCCGATGCACGACCGGCTCGGGCTTCGCGGAGTGCAAGAACGACAACCCAGTGGCGACTTCGTAAATAATCCGGAATCTTGCCGCCCAAGAAAGAGGAGGAGGGGTATAACGGTCATTTGGGAATCTCTCTTTGGGGAAGAAGAGGAGGTCGTCGAGGGAGCGGTGGGGCATGAATTCGTAGATTAAGGAGCCGGAGTCGGGGTCGAAGCCGAGGAGCGAGAGGAGGTGCGGGTGCTGCAGCTGGCTCAGGATTTTGACCTAAATTTTGTAAGAAATCAGGGTGAAAAATGGTTGTTTTTATAATGATGATTTAAGAAAGATAAATATGGATGAGAAAATTTGGTTATTGATATGATGTTTGTACACTTGCTTTTTCTTTAACTTTGGACTAAGTTTTATAGCCATGTATGTGTAATATATTGGTATGTTTATACATTCTTTTTGGCTAAGGATTTCGACATAATTGTGTAAGAAATTGGGAAAAATTGATTGTTATTGTAATAATCCTGCAGCTGGCTCAAGATTTCGACCTAAATATTGTAAGAAATCGGGAAGATTGTTATTTTTTTGATAGAATGGAAAGGTTCTTTGTCCTACATCCATTATTTGATGCAAATGGGTATTGAACTCATGACCTGTGTCTTGTTGTGCTTTGCACTCAAGACCACTACTAGTTCATGAGCATTTGCTAAAAACAAACTTTTTTTTAGAAAGTACCGTACATTGCGAGTCCAGTAGCAAAAAAAAGTACGATACTTTCAAAGACAAGTAGTTTTTTTTGTTTATGCACTAGACTTTGAAATTTTGGTACTTTTTGCTGCTGAACTTTCAAACTTTGATACTTCTTTTTTTTTTAAAGAAAAAGTAACGGATTTTCAAAGTCCTTTTTGGGCTAATTTGAAAATTTCAATTTTATTTCCGTTTAGATACCCCTTTTAGTCCCTCTAAACTAGAATTTCTTAAAAGAGGGCATCTAAAAAGTAGGAGCATTTAAAACATTCAGAATTTTTTTTTTTTTTTTAAAACTCCCCGTCTTTTTTCTAACGGACTTATTAATCATTAATATATATAACAAAACTCACCTCTCTGAGAAACTCTTCATTTTTCTCACTCGATTCCTCCTGCCTGAGCACTTTGATGGCAACTTCTTTATCATCAAGCACGCATTTATACACATTTCCGTAACTACCCTCGCCGATTTTCTTCGAATCCGAGAAATTATCGGTCGCGATTTCTATTTCCTCTTTTGAGTATCTCTTGCAAGTGTTTGTGGTAGAAAGAAGAAGGGCATTTATGACATTTGACCTCTCGCTAGATCCCCTGTTGGAATAGAAAAATACGGAAAGGCACGTGAGTATTTGAAATGCGATAAGAGGGAATATAATTACTTCAATTTTTCAAAAAGAACACATTTGAACTCACTTTAAACATTCCATTTACCAAAACACCCCTTTTATAATACTAAAAAGAACTACTTGAGTGTTTTACTTTATAAAAACAACTCATTTTGAAATAATAAAAAAATATGTAAATACCCTTATTTATTTTGAAATAATAGATATATAATTTGCAAAATGCGCTTATATATTATTTATCACCATTTATATAAGTTAAGCGATATTTTTAAAACTTCAATAGTTAGGGGTTTTTGGAAAATAAAAAAGTCAAAAATAGGGGATTTTTCAATATTCCAGGGTTTTTTTCATAAATTTCACAAAATATAGGAGGTATTTGAAAACAATCCCTATATCAAAATACTTCATTTTATTGAACATACCAGCTGGAAGTACTCTCTCCTTTGTTGCGATGAAAGATTTCAAAATCAGGGATTTCATTTCCCGGTTCTTGGCCTCTTTTCCAGGATTCCAAATCCCGGTTTTTTTCCATCTCAATCAATCGTTTCAATTCAGCTTCTCTTTGTAAAGCCTCTTGAACCTTCTTTGCCGCTTCTGAGCATTCAGCTGAGAGAGTCTCGATCTGAAAAATATTTTAAAAAATATTGTATAAAATACATTGTTTGTTTAGTAATTTGTGGTAAAATCAGGGTGTGGAATGAAAAATGCACCATTTTTCTAGCGTGAACAAGTTCTTCACTAGCGTGATTATACAATGTTAGCGCGTTTTGCAATTCGGCCCTCATTTTGAGTATTTCTTCTTGCGCTTCAGGCTGGTCAGATTCATAATTATTAAATAATAATTAAAAATATCTCCGTAATTACGAATTGTGTTATACAAAAGAGTATCGAAATTTAATTGGCAAATTAATATTTCTTTTTTTTTGGCTTATTGCCTTTTGTTAGATTTTACTATCTATATGTGGGCAAATCAATGTTTGCCCCAAAGGCCATGCATTATGCTAAAATTGCACAAAAGCCCCTGCATTACTGCCCAAAAGGCCCTGCATTATCAAAAATTGCAAAAAGCAGGGTCTTTTTCACATAATCTCCAAAAATCACAAAACAAACCCTAATTCTTAACTTACTTACCACATAACAATTCTTCCTAAAGCTCTCGCCTCTCGAGCCCTGGCCTAAATCAGAAAAGGACGTCGCTGACGTCAGCCTCTTAGAGAAATTTGCATAAAAGCCCCTACATTATCAAAATTCGCAAAAAAACCCCTGCACTATCAATAATATAATGCAGGAGCTTTTTCGCAATTTCAGCATAACATAGGGGCTGTTTCGCAAATTTCCCAAAAATCACAAAACAAACCCTAATATTTCTACCTCTTGCTTGCTTAAAAATCACCCTCCATTATTGCCCAAAAGGCCCAGTATTTACAAGGGCCTTTTCGCAATTTCATCATAACACAGGGTCTTTCTCGCAAATTCTCCAAAAAAATGCATAAATAAATCTGTTACTTTTAATTGTTAACTTACTCCGTAACCAATCTTCCTGAAGCTCTCGGCTCTCGAGCTCTGGCCGAGATCGGAGAAGGACTTCGCTGAGGTCAGCCGCTGAGGTGGCGGCGACCCGCTGCGCAGGAAGCCGCGCAGGAACTGCTCGCGGAAGATCCAGCTCTTCTCGCTGTCTGAGAATTCCTTGAGAGTGATTGAGTGGGTTTCAGATGTGTTGTTGGAGCCTGGAAATAAAAATGAATATCGTCCAAATCGTATTTATTTACCCATTTAAAAATGTAAATATCAAATTTTGTGTAATTAAAATCCAAAATATATCATATTTTGCCCCCTTTAGAGACGTATAAAATCAAGATTTAAATGGGTAAATATGATGTATTTTAGAATTTGAAAGGGTCAATTTGATATTTGGACTTTTAGAGGGGGAAAGAAAATATGATATATTTTGGATTTTAGAGGGATAAATTTGGTATTTGAACTTTTAAGAGGGGTAAATGTAAATATGATATTTTGAAGTTTTGGGAGGGTAAAAAAGAAATGAAATTTTCCCTTTTATAAGGTCAATATTATTAATAAAACTCGAACTAAAGTTTAAAAATATAATCTTTATATTTTATAACGTACCAACGCCAATTGAAACATTTGGGTTTGAAAATTTTAGGGTTAGTTTTTGTTTCGACACGATAATTATATTGCAACGACTAGTCATTAGTCTAAGTACGTTACTTGCCACGTCATCTTGGTGCAAGATCCTGAAATTTAAATAATTACACATTAGTTTTCATTAAAACTAAGAAAAAGCCAATCAATCACCATAAAAATAGAGAATTTTGCAAAAAGGTCCCTGCATTATGGCTTAATTGCGAAAAAAGCGCCTTTGCTTACTAATTAACCATAATTCTTTCTTTTTTGCAATTTTCTTATGAATAGAGGTTCTTTTTTTGCAATTTTGAACAATATAGCATCTTTTTTTTGAAATTTATCATATAAATATTACAATTTCTAAAAGAGAAATAACAATTGGCTTAATACCAATGTCAGAATTAACTACACAAATCATGAAAAAGAAAAAGAAAAGACAAAAAAAAAAAAAGCTGACTTTTTAATGCAAATATGCCAATGAGAGCTAGCTCCCAAAACCAAATTCATTGCACCAGTTTGAGATACGTAATTCACAAGCGTTGCCGCTGGATTATCTCCTTCAAGTACCAATGTCTCAACCTGTAAAATCATAGTTTTTTGATAAATTATCTCAAATTCGAGAAAAAGAACTTAACTTCTGAGAAATTTGGACCAATTAAGGGAAAAATTCATCGTTTTTCAAATTTGGGCTTACGTGACGTCGACCAAAGAGGCGCTGAAACGGGGCGAAAACCTCTTGAGCGTTCAAAGAAGCATCTTGTGCGTACATTTGCACAACCTCCCTCTCCATTTTCTCTACTGGAATCCTCTCCCCCACTACAAAACCCCATTCAAACACAACAAAACATTCAATTCAAACACTAATTCCAAAACCCAAAACAGAAATCGAAGATTTCGATTCAAACATACAAGGAGAAGGGATGAAGGAAACACGAGGCATGACATGCAGTAACAGAACACGATGACAGAGCGGGCTGAGATGCTCAGACGCCCATGCGGCGGCGCGGCGGCTGCTGGGTCCGTGTTTCACGGCCACCACCACCACGGTGGTCATCTCCGGCCGTGCCACGGAAGCACCGCCGGAGAGCGAAGCCATGAACGAAGAAAGGCGAATCCAAGCAAGTCGGAGACTATGTAGAAAGGAATTGGGATTTGGGGTTGAATTGGTTGGAATGGTTTGAGAGGGAAGGAGGAGGAAGAAGAAGAAGAACTGAAGAAGGTTATGAACAGTACAAAAATGGACTGGAGAGAGACTTTGAGCAGGAAGAAGAAGAAGACTAGAGTGGATCCTCTCCTGTTGAGAAAAACTGGAAATATCCCTTTGTGTGTGTGTGTGTTTGACAATTGCCGGTAGACATACACAACACACGCACGCCGCACACTCAGAAGGCACATCTAATGCTATCTGAAAATTTCTCTTACATTCTGTTGCACGTTGAATTAGATCCCCTCACCTATGAAAAATGAGGCTAGTACCATTATCAGCTAGGCTATCCTAGTGGTGGTAACAAGACTTGTGTGTTGTGATTGTGAATCATGAAGTTAATGTGTTAAATATTGAAGACAAATTAGACAAAGATGCGTTGTTAATGACCTTTTCACGAGCGTTCATCTTTGAATAAATTAGACAAAGAGTTATTAATAAAATTTATTAATACTAGGATCGTGCTCGCGCTTCGCTGCGAGTATTTAAATTTGCTATTTATTTAAAATTTATGTATAAATTATAATTATGTATAATAATTATGTTATGTAAGTTAGTTATATTTAAAATTATTTTGAATTATATCATAAGATATTTTATCAATTTATTATTCATTAAAAATAGTTTCTATATCACATCTAATTTTATAAGGATAGATAAATCTATACAAATAAATTTACATATATGAAATAAAATAACATAAATAATAAATTCATAAAAAACAAAAAATAATAATTCAAAAAATAATTTGGATTATTAATTTATAATCTAATTAATTTATGTTTGCATTAAGATTTTTAAGAATAAAATATCAATTTTTTTTATCTCTTTAGTTTTCTTGTGCCGTTATTTATTAACATATTATATAAGAAAAAAATCAAGTATTAATCAGACGATGAAGGAGATCTAAAAACTAAAAATAAATGATAATTTATTTCATAGATATTAGTTGAAACCCCATAAGACTTAATTATAGATTATTAACTTTAAAAAAATATAAAAATAATTATTATATTTAACATAATTTGTAAAAAAGAAATATGGTATTATATACATAGAAAAAGTATGTTTACTACACATAAAAAAAATATAACATGACTCATTTTCTGAATAAATTGTCAGCGTTACTTTTCTTATTTATATTTTGTTAGTTATTAAAATGATACATATTATCCGTAATACATTAAGTAATATAATATAATTTTTAATACTCTGAAATTTTATTTGATATGATAGTTCTCACATAATTGGAGATATAACACGAAACATTAATCTAACTGACCATGTGATATTGTGCTAATAATTTAAATGAAAAAATAAGATTTGAAAAAAAATTTCATCCAACGGCCGAAATAAAATTGACGATAGGTCTCTTGAGAATGCTTAAAGAGAGATGAAAAATAAGGTGTAATGTATAATTTAATGAGCATATTATTTTCTTACATGTTCTTTTATATAGTCTTTATTTACATATTTTAGCAAGAAAAAAAAATTAGAACCATAATAATATGGAACTCAAAATAAAGAGAAAATTCCAACAAATTTATATTTGTTGATTTTAACATGAGAAATAAAATATTTCATTAAGAATTATAATTTTTTAAAGAAGAAAAGAAAAATTATTTATATTTTAATGAGTGAACTCTTCATTAACTATTGTTATTAATAATTGAATATAACTTTGAACTATGATTCATTGAAGCCATCTGATTAAGATCTGATGGTCATAAACAAATTTACAACGGTTCTCACTAAATCAGGGATGGAACACAAAACACCAATCCAACCAATCATATGATTATGTTTTAATAGCCACACACATGTTGTCATAAAATATCAATAAATTTGAGAAAATGAATGGCTAAGATTTGACAAAAAAATTGATCGAACGGTAGAGATAAAAGTGATGATGTGGCCTCTTGAGGAGGCTCAAAAGTAGGTGAAAAATAAGGGGTTGGGGCTAATATCATCATATATGGTTAGTGTGTTGTCAAAATAACTTATATATAGCATTCAATGTTTATTATAGCTTATAATTCAATGTTTATTGATATATCATAATATTATGGTTGTGTTGTGAAAATAACTTATGCATCACAACCTTTTTCTTTCTTTCTCGCGAAAAAATGTATACAAAGGCAACATACAATGTATAAAATATATATATATATATATATATATATATATATATATATATATATATATATATATATATATGATTCATTTCTTGTAAATAGTGTATAAAACTGTATATACAAAATTTCGTCGCGTTTTGGGCGTACTAAAGCCAGTTGCACTTTTAAATTTCTCTTTTATTATATGTTTTGGCATGCTTAATCAATGCAAATGTAAGTTAGAAAAGTTACAAAAAAAAAAAATAGAATAAATGGTCAAACTAAGAGAAAATATCAACAATCTATTGAATCAAATTTCAGGAAAAAGTCTAAAAAGTTATGATTTAATGATTTTATATGCAATATGATAAATTTCTAAGGCAAGAAAACACAAATATAATTTAAAACAAATGAGGAAAAACTACAGACGACCACCTGTTTTGTTTTCTTTGACTCATATGCCTCTCATCTATTTAAAAAAAAAAATCATTTTTGGCAAGTATCGAATCTACAATCTTTTGATTGGTGAGGTGGTGCCCAACCACTTTTACTTGAGGAGTTTTGGCAGTAAATAGAATTTAAATAATGAGACTCATAATAACTTCTAATTTATAATATCAAAATAAAGATACATAATTAACATTAATATTAACCGATTGGAAATAGAATTCATCTATTTTACACGTTTTATTTGTAGAAGGAAACTTTACTTATATACTCATCTATTTGTAAAAGTACAATCCTTGTGTATCATTGTGAAATTAAAATATTAATATTATCTTAATTAAATGTTAATTTTAACTATTCATTATTCAATTCAACTATATTACAACATAACCTAATGTAAGCAATACTAAAATAAGTTGAAATTGTTGAATTATAAACTCAGAATATTAACACCAACATAAGATCCAAAGAATGGATGTTTGGTGGTTTGTAAAAGTGGAGATTAACTGACCAGTCTGATGTGAAAGTATTCTCAAGTCAATTAGTCAATGCACGAAGCATGGATGAAGAGAGATTGTGACTTGTTTTTAGGATTTTGTGAACGTAACTTTTTCCTTGGAGGCCGTTTGGGCGAGGTAGAATATTGGATCGGAATTGGATCTTAAAATTCTAATTTCTCCAAATTTTTTGTTTGATAGTCAACTAAAAAAAGAACGATATAATTCTTGAAATTTCATCTCTATATAATTTCATCCAAATATAATTCTCTTTAAAAGTTAGAATGTTAAAGTACGGCAAACTATTATATTATATTATATTATATTATATTATATTATATTTTATTATATTATATTTTTATTATATTTTTATTATATTATGTTGTATTTTATTATATTAATTTGTTTTATTATATATTATTTATGTTATATGCTTTATTCTATATTATTTATGTTATATGTTTTATTTTATATTATTTTATATTACTTTATATTATATTATTCCATATTTTATATTACTAATTGTATAATCATAACATAATTTCAGATTTTTACAAACAACCAAACAAGAAATTATGTTTTTCAGAATTTTATACTTCTAACATCCAAACAAACTTTAGAATTAATTAATTCAAAATTTTATACTTCTCCATCTTAAAATTAAATTCTACTCTCTAATTCCACTTGCCAAACGGGCCCTTAGGGAAATCTGAAAACGGCATGCTTACACGTACAAAACGCCCACAAAATAGTATTTTTTTTTCTTTTTCAATATACTTTTTATTTTTTATATACTGTTTTTATTATCTTACTTATATATTATATTATTTTTAAAATAATAATTTTATATATTATTTATTTATTTTTATATATCTTTTATCGTCTTTATATGTTGTTATTTTGTGTCGTGTGCTGCATGACGGTAAAACTTGTCGTGCAATATCATGCCTCTTTCCTTTATATGCTCTTTTCTGTGATCTCTCTTTATATGTTAAGCAAAAAGAAAACTTAAATCTCGCTTTATATGTTAAGTAAAAGGAAAACTTAAATCAAAATCATATAATCATCATGGATCAAAAAAAATTAATACAGATTTTTATATGAATATTAAACAGAAAAATTATAATATTTCACTAAAGTTTTTGTGTTTTAATTTTTAAACAAGATGAGTAAAAAAAAAGAAGGCATGGCACAACTAGACTTAAAGTTATTCATGAAATACAAATAAAAAAAACGCCGTGGATATATATCAAACTTTGTTATTATCATCCTTGCCTCTAATATGAGTTGTTTCATTAAATTATTTCAGACATGGTTTTAAGAATCACTGATTTCATTCAGTCGATTTAAGTTAGAATCGACAAGTTTCGATCAGATTAATACATAATTCTCACAATCACATTAATTATTTTTTTATATTGATTGATGCGATTCTTCATCTGATTCGACCGATTCCAATTCAATTTAAACGTCTCTAAATCGTTATTCTAAATGACTGAGTCCGGTTCTGATTCCGACTTTTCAAACCTTGGTCTCAGATGATTTTTTATAATTTAGGTAGCATGAAAAGTTGTTCAAAATATACGCAAAATTCTACAAGCAAATATACTATCCTAAAAACCAATGAGCAATCTATATGTTACACGGATTTTTAGATGATGTATAAATTATGATGGTTGTTAATTTTTGAATAATTATAACTAAAACATGATGATATAATGCTATAATGGAGATGGGGAAGACTCAACATAAAATACATGAGAATTAATGCATGCTTCATATAAATTTAATTATTACTATTGCTGTTTAATCAGCTGATCAATAAACAAATCAGACTAATTAATTGTTATGAATATAATTAATGTGGATGTTCATTACTTGGCCCCTAAGTAAAGATAAATTAGGAAATTCTTATAAGAATGGAAGGAGTCATGGTAGGATATTTATTACTGTATATTCTATTGTATTTATGTTAGATTATTTCCTTTATTG
Source organism: Juncus effusus (assembly GCA_027726005.1). Lineage (NCBI taxonomy): Eukaryota > Viridiplantae > Streptophyta > Magnoliopsida > Poales > Juncaceae > Juncus > Juncus effusus. The sequence goes on along the minus strand of CM050893.1, from coordinate 639,929 downwards.
TAATTCTAAATCAGGCAAGAGATTTCTTGGCCAGCACTCACCCTCTACTATATAAAGAGGACAGTGGCTATTGTATTCTTAATCCACAATTCAATACATAATTCTCTCCTTCCAATTGTCTCTTTTATTATTCTTTTGTTCTTTATGTTATAACACGTTATCAGCACGACTCTACAATAAGCATTTGAAGTTCTAAATAACATAACTGAAACTCTGCTTCAGAAGGTATAATTTCAAATTATTAATATTTCATTATATTATTTATTTTGGATTTCTTTTATTCGATTTTTTTTCTTTTCTTGAAATTCGTTATTTTATGAGCTTCTTTTAAGAACATATCTCCGCACCAGAAGTTACAGATTCTCTTTATAGATCAATGCACCAGAAGTTGCTTGTTTAATTATTTTTATTTTGCAACCAGAAGTTGCGTGTTTATTTTTATTCACGCACCAGAAGTTGCTCGTTTAAATTATTTTGTATGCACCAAGAGTTTCTTGTTTAATTATTTTTGCAACTAGAAGTTGTTTGTTTATTTTTATTTACGCACCAGAAGTTGCTTGTTTAATTTTATTTACGCAACCAGAAGTTGCATGTTTATTTTTATTTATGCACCAGAAGTTGTAAGTATATTTAAGCACCAGAAGTTGCAAGTATATTTATCTTTATTCTATGTACATTTATTTTATGCACATTTACTTTTATGCACATTTACTTTTATGTACATTTATTTTACGCACATTTATTTTTATGCAAATTTATTTTTATTTATGCAACTGTAGTTGCAATAATTGTTTTTCCTTTGCACACAAGCTGCAAAATTTATTTTATGCACCATAAGTTGTAAAATATAGCGCCAGTAGTTGCAAGAATATAAATCAGAAATATTGTCTAAATCTCGAAGATCAACTCTCAAATAATAATTTAAAAAACAAAATGAAGAATATATATTAAATAATGATACTCCTTACCTTTTATCTTGCTCTTGAAGCAGCAACAAGATGAAGAGAGTTGTAAGATATATTGAAAACCAATATCATATCTTATTGTGAATAAGCAAATTAATGAGTTGTAAAAGAAGAAATTATGAAACTTGTCTAAATAATTGCATTCAATTCCCAGAAGTGAATGTTGCAAAATAATGGCATAAATGAGACCAATGCCAGAAGTCATTACAAGAAAATCACATAAGACAATGAGAAGATACAACAAGATATTATTTGTAACTGATTCCAAAATATGTATTTTTGATGTTGTATAAAAGTGCATTGCTTAAGTATCTATTGTACACCAAAATATTTTGTCGAATTCTATAAAGTCTCTTTAAAAGAAAAAAAAATTATGGTTAATTATGTTTATAATTGAAAACCATTTCAGTAAGCTCTTAAATATTACATAAGACTTTTAGGCGGACTTCCTTGACCATATATTTATTCAATTTATTTTATTTATTTGTGGAATCTAAAATGTCTGTCATATGTCCAGCAGACATTGAACAACTAAAATAATAATTAGAAATTGAAAGACATGTATTAATATAATACCATGTATTGTAAATGTAATTTAAGACTCCAAAAGAGTTACCATTTTGTTGCCTGTATATAATAGATAATGCTTTAAAATTGTAAATTATTGTTTCTTGTATATAAGCAAAATAATGAATTTTCATTAAAATGAAAAATCACGAATTCCGTACAATTGGTTCCGCATCATTCCCAGAAGTGAATACCACATATACAATTCGTGATTATTAATATGGATGCTGACGTGTAAGAGGTCAAGGTCGAAATTATACTTGTGACTGTGATGATTATATTAAGAAAAACACACAAGAAAGCGGAAAGAACGCACAAAATGGTCTAAAAATTTATGTGGTAGTAAAGGACATTTGGTATGTCTCTATGTACGTCCTAAAATCTTGTGGAGGTTTATTAAGCCGTCTTAAAAGCAAAGAGAAAATAATAATGTCGACTTGTTTATCACCATAATGAAAAAGTTGATAACCGATAATAATATCATCCGCTGGATTTAAAGCACATTAACAAGAACGAGTAAGAGAAAGAGCTGAGTAAGAAATTTTTTTTTTTATTCCATTTTATATTCTTATTATTATTGTTATTATCATTATTTTTCTTTCTTTTGATACTACTAATATGAATCAAAGTATGTATGGGCACAATAAGAATTATAAATATGTGTGCCTAATTGTAATGGACAATATTTCTGTATTTTGAGAAATATTCATTAGAACAACATGCAGCTTTTCTATTGATTTGTATTATGAAGGACTAATACAATTAAGTCAGATTTATTAGTAAACCAGAAGTTTATTGAATTAAAACTTATTTATGCTTCTGCATATCAGATTTCGTCCAGTCGAAAAGTAATTTTATAATTTGACAAGAACTTGAAGTTCACTAATTAGAAAAGTAATTTTATCATTAAACATGAACCAGAAGTTCAATAATTTGAAAAGTAATTTTATGATTTGACATGAACCAGAAGTTCACTAGTTCGAAGAGAAATTTTATGATTTGGCATGAAACAAAAGTTAACTAATCTCGGAGCAATGATGATGCAAATAATCACAGAGAATTCAAATATGCATCAATTAAAGAACCAAAAGATTCTTTTATCAAATAAACTTTCATGTGCTGCATGTTATCAAAGGAGAATTAATTGTTAGATATCACAAATCAGGGTTGGGAATAAATCACCCAATTTCCTTGAGCGTATTAATCGAAATATATGTGGCCCTATTACTCCTTCATGTGGACCATCTAGATATTTTATGGTATTAATAGATGCATCTATTAGATGGTCACATGTACATTTATTTAATCTCGAAATATTATATTTGCGAGATTGCTTGCTCGAATATTCTAATTTAGATAATAATTTCTGGATCGTACAACTAAGAAAAATCGTCTTGATGATGATCAGTTGGCTACATCCCAAGTAATAATTGACTATTGTACGTTGATTTAGATTATAGTTGAGCATTGGTCCACAAACGCACTTAGAATGATCTAACATCATATCTTGTTAAGCGATTATAATTAATCGTTGGCCCCTAATAATGAAATGAAAGCTCGTCTTTTGATTGAGGCCATGAAATGATATATGCTACAACACTAATTAGAGTAAAGTCAACATTTTATAATAAGTACTCCCCATTATAATTTGTGACTGGCCTGCAGCCAAGTAAATACTATTTGATATATTTTGGATGTATAATATTTGTTCCCGTAGCTCCACCGCAATGCACAAAAATGGGTCACAAATAAAAGTCGGGTATATATGTTAAGTTAAATTGCCATGCATAATTTGATATCTTGAACTTCATTACATGAATTTATTCACTACATAAATTATTGATTATAAATTTGATGTGACGAATTTTCGATCATTATCTAATTTTGATACTTAATCTTATATATATGAACTATAATTGAAAATATAACTCATTTGTAAAATATAGCAAATCTATTATCACATATATTTGTTCTTTCATAAAAGTAATATGACAACATCTTAATTCAGATGGATATCCCTGGAGGATCATCCAAAAACACACCTGAAGTATGTTAGATGTTTATAGACAAAATTCCAGAAGAAAGAATTGAATAAATACCCAAGTGATTGTTGTGAAACAATCAAATATTAATGAATATGTTCAAGATATAATAGACAATGAAAGTCCTGAAGAACTTGATTAATAATTAATGATAACATTAGGGGAAGAGAAACAAGAGCTGAAAAATTTAAGTTATATCTTATATGTAATGCATCATTAATATCTTTCACTTAGATCCTCGAACAAGTTAATATGAACTAGAAGTTCATAAATTTATTAATGTGAAACAACATGCAATTATATTATATATATTGATGCAAAAATGATTATCATATCATACATTCCAGCATTATGTGCTCATAATTATATTGAAGTACCCTTGGATAATTCTATGTTTGATATATGCCAGAAGCATCGTCGACCAATCGGTTCCAATGATAAAGATCCAAGGAAGAAAAATGAGAATAATAAAAAAGTTGGCATAATTGAAGTTAACGATACTTCTAAAGAAATAAATTCTTTTGAAAAGAATATTAACGATAAAAGAGTAGAAGACATAGACGAGCAAATTACCACAGAAGAGGTTCAGGTACCTAATAATATTGAAAATATTGAAAATGATGAGATCTCAATAAATTATGTCTATACTAGAATAAATATGGAACTGTAATAAAATTAAGATTAATCAAAATTTATTTATGCAATTGCAATTGATATAATAAATAAAAATGAGGATCTAGAATTAAAATTATTTGTATAATGTCGACAGATAAAGTATTGACCAAATCGAAAGATGTGATTAAAGCATCATTATTTTCACTAGTGAAATATAAAATTGTGGACATGTAGTCCAAACACCTGGCATTGTATAACGCTAACTTATAAGCGGGTATAACTTATAAGAGGGTGTTTTAAGAATATGTAATGAAAAATTAAATTGTGATATGCAATTATATTTCTAATTTTGTCGTCCCTGGAGGACTCATTAACTTAGTAGCAAATTATTCATATTTCATTTGATTGCAACATATTAATGAAAATCCCTGAAGGATTTAGAATGCCTGAAGCATTTCAAATTCTCGAGAGATTTAATCTATTAAATTACAAAGATCTTTGTACTAATTAATGCAATATTGAGATATGTGATAAAATTGCTATAACAAATGTTTGTTGAATGAATGTTATGTAATTGATTAAAATTACGTTTAGAAAACTATATGTTTACCTTTAGAATGTTGATATATATATTGATGATTTAAAATCGTATGATACTCTCGAAGAGCTCCAAAAGCTACCACATTATTCAAAAGAATATAAGATTAAATTCTTTAAAGCATAAAATATTATCTTGAATTATAAATTGAATATTTCCCTGAAGGAGTCATTATTTCATAATCCATCTATTATAATGATATAATGTGGAGAAATCACATCCATTAAGATCATCAAGATAACTTGTTTGATGTATTAACAATTAAAATAAATGATGGTGAGTTATTTTCATGCATGCATGAGCATGATGATTGTGAAATGAATATCTAACGAAGCTCCTCAAATAATGTTCCAGCAGATCTCTTTTTAAGCATATATTACAGAGATTGAACTTTGTCATCTCACATATAGTTGCATATATGAGGGGGAGAAATAATACGCACTGCACTCTTTTCCCTTGTCTATGGTTTTTGTCCCAATGGGTTTTCCTAGCAAGGTTTTTAACGAGGTAGTTTTTGTGCGTAATATATAGAATGATGATGCAATCTTTTTCCTTCACTAGGATTTTTGCCCATAGGGTTTTACCTAGTAAGGTTTTAGCGAGGCATATTTAATATATGAAATAATGAGAAATAATGATAATACGCGATGCACTCTTTTTCCTTTAACCAAGGTTTTGTCCTACTAGGTTTTCTTTATAAGATTTTTAATGAGACAACTTCTAATGCGTATGAAAGATAAAATATGGACATCTAATGGGGAGTGTTATGAATATAATTAATGTGGATGTCCATTACTTGGCCCCTAAGCAAAAGATAAATTAGGAAATGCTTATAAGAATGGAAGGAGTCATGGAAGGATATTTATTACTGTATATTCTATTGTATTTATGCTAGATTATTTCCTTTATTGTAATTCTGAATCAGGCAAGATATTTCTTGGCCAGTACTCACCCTCTACTATATAAAGAGGACAGTGACTATTGTATTCTTAATCCACAATTCAATACATAATTCTCTCCTTCCAATTATCTTTTTTATTATTCTTTTGTTTTTTTATTTTATAACGACCAGACATATTTTTTTGTTTGTTTGAAACAAACTGTGGTGTAATGACATAGCATGACACGATAGACGTTAAAATACAGTAAAACAATACGGTAAATCCACGGAGCTGTAAAAAAGGCAAAAGTAAAAGTAACATAACCATTTCTTTGGTTCTTCTATACCTCTAATTCTATAGAAATTTATGTTGTTATAATGTTCAACATTCCAATTTCTTTGTCACAACAGCGACCAAACTGAAACATATCACAAAAGAACGCAACTAACATACACAAATTTGGAAAAATACAGTTAAAAGTTGGACTGGACTTGGCTGTTTCTTTTATATGGACAGAGGCAAACCCTAGAAAACCAAAGAGAGAAAACAAAGAGACATCAGAGAGAAGAAGAGGAATAGTGGAGAGACAAGAGGAGAACAAAAAAAAAGAAATAAAACTCCTCTCTCCCTTTCTCTCTCTTTCTTTAATCTCTCTACTTTTCTCTCTCTGAAATGCATTTCTCCATGGATGAAGGGGGATCTCCTCAAAGAGCTTTAACAATTGTGGCAGTTGATAAGGACAAAAACAGTCAACAAGCTGTTAGATGGGCAGTCGACACTCTCTTATCCAAGTCTCCTTTGCTTATTTTGGTGCATGTTAGAATAACAAACAACCCTAATAGTAAGTTTCTTCAATCGATCTTCTCTTTTTTTGGCAAGTTTTTACATTTCATGTGTTTCTCAGATTAATCGGATTCGGAGTTTTGAATTCAGTTTTAAATACAAAATGATATTTGAATTTCCATGTTTTTATGCAGTTCGTAACATGTTAACTATGAAGCAGGATTTAAAATCTTTTTTTTTATTTGAGACAGAATTTAGAACTCCGAATTGAGTTAGAGAAATAATTTTGAAACTTGAAAATGATTATATTTTGAGAGAAATAAATTGAAAATCAGGTTATTTTGAAAAGTTGGGACGATGAGATGTGGAAAATTGCCTTTTCATACATTCAAATTTCACCTTGGAATTAGACCACCCACATTGAAAAATTGTGCACTTTCCCAATTCACAAACTACAATTTCATCTGCTTTGCTTTTCCCTTTGAAAAGAGGAGCTTGAAATATGGATTTAATAGAGGCGTGCAAATTAATAAAATTAATTATCAAGGGCCATTTTGAAAATTGCTCCTTAATTTTGGATGTAACCACAAGAAAAAACATAGATATAACTTTCTTGTTCTTTTTTCATCAAGGTGGCTATCTCGTTAATGACATAAGCGCAGATCTCGCCAACGAACAGCTCGAATCAGAATTGGGAGCGATTTTCATTCCCTACAGAGGATTTTGCGCTCGCAAAGGGGTAAACATCAAATCAAATCCATATATAATTTTGAAATTTTGAACATATCAAAATTTAAATGATATTTTTATTTTAAACAAAACAAATCAATAAAAATAAAATAATATATATTCTAACTTTTGGTTTTAAACAAAAAATATTCTATACAAACATGCAGATGCAATTGAAGGAAGTTGTACTAGAAAGCACAGATGTTTCGAAGGCACTTATCGAATATATCAGTGTGAACCGGATCCGCAATGTGGTGGTCGGTGCTTCGAACCGGAATCTCCTTAGGTCTAATAAGAACTCCATCTTATTATTCATATATTTAAGATTACATTTTTCATAAATTTTCGTCTAATAATATATATTTCATTTGCTTACAGGAAACTGAGGGGACCGGACGTGCCAACAAGTTTGACGAAAATGACCCCGGACTTTTGTTCGGTCTACGTGATATACAAGGGCAGAACCATAATGAGTAAGCCTGGCAAAGGGCTGGCCAATGCTCCGTCGAGCTCTAGCTCTCTCCCTCCTAGACAGTCTCCAGCGGTCAGTCCACGTTCTGACTCCCTAGAGGATTCCGTCAGGTAATTGATGTTTAAAGTGACATTAGGATTGTTTTTCAATAAAAAAACATTATCAATTTTGTAGTATTTTAAATGTCTAGAGGTTTCAAATGTCTACAACATGATCAAAAAACATGGTAACATAATGATAATGATAATAATAGAGTTTATAATGCAAATATTATAACTTAGTCTAGTTAATTAAAGAAATAATATTTTCATTACTCTCATTCTTTTTATAATGTAGTATTTTTGTTTGGCAATGAAAATCCTAAACCATTTTTTTAATATTTCTTAAGATAGAAAGTTTTCCATAAATACAAGAAAATACATGGTCCTGAAACACTTTCCCTTTGTTGAATTCAAAAACTACATCACAATCACAACTCATTTTCTCATTTCATTTCACAAAACAGGAGCGCTTATTCGAAAGGAGGCAGTTGGAGGGGCGGCTCCGGACCGCCTCCGTCTCCGATGAAATACGACAACCGAATGATGCAACCATCATATCTCATGAGTCCGGCACGGGACATGCGTCCGCTCTCGTCGGCACGCACCGCTCCAAATGCGTTGTATGACTATGTCGATAACACAAATGGCAGATCGGCGTCTCGCGATACGTCGTTTTCTGATGACGACTTGCATTCGTCAAGCATGGATTTCGGAAGCTCCATGGATTTCGGTAGCTCACTTGATTCGTCGTCTATTTCTTCGGACAGCTCCGCTACGGTTGTCTCCGTAAGTAATCTTAGTCTAGTTGTTGAGTATTTTAGTTGGGAGTTCAAATCGCATAAACAACAATTAAATAAGTGAAGTTTGGATATTTTTCCTTGGTTTTTTATAATATATTTCTAATTTGAGAAACTTCAAAAAGTATATATATTAATTTTCAGTTAAAACTTTAACAATTTTGTCGGATAATTTACAGAGGGATGTGGAGGCAGAAATGAGGAGACTCCGTCTCGAGCTGAAGCAAACAACGGAGATGTACAGCAAAGCTTGCCAGGAAGCTATCATACAAAAACAAAAGGTAATAATTCAAGTTTTAATCAATACGTCAAATTTTTTTTGATAGAAAATCATGTCAAATTTACATAACATATTCTCAAATAATACAAAAAGTCACATAATATATTTGTTATTTGTTCTTGTAGGCTCAGGAACTCTACCAAGCGAAACATGAAGAATCCCGAAAGGTCGAAGAACTCCGTCAAGCGGAGGAATCAGCGCTTGAAATGGTGAAAATGGAGAAGGCGAAATGCAAAGCAGCAATAGAAGCCGCCGAAGCGGCGCAACGGATTGCCGAACTGGAGGCTCAAAAGCGGCTCAAGGCCGAGATAAAAGCGAGAAAAGAGGCGGAAGAAAGACGAAGGGCATTAAATGTGTTGAATAATGTGGATTTGAGGTATAGGAAGTATAGCATTGACGATATTGAGATTGCGACCGGGAAATTTTCAGAGGGGCTGAAAATCGGAGAAGGAGGGTACGGGCCAGTTTACAAAGCGATGATGGATCACACACCAGTTGCGATTAAGGTGCTCCGACCCGATGCTCAACAAGGCAGGAAGCAGTTCCAACAAGAGGTATGCGTGTGTGGATAAATTTTTGTTTTGTTTGTAAAAGAAACTATATTTACTTCTATGTGAAGTTATTTAGTTTAAGATCAAGTAACCAAAATTAGTTAGGTCTCTTGAGTCATTACAAAAATGAAAAAGAAAAAGTTAAATCGTACTATTAATGTTGTAGTCAAATGACGTGTTAACTCCACATAACGTAAGTACTCTCCAACCAGGTTCAAAATCCTCCTTGTAACAATAATATTGTATTCTTCATTTTTCTCAATGTTATAGTCAAGTTACATAATAACCCAACATGACTGTTTTCAATCAACACTTCAAAATGCTTAAATCAAATTTCAACGACAATCTCTTATAGTACAATATACGTAACCTTTTTCTTTTTTCTTCAAAGGTGGAAGTGTTGAGTTGCATGAGGCATCCAAACATGGTGCTCCTCCTCGGAGCGTGTCCTGAATATGGATGTCTCGTCTACGAATTTATGGATTACGGGAGTTTGGAAGATCGTCTTTTCAGGCGAGGCGGCACCCCGGCGATTCCGTGGCCAATTCGGTTCAAGATTGCTGCCGAAATAGCGACTGGGTTACTTTTCCTGCATCAGGCGAAACCGGAGCCCCTCGTCCATCGGGACCTCAAGCCCGCCAATATTCTTCTCAACCGTAATTTTGTGTCCAAGATTGCTGATGTTGGTCTAGCCCGTCTTGTCCCTCCATCGGTACGTAAGAAAGGGTTTAGGGTTTTGAAATTCTGATTAAAATTATATTTGTACATTTTGTTTTAACTAGTCAAATTACAGGTAGCTGACACTGTGACTCAATATCGTATGACTTCAACTGCTGGAACGTTCTGCTACATAGACCCGGAGTATCAGCAGACCGGCATGCTCGGAACGAAATCCGACATTTACTCATTTGGTGTTATGCTCCTCCAAATTATCACCGCAAGGCCACCGATGGGTCTCTCTCACCACGTATACAGGTCCATTGATAGAGGCAACTTCACGGAAATGCTCGATCCTTCTGTGCCAGACTGGCCGGTTGAAGAGGCGCTTTCTTTTGCCAGGTTGGCATTGAGATGTATGGAGCTCAGGAGGAAAGACCGGCCGGATTTGGCGACCGAAATTTTGCCTGAGCTTAATAGATTGAGAGATTTTGCCGAATGCGAGTGATTTTGTGATTTGAAGAGACGGATGATTGGTGCGGTTATTGTTCTAGTTTTGGTTTTGAGTAGAGGGGAAAGGAAGGAAATTCTGAAGGGAGATTATGTTGAGTGTTGTTGGTTCATAGCAAAACCACAGATGTAGTAGAGCCACAAATACAAGCAATTTGGTGATTTATTTATCTATTTGAAGTTTTTTTAATGTAAAAGAATTGGAGAAACATGTACACTGTTGGATAAAATCCTGTAATTATCAATGCAAGTTCAATTTAAATGGTGCTTTGTTCAAAACATTAGGGTCTCAAATTAATTAGTCTATTCTGTGTTAATGTTCTCATTTGGCTCTATTAAGAACAAAATTAGATCCAATTAGGAAAATGATAAAAAAGAGACGGGAGCACTTCATACTGGTACAAAAACCCGGTACGGTGGTACTTGATCGACAAACTTATTTACTATCATTTTAATCAGGTTAAATTACTCAAATCTTGTTTATTCAAACAAGGAAAACTATAACTTGCCCTCTCATTTCCCACAAAAACGCCATATATGCTCTCTTCAAACAAATACTACAAAAGCCCTTTTACATAAATAAAGCATACAAACACACTCCAAACTCAAAAACTTCATCAAATATTCCTAACTTTCCACAAATACAAACCATATTAAACTTAATTTATCACTATGATAGAATGGGTATAATCCAGACGGGAGGAGGCAGTACCAGCCTTGAATAATATGACAGCAAAACTCGATCAAAGGTTCCACAACTCAGATAAAAAATTTCAACATCTCGTTGTCTCTCTTTGCTCTCAATGAAGTATTCGTGACAGTCATCCGTTAAGTACACACAGTTCGATCTCAGCCCAACATGTTCCCGTGTGTCGTAACAAGCGCTCTGATTTATGCCAACAAATATCGCAAACTCTCCAATGTCTTTTACTTCTTCGCCTGGCCTTACGTGCTCGATGTTTTCATGCCACCTATACTTGCTCGCCATTAATGGGAATAACTGGAAAAAGTTCTTCATTCATATTCACCTTGTGCAGTACAACAGGATTTGATTCTGAAATATTTTGTGTTCGAGTCCAAATCCTACCAATTACTAATAGTCCGTCACGAGGGGTCCAAACAAGATACTTTCGGACCAACCTATCTGTATTCATAACCAATCCCATTGAAATGGGTTTCAGCTTAAGTGGCTTATTCAGGTCAAATTTATGAATCGCCATGGAATCTTTCAGTATATAGAACTGACCATCATGGCATATGCAATCTTCGTAACACACTCCATCGAGGAGGGTCCATTTGCTGTCACCAGCCCTCGCAAAAGAAATAATATTGTATGGTTCATGGAAGAACATCACGACAAATCCTGATCTGCTTAGAGGGTACTGGGATATGATGGCTTTTTGGTACAGATAGTCCCCTAACTCCGCGGGGTTAAATTATAGCAGAGGCTTCAAAACACGTTCACGATATCTGAGGTTTGATTTTCCCACATTCATCATAGATCGTGTCTATGTGCTCAAAGATTGATACAGGTGGCAAAGCGATCTGGACGCCAGTGATTGGGTTAATGAGATGTAAATCAGACTGTTCATCAACAATTGTAAGCCATCCAAAGGAAGAACCCTTGCAGAACAAGTATTTGGTCGGTGGGGACGGGAGAGGAACGTTATAAGTTCTATCTTCTGAGAAGCTGTTGAAATCACCGGATGAAGCGTAGTGGCTCACCATGAGCCATGGTGAGTGGTGACGTTTTTCAAGATGATAACGTCTCAAGACTGAATTACTGATTTGGAAAGTAGAGATCTAGAGATGTTATGTTGTGTTGAGAATAAAAGCAATGATTGTATTTAAAAGGAATTTATTAGTTTGACCACTTCACTTTCTTGGCCTTGAAGTTATTCAGATGTGAGATCACGACATCCTTTGTGTATAGGATTTCTTTTCTCTGTTTTTTGAGTTCAGGAAGATCAATACATGATATATGAAATAGTCAATCCTTATGGATTAGGACTAATTTTATATTTTTCTAATTGCCTTTACAATAAGATATTACATACATTATTATGGCAGGCCTAGACGATTATTGGTATACCTAATACAATAAACATATATTTAAATATGACGATATATTGTTGTCCATAAAAAAACTCTACTGAAATTTTATTAATACAATCGGACATATGAGCCCACCCTATAAAATAAAATAAAAATTATTAATATAATCTGTTTAAATATCATATCAAATATATCATCCAAAAGACCAAAAGTCAAATATACATTTCTATATAAAAATACATTTTAGTATCAATACATATACTCTGTGTACCAACATGTTCATACATTTTTTTTTTTTGAGACAATTCATATTTTTTTTATTGTTGATATATACTTTTTTGTAGATGTACATGTGACAAAACACTACTTTTGTAGAACGGCGCACGACGGTACAACGGAGGAAGTTTGAAATTTTCAGTCATTAAAAAATTAGGTTTATGCGTTGTTCGGTAGAAGCAATGTTTCTAATTAAAAATAAACATCTGTAACGACTTCACAATTCTTGCCCTAAAATTAATTAGATGTGATGTGATTTGAAGCAGTTTATTTTTAGTCTTTCAACTTTTTATTTGTCCAATTTTAAACTCTCAATTATTCAATAAATGTATTTTTTGTTTTTCCATCTGTCAGGTGCTTACTTATCCGTTAAACATGGAATTTCGTTCACAACAATCCGTCAATACAAAGTAGGAACTATGCTAAGTTTAACTAATTGATAACTTTAGTTTTTCCACCTCAACCAAAAGCTTGGAATTCCCTTCACAACAATCCTTCAATATCTGAAATCTCCCTTCAAATTCATCTTTAAACATTTGCTCTCGTGACGCATCCAATCCATTATCAATAAAACCCCTAAACATTCCCTGCTCATGTTATCAAAAAAAGACAAAAAATATCAGTCAAGAAAAAAGAAGCTACTAAATGAAGAAATAGACCATGGTTATTGTATAATTTCTCCAATTAAACACTTCTAATTTCATGGAAGGAATACTAAACTAGACCATATACATATAATGCATGTAAGATGTTAGGTATACCTTATTGTGTGCTTCTTTGGAGTGGTATCTCAATAGAGATGTCGCCAATTTATTTCTCAAAATTTGTCTCTCATTGGTACCAGATTGAAAAATGAAACGTGAAAGGTGATATGAAGCAAGGTTAAAAGCCATAGATTTTTCTTGAGCGGCTCTCTCTAGACCTCCGGATGTCCATGAGTGTGCATATGCCTTCAAAATGTCATCATTATCCTACAAAGTAAACAAAATTATAACAACAAATGAAAAGAAAATTAAATTCGATAAAGAACCGAAAATGATACTAAATAAATACCTCTATAGGGCCTAAATATCCATTCGGTCGACCAAGACATTTCTCCAAAGGTGGCAAGATACCAAGAACACTTTTGGAGGCCAAGAAACCCCAAGTGTTAAGCATAAATTTGCTACCAGCCTTTCTATTCAAATAAACCGCCACGTGGCGACCATATAAAGAATCAGCATAGGAATCAGCAGAAAACCCATCGATCAAATCCTCCAAGAAAGTAGAATAATGTTCACTTATTTCCCCTTCAAAATCAAGATTTTGGGTCTTTTCTATTTGCCTGCTGTAAAGTTCTTGTAAAGTGTTGAAAAGGCCCATGCTATTCTCTTGCTTCAGTACATTCATGCTTGTGTACAAGCAGAAAGATAAGGCGTGCAATTTCCAAACTAACGGAATTCTGGATATTGGAGAAACCGAGTTAGAAATGGCTGAAATTGCTTCAAACCCTAAAAGGAGAAATAAACCACTAATTTGTGTTTCACTGGTACCGAAAACCGGGCTGAGAATCCAGTTGACCGGTACCGGTAACCTCTGCTGAGCCCATTCTGCAATCAAAGGATCTTCTGTTTCTTCTTCACGGATCGTTTCCAATGAATTGAATTTCTCATCTTTAATTTCTGATCTTTTCTTAACACCTAACCACCTAGTTTTCAAATGGGACATTAAAACGTCTCTGAACAGCAAAAGCTCATCTTCACTGAACTTCAACTCGGCGAGCTGAATTTCCGCATTTTGACGGATAAAATAATTTATACGAAAAGCAAGATTCTTCAAAACTGAATAGTCAAGAAGCATTTCAACTGCCCTCTCTAGAAGATTTCTGTCTCCAGGCCCCACTGTGAGACAGACTTCAAGCAAAGAATTAATTCTCTTGCAAATTCCCTCATCGGGCGCAAAATTAATCACTCTTGAGGGCAAAACCGTAAATATCTCAATCAAGTCTAAAACAAGACTTGAATCCAGCTGAGTAAAAATAAATCCGACGGACCAGAATCCGCCACCTGGCGCGCCCCAACCGAACCCTAAACCCGGTGCGGGCCCGCCTCTTTTAAATGTCTCTATAGATTGTACCAATCTTGAATTTGAAGAGAGATTTAGGTATAAAACAGAAAAAACCTCTGACAAATTTTTGAAATAGTGGTTTATAATCCCGGTTTCTAATATCTCGCCACCTGGCGCTGTTTCATTGGTTGAAGCGGTACTAGATGAAGGTTTAGCTCTCTGTATGAGTTTATCGATAGAGAGAGAAAGTTGTACTAATCCTTGTGTGCAACTTGTAGAGGCCAGTAATAGATCGTGATTTCTATAATTTTTATTTTCGTAATTCGATTTGAGATTGATAAATAAATCAAATAGAGATCCAAATTTGTTGTTGATTAATGCTAGACCGAGTCTAGGCACAAAATCAGGCAGAAAAGGCACAGAATCGGTTTCTTTAGGTGATATTTTTTGTATTATAGTATTTAGCATGTGGAATATTGACGAAAATACCCCTAGAAAAGAACTGAGAGTTGCTGTATCAGTCTCTTGAGAGGGGATTTTATCCAGGGGCAAAATGGGAATGTCTTTTGAGTCGAGCCATTTTACAGCTAAATCGACCATTGGTACCGCGTGGCTCCAAGACCAAGACGATTCTCTTTCTCTCTCCTTTTGCTCTCTCTTACTGTGAAGAACCGGTAATTTTTCAGCTAGGGTTTGAAGCACAAGATACGATTCTCTCGTAACGGAACAGAATTCCACAAGGGCGTTTTGGTCGATCAACTTTTGGAAAATCGGAGGAGAGAGAAACACGCAGAGGAAAGAGAAGAAGTCTGTGAAGTGAGAGATGCAAAGCTTGTAATTAATACAGACCCTCCAAAAACGTAATTGCTCCACAATGAGATTTGTGTTGAGCTTCAGATTTTTGGATGACAGGAATTTGTCGAAGGTAAAATCGTCTTTGTACCAAGTCCGTGTCGCCAGCTGGAATATTTCGTTCTTCATGAAGTCCAAGCATGTTTGCTTGTTGTATTTCGACAGAACCTATTTAAACAAATACTCAAAAAAAAAATAATAAAAGAAAGAAATTCATTTAAATCACCAATTTAAATCCAAACCCCAACCCTTAAACCCTAATCCTGGTTGATGAATACATACCGGCGAGGTAAAACCCTAGAACTAATCCTAAACCCTAAACCTGTTGAGGAATTAGGGTTAGTGTTCTAAAATTATTTAGGGTCTAGGGCTCTAGGCTCTATATTTATAGGGTTTTACGGTTTTTGTGTTCAAATTTTCTATGAATAATACAAAATACAACTTCCTTTTTTCTGTAAATATCCAATCTGAAATAAAACGAAAAACTTAAAACTAAACCAAACCACCTTAAAGAGGACCAAGGCTTTGATCTGAGCAGGCCGAACCCCGGCCGTAGAATTATTATTGCGTAGAGTTAGTCATTCGTAATACGCGAATAATATGATTCGCAATACGTTCGTGTATAATTCATATTGAACGTTTTCTAAGACAGTCAAATATTCGGTCAAATAAAATTGAGACAGTAATAATTCATCAATTCGGCTAATTGTTCGGAATAATTCAGTATATAAATTATGTAAATACAAACTTTTTATTTAGAAATAATTGGAAACATATTATTATTTGGTAAAAATTCATAAAATCCGGGTCGAATTTTTCTCTTATCAAAAATTCGTGAATGAATGCAAATTATTGAAATAGAGACGTGAATTTCGCGTTTTTTGAATTATTCGGAAAATACGTGTTTAATATGTGAATTATTCGTGAATTGACCAACTATGTATTTGAGAATTTTAGTTTGTAAATGTAAATATTCATATAAAATATTACTAGATACTCTCTTACATAATCGATCTAAAAATTATACTAAAACAAAGAGAAAAAAAAAAGCCGAACAATATGAACTAAAAATTATCATTTTTTATGAGAAGAAAATAAATTATTTGTATAGGTAAGCTTTTCATTTTTCATTTATATAAATATTTGAATTTTATGTCAAATAATAAATAATTGGGTGAAATTTGTTCAGAATGAACCAACAAATGTATAACAATCCTAATAATTAAATATAAGATAATGTGATATTTTTTAAAAAAAATGCTCAAATGTTATTAAAACTAATGATACGTAAAAATATACAAACAAATAACACTCAGTCATAAACAATTAATAGTTACAATTTATTCATGTTTCATTGATGGCCCAAAAATTTAGCATCAGATGTTAAAAAAATAAAATTCTTTTGACAAACATATGTTGCAATTAGAATGTCCAAAAATAGGTTTAAAAAAAAGGATGATTGAGATTAATTAATTATACACAAACATATGCTTCACAACACAATAAAAGATGAAACACACACTGTTTAAAACACCAAAATTAAATACACCTAGTTTTAACTTGGACGGTCCATGCACCTAGTGCTGGTAATAATTTATATAACTGAATTTTCGCTCCTTTTGAGACCACCAAATTTTCTGGCTTCTCAATCAAATTAGAAAAACCCAAGAGATTTATTTTCTTTGCTTCAATTTCTCAAATTTCACTTGCATTTTGATACCAAAGGTAATTACAATCAATAATCTTTCTTTCTTATTAAATGGTTTAAACGACCATTAACTGTACTTGTTTGTTAATTATGATCAATGTTGTTATCTTTCTTGATTCATAAATCTAAAACGGCAAGTATTGATTGGTCCTGTTGTGGGATAATTAGATTTGTTTGATGTTACGATTGAAATGTGATATGTTTGATTGGTGATTTCTAATTGTTTATTCCTTTTTTCCCTATTTAAAAGGATGATTTGTGAATTTTATTAGAAAGAATGAACGATTACTTCTTGTTTTTAAACAAGAATGTCTTTATTGAAAGATTCTTTAGCATTATATTCATGTGAAAAATTCTTTAAAATAGTAATCTAAACTTTATCTTGATTTTCTCAGGAAAAATGGCTCAAATTCAACTTGAAGGATCTCAATTTGATGAAAAGCTATACGATGAAAAAATGGACCAGTAATCTTCATTTTTGTTTCATTTCACCCCTTATAAATTTCACTTTTTTCATATCCAAACATATTTAACATCATTTATTTTCATATTTGAAGGTTAAATCAAGACGGTCATGATTTTTTCACAAATTCCATTGAAGTATATGATTCCTTCGATTCAATGGGTTTAGCTGAAAATCTTTTGCGCGGAATTTATGCTTATGGTATATATTTCATTTCATTCCTCTCACACCAATTCTTAATTATCACCATCATTAATAAACTTGTTAAATTACAATCAACTAATAAAAAGTTCTTAATTTTGCCAAACCACCTCTGGTAGAATGGTAAGACACTACTACCCACTAACTCAAAGATTGTGGGTTCAATAGTTTGGCAAAGTCAAATTTTTTTGAATATCGATAAAAAACATATAAACTCTCTCTATAAAAAAAGTTCTTAATTTTAATTTAGAACTTTTTTTGTTCTCCCATTCAAAAATTCTTGACTACCACCATTATAAAACTAATACAAAGATTTTAGGCTACTTATTAATTTTATTTCTCTCATCCAAAATTTCTAATCAACTAACAAAAAATTATCAATTTTAATTACCAACATTATCAACATTCTTAATTACCACCATTTGACAACATATATCTTTTATTTCCTTTATTTCACTCATTCAAAAATTCTCAATTGCCAACATTATCAAAAACATGTTAATTCACAACCACCTTACAAAAACCTCTTAACATTTTCCAAATTAGGGTTTGAGAAGCCCTCTGCAATCCAACAACGAGGCATAGTTCCATTCACAAGGGGCAAGGACGTAATTCAACAGGCTCAATCGGGTACAGGAAAAACCGCGACTTTTTGCTCGGGCGTTCTAAACCAGATTGACTATCAGTTGCTCAACTGCCAAGCTTTGGTTCTCGCCCCGACCCGCGAGCTGGCACAGCAGACCGAGAAAGTCATGAAGGCCTTGGGTGATTACTTGGGCGTCAAGGTGAGAAAACAAGAGAAAAATATATGTTTGGAAATTCTGTTTATTTTTTTGTTGGTACGTAAAATATATAGTGGTGTTAAGTGAATGTGTTGTGAGGATAAGTGAAATAATGAAAATGGCTTATCATTCAGCAATGTTCACTTGTCAAAGCACTTGCTCACCCCCTGTTATTAAGAGAGGACAAAATGGAGAAATATAGGGAACTTATTATATTTTTTCAATAATACATTTTAACTAATTAATCAGCTACCATGATATTTAAAAACAGAGAAAATATTAGGGAACTTAATTAATTAACAAAATACTACATATTTTTTGACAAATACTATATTAACAAACTAACATGATATATCTAAATTATGAGGTGCATGTCAGCATGTGTGTGTGGGAGGCTTTATAATGAAAATGATATTACAAGTGAAAACAATGAAAATGGCTCATCACGCAACAATTTTCACTTAACAAAATAACATATTTTAGTTATTTAAGCCGATGCATCTTAATTAATTAACAAAACAATATGATATATTTAAGGTGCATGCATGTGTTGGTGGAACGAGCGTGAGAGAAGACCAAAGAGTCCTCACGCACGGGGTCCACGTGGTCGTGGGGACGCCCGGCCGGGTTTACGACATGCTCAGGAGAAACTCTCTGAGGCCGGAAACTATAAAGATGTTCGTGCTCGACGAGGCCGACGAGATGCTCTCTAAGGGCTTCAAGGATCAGGTCATTAATTAGCTAGGGTTTTTGCTTAATGGTACAATATTTTATGTTTCCCACCAATAATTAAGGGAAAAGTGTGCATTTTTAAGAAAAACCAGGAAGAGGTATTGATGATATTTCTCATATTTTTAGGGGTATTCATGATATTTCAAATTTCGGAGGAGTATACATGATATTTTGAGATATTGTAGCAAAAAATGCACCAGCTCAAGAGTTTTTTTTTTTTTTTTTTTTTTTTAATAGTTAAGGGACCAAAAGCTTTATTACTTGCTTAAACTAACAATTAGTTCGTGACTCTATGTGGTTCCAGATATACGACATATTCCAACTCCTCCCTTCCAAAGTCCAAGTCGGCATCTTCTCAGCCACATTGCCACCCGAAGCCCTCGAAATGACCCGCAAGTTCATGAAATCCCCCATCAGAATCCTTGTAAAGCGCGACGAGCTAACCCTAGAAGGAATAAAACAATTCTACGTGAACGTAGAACAAGAAGAATGGAAGCTTGACACTCTTTGCGACCTCTACGAAACCCTAGCAATAACCCAATCCGTGATTTTTGTAAATACTAGGCGAAAAGTCGAGTGGCTCGCGGATAAAATGCAAAGCCGCGACCATACCGTCTCAAAAACTCACGGAGAGATGGACCAAAACGCGAGGGATGTGATAATGAGGGAGTTTCGGTCGGGGAGTTCTAGGGTTTTGATTACCACCGATTTACTTGCGAGGGGAATTGACGTGCAACAAGTTTCGCTCGTGATAAATTATGATTTGCCGATTCAAGCGGAGAGTTATTTGCATAGGATTGGAAGGAGCGGGCGGTTTGGGAGGAAGGGGGTGGCGATTAATTTTGTGGCGAGGGAGGATGAGAAGATGGTGATGGATATTCAGAGGTTTTATAATGTGCGGATCGAGGAGTTGCCCGCTAATGTGGCCGATTTGATTTGATTTGGTTGAAGGTGTTTTGAATAATTTTGAAGGTTATTAAGTGGTTGGTTAAGTTATTTGGTAGTTTATTTGGGGTTTTTGAGAGGCTTAGGGAAGGTAATAATTGCTTTTCTTTTGAGAAGTTCGAATAATTGCCTTGGTTGAGGGCAAGTTTTGAACAAATGTGATATTATTTGGGGTGTTTGATAATTGATTATTTATATCATTGTGTATGAGTTACAGAATGATTTTTGATGAAATGTGATTACTTTGTTTATTAATATTGCTTTGTTCATTGCTATTGCTAAGTTTTTTTTTTGTTAAGGAAATTATTAGTATATTTTGGGATTTTGAGAAATAGTGAAAATTTGTGACTGTTATATATTGTTTGTTGCTTGTTTTCACTCTTCAGTCACTTCAATTATGTAGTCCTGTTATTTTCTGGAACTGATTAGGCTCATTCTAGTAAGGAAATATAACTACTAGTAAAAATGTTTCAAAAATATTTTATTTACATGAGAGCACTTTTTTTTGTAGATCTATAAAATACAACCTACGCTAACTCTATTGTACAAAAAAAATTCTCTGAAATTCAGTTCGGAATTTGTTTTTATAAAAATATGCAAATAAGGGTTAGCATATTTCAGAGTTTTTTTTAAACATGCAGTTAAGAGTTAGCTAACTCATGAAGATATGAAATTTAGTTGTTATACTGTTACTTGATTAAATCATGAAGATATGAAATTTAGTTGTTATACTGTTACTTGATTAAATTGGACTTCTCAGTAAAGTTTAAAGCATTGCATTCAATTCATCAGCAAGAAATCACCAAACTAAATAATCCACTAACAAAAATCTCAAATTTATTAAAATCCCTAATAAATAAAGCACCTCTGATTCGTCTATAAACTCATAAATTTCAAAACTTCCAAATTAAGACATCAAACATAAACACCGCTAGCCAGAAGCACAAACAGAGAGCCAAAACCCTAGCACAATATTAAAAAATCATATTTAGTACTAAATAAATCAAGTCTGATTATATGTTTATGAGACAAATCGCATGTTATTAACAAAATGGTATATTGAAAAAAAAGGGTGTATTTGAAAAAGTACCAAAAAGACGGAAGCAAAGGCAGCAATGATAAGCTCCTTTGTGAGGCTACGGCTTTTCCGAGTGGAAGTTGCTTCATATCTATGAAAGAAAAACAAATAAATTTATAAAACTAAATGAAATATAAAGTCTGAAAGAACAATTTGTTATGTTTTTATGTATTGTGTACATATTTTGAAGAGCTGGAGCTGCTTAATTGGAGTGAAATTTGATGTGATTTAGGTTAAAATAATGAGATGCAGTACTTATTTGAAATTTCTGAAATAAAATATGTAATTATTCAAAGTATCCAATCTAATTTTCCTAACTCAAATTAGTTTTTTTTTTTTTCAATACTTCTAAAAACTAAGATACCACACAAAAATTTCTTATAATTATCCAAAATAAACATATGGACTACTACTGAATCAACTATGTTTACCTTAAATATTAATCCAAATTGTGAAATTCTACAGCGATTTAAGCAGATCTATCTTCCCAAAACAAAAACTTCAATCAACCGACTAATTACAATAACCAATCATGCCTAAAAACCATCTAATCCCCAAATCATGAAACTCCACCCCAATTTCATCACCTCCAGCCAAAATCAACCTCAAATCCCCAAAACATTCAACAAAATCACAAAGAAAAAAGAAATAAACAAAATATCGGCTAATATAAACCAAAAAAAGAATGTTTAAATCTACTAAATCAAAATAATTTTCTTTGATATTAACCCAAATTGTGAAATTCCACACTTATTTAAGCAGATCTATATTCTCAAAAATAAAAACTTCAATAAACCAACTAATCACAACAATCAATCCTGCTTAACAACCAACCATTCCTAAATCACGAAATTCCACCCCAATTTCAACCAAAGCATTCAACAAAATCACAAGGAAAAAAATAATTAAACAAAAGATCAGGACTCACATGAAGAAGAAGGCCGTCATCAACAATCCGACGGTGAGCATGACGACGGAGAGCGTCGGGTACGATCCCACCGGCACGGGACTGTAGATCGGCTTCGGCGCCTGCCATTTTCCCAAAAAATTCTCAAAATTACAAAAAAAAACTGAATATTCACAAATGAATCGTAGTTAAACCCTAGATAGAAAAGGGTTTTGGGTTTCTTACCATCTGGATCTGAGAGAAGAAAGGAGCTGGAGATGGAGCAGAGATTCAGAGCTGCTTCTTCTTCTTCTTCTTCTTCTTCTTCTTCTTTGTGTTTGTTTGTGAATGGTGAGTGTTGAATATATTTGTGATTTATAGAAATGGGCTGGATTCATAGATCTGTTTAGTGGGCCGAATAGTGCAAATTTCCGACTTTTTTTTTTACCGCTCTGTTAAAAAATAAATCAGCAAATACCACTTATTTCAAAATAATAGTGGATCTAAGTGGCGGAACCGCAGAACAGATGTTGTTCTGCCACTAATAGTGACGGAACATGTGAATTTTGTAATTTTTCAAAAATGGGTATAATTAGTGAAAAAACGTGTTCCGCTACTGGCGAAACAGGAAAAAAATTACTTTTTTTCTCAGAACAAAAACACAAAAAAACTATTTTTTTTCATGTTCCGCCACTACATGTGGCGGAACAGTATTTTTTTACACTAAGTAACTCTGTTTAGCCAATCAAATAGGGAATTTTTGAAAAAACTGAAAATCCACATAGTGGCGAAATAAGATCTGTTCCGCCACTAGTAGTGGCGGAAATGGTAGAGATCTCATTATTTTGAAATGAGTAGTATTTGCTAAATTATTTTTGAATAGATTGGTATATATAAAAAAAAAGTCCAAATTTCCACTTATTTTCATTTTTCACATATTTGCATTGCATCCAACTTTATTGGAATAATCAAATTAGATCATTTTATTAATTTTTAGACGATAAGTTGGGAAAATGATAGCATGAGACCAAAGTTAATTGCCGTTTAAATTATTTTTAGGAGGAACGTATGCTAATGATAAGTGAGATGCAAAATATATTAATTTGAATATTTTGATATTTTGTTACTATTTAAGTATTTATTTACCAAATAATTTACCGTATAGTGACTCAATTTGGGTATCTCGTGGTGAAAGTAACATTTTGCTTTCGTATTATTTTTAGTGAAATATGACATGCAATACAATAGTACGTATGATATGGATGCTTTATTTTATGGAATGGTATGTAATCTGATGAATAATAATGTAATGTATCTCAACTTATTTTCCAATAACATAATTTGTAAGGTACAATTTCACTTGTAACTCAAAATATCTTTTACAATTTCTACCTTAAAAAATAAAACAACAATCTCTAAAAACAAAAATAATTCAAGAGTCAAAACTGAATTATACACTTTTTACTTCTATTATACATCTGTGCATACACAAGTCTGTCCATTAGTTTCTTCTACAAAAATAAATAAATTTAAATTACAAAAATAAAACTAATATTAAAACGGAATAAATCCAATGTCTCTCAATCCACAATTTAACCTTCAAACCTGCATAAAATGAGTACATATACAATGTTTAATGATAAAAATAGCGAGAAATTTGTCATTTACGCTCAAAATATCTTAAAATTTCATCCCATTTAGGGTTAAGAATAATGAGTTTCAGCTTTATATTTTTGAAGAAAATATGTTCACATTTTGTGGGATTATAATGCTGTGCATGTGATTATTTTTCGTAATTTGTCATTTACGTTACAATTTAATATTTCCCATTTAGGGTTAAGAATAATGAGTTTCAGCTTTATATTTTTGAAGAAAATATGTTCACATTTAGTGGGATTATAATCCTGTGCATGTGATTATTCTTTTTTTTTTGTGTGGAGAATTTGGGCCTTAAAAGAAATTATTCCAACAAAAAAGCTTTTGAAATAATAACTGTATTTTGATTTCTAACGAGAAAAATAAAAAATAAAAAATAAAATAAGGTAAATAAACTTACCTTGCTAAACAAAAGCTAACAATTGTAGTACACAAATTTGGCCCAATAAACCTGCCACAAGAAAAATGTCATCATTTTTAAAAAAATTTAATTTTTAATTTTTTAATTTTTTAGGATTTTCTAGTTGCATTTGTGATTATCTATTCATTATTTTAATTTTTTTATCAGGTATGCAATTCCTGTTTAATTATTTAATTACACGAAAAATTCTATGAGAGTTTCTGCTAACAAATAATAAATAAATATATATGCAAATCAAGAAATTATAAAACAAACCTGGAGAAATAAATATTAAATACATATATGAATATATATTTAACGAAACTCATCATGCAATTTATAATCTTCTTCAGTAAAAATGGAGCTGTAAAAAACATATGGATTATCTATCATTTCTTTCATACTCAGCTTTCCATCCTTGTCATCATCCGCCTGAAATAAATAAATAAAAAATAAATACTTGAATAGTGATAAGAATTAAGTATTATTATCTAGGATTTTTTTTTTCTTCTAATTTTGGTTGAGTTTAAGACAATTAAGCTTCAACTGCACATTTCAGGATTAATAATAAAATACCATTTTGATTCCATTTTGGCCCATGAAATTTCATTTTAACCTAATACTCACATTGCTATAAATAACTTCGCTAAAACGACAAAAAAAATGAAATGTATAGCTTTTATTTTTTAATAAATTATTAAAATGTGAAAATTATATTTTTATATATAAATTACCTGGCCTAAAAGATAATTAGCTTGTTGTTTCGCATAAAATTTCTCAGAAGGATGAAGATTATGTATAAATGGCAATAATTCCTCTGCTGACATAAACCTAATAAATTTACAAAAATAAATAAATAACATGAAAGTGATATAAAATGAAGATAAATAAATACCCATCATTGTTTTCATCAATTTCAAAATAAATAATAGAAATAAACGAATAAATACCCATATGTATCAACATGAGAAAATAATCTTTACACAAAATAAATAAATATATAACACAAAAATAATAATTAAAAAAATATATAAATAATAGAAATAAACGAATAAATACCCATATGTATCAACATGAGAAAATAAACTTTACACAAAATAAATAAATATATAACACAAAAATAATAATTAAAAAAATATATAAATAATGTAAAACGAAAAATAAATAAATAAATAAATAAATACCCATCATTATTTTTATCAATCTGATCAAACAATCTTTTTGCCGTTGTTTCGCCGTAATTTTCTTCATGTGAATTTGAATCGGAGCTAAAATCATCATGATTTCTAATTAAATAAAATAATCCGCCTGAATATTCTTTGAAGCTGAGCAGTCCATCCTTGTCTTTATCTCTCTCTCTGAATTTCATAAATGAAAAAAAATTAAGTTATTTTGTGAAAATCTAAGAAATAAATAAATAAAGAGAAATTTAGGGTTTGAAAAAAAACGAACCTTATTTCTTCTTTGCAGAGCCAGTTAACCAGATTAGGGTTTGTACTATCAGCTGGATGTAGAAAGCTATTGAAAAAAAAAATAAGATAATAAAAACAAAATTAAAAAATATTATCAAAATAATTTCAATTTTGCATACATTAAAATGGTGATAAGATGGATTATACGATATATTTTCCATGTTTTTTAGGGTTATACATACTAAATAATAATAATATTAACCAAATTTAGGTGTAAAATTATAAAACTTACTCATTAAATTCAATTAGATTTAGAAGACCATCAGAGTCTAAATCAGCAGCATTAAAATGCTTCTCTCTCCACCAACCCATTCCATCATTCGTTGCATTTTCCTCTGTTTAAACAACAAATTACAAAAATTAAATCATTTCATGAATCAATAGACCATTTAATGACCAAATATACCATTTTCAAAAGCAAAAACTCACCGTCGAATCGCCAAGACCAACTGGGCCTCTCATACTCCTCAAAAGAAACAAACCCATCTTTATTCTTATCATGCAAATCCATGTCTCGTTTACTCCTATGCATCGTCTCCTGCCTAGCCTGATTCAAGTTCCAATTCGTCAGCTCTTCAAGAGTAATCAACCCATCAGCCGGATCCGCATCAATTTTGGGGAACAAAAGCTCGACTCTTTTGGTCACATTGAACCGATTGTCAGTGTTGATATAATCCTCCGCATCCATGTAACCTTCCCACTCCGGCTGGCCCTCCATCGCCGGCGCATGATCCACCCCCACCTCCGCCGCGTGCGCCTTCTCCCACTCCCGATCCTCCCTCTTCCTCTGGATCTCCGCTATAATCGGATCGAACGCAAACTGATGGTGGTCCTCCTGACCAGTTTGAGCAGGCAAAGAGAAGTTGGATCGGAGCTTGAGACGGCGGCTCGGCCGGGCAGGCTTGGCCGGAGAGAAGGCTAACAGGAAGAGGAGGAACAGAGCTACGATTACATAGATTATGAGAACTGGAAAGGAAGAAGAAGAAGGCTTCGAAGTTGAGCTCGAATTATTCGCCATTGTTGAGTTTTGTTTCACAGTGAAGAAAGAAAAGAAAGAAAGAAAGAAAGAAGAGAGAATACTTAATATAAGTAGCTGGAAGTTGGTGTGATGATGTGGAGGGTTGTGATTGGAACAGGTCAGCGGGGTGAATGAGGTGGACCAATGGGAGGAGACGTTGACGTAGGCGGGTAAGAAACGAGGTGCGACAAGGGAAAACAAATAGAACCACGATTTATAGATTGGGTGGACCTGGCGTTTGGGTGTTTAAGTTTGTGTGGAGGAGTAATTCAGTGCGGTTTAGAATGAACCGGGTTTAGGTGAGGTATTGTTTGATGTTACCGTGCTCCGATCGGTGCGTGAGTTTGACTGGGTTAACATTTCGTTGACTCTGCCTAGCCGAATAGGTAAAAACAAATTTCAATTTTGCCCTTCAAATAGTTATTTTCTCGGCCTTTAACTTTTTTTTTATTCAATTTTAGTCCTTTAATTATTCAATAAATATATTTTGGTCTCTCCATCCATTAAGTACTTAAATATCTGTTAAATTTAAACGTAAGTAATTACGTGACATATATTCTTAACACGTCAAGTTTTGGAGCTAGGATAGAAATCGTTTATCACGTTTAATATTTTGTTCATTAAACCGACCGCCCCCCCTTTTTTTATCAATTTATCAAAAAAAAAAAATTTCCGTGGATGCTTATTTTTTCTAAAAAACTTAACACGTCATATCATATCTTATGTGTCATGAATATATGATACGTCATTATTTACGTGTCAAATTTAATGAAAATACTTGGACAGTGAAAAAAAAATATTTTCGGTAAATGCTTATTTTTTCTAGAAAATATATTTTCGGTGGATAGTTATTTTTTTCTAGAAAAATTAACACGTCATATTATATATCATGTGTCATGAATATATGATACGTCATTATTTATTTATGAATGAAGAATCAAAAATATATTTATTGAAGAGTTAGGAGAACTTGGTTGGATTCAATCGCTTCAAAAACTCTCTTTCAGACTCGTATCGCCGCCTCTTTCTTTTTCTCTCTTTCTCAGAAGAAGAAGAAGGAAACGAAAACCCTAGCATAGCATTCAGCTGCTTGGCGAGTTTCCAAAGCGAGGTTTACAGAAGAAGGGTGGGGAGGAGCTAGGGTTAGGGATTGGAGTGATGGAGGAGGCGCAGAACGGGATGAACGGGTACGAGGAGGTGGAGGAGGAGGTGGAGGAGGAAGTGGAGGAGGAGGAGTACGAGGAGGAGGAAGAGGAGGGGAACGAGGAGGAGAGACGGAAGGGAGTAGTACAAGAAGGTACGGCAATGGCGGTAGTAGATTCTAAGGTAGACAACAACCACCAGGCTAAGGATAAGGATGCTGCTTCTAGTGATTCGGGTTCTATAGGGTTAGTATTTCGGAAAAATTAGGGTTTGTTTGGTTTGGTTTGGTTCTTCTAGTGTTGGAAGTATTATTAGTTGAACAAAAAAGAAGTTTCTTTGATTTAAGTCTCGGAAAGTTCCTAGCTTTTCTGGTTGGAAAATTAGGGTTTCTTTTGGTTTTAGTATTATAGACTGAGTAATTAATGGTGTATTTTTTTCTGTTTTTATAGAAAAATCTTTGTTGGAGGAATTGCGTGGGAAACAACAGATGGTATGTTTGTTTTTTATTCAGTGATTTTTTTGTTTCTTTTTTCTTGCAAAATTGATATTCTGTTGATGTATCTATTGATCTATTTGGTTTTATTCTAATATTCTAAGAGGAATTTTGATTGGATATAAAAGTTGCGTCTTTTTATGAATAACAAAGAGAAATCGTAATTCAAATATACAAATTTACCGTGTTACATGCAGATGATGCAGTATGAAACTTCAATTTCTAATTGTAAACCCAAATAATTTAAAATTTTATATATATGCCCTTCAATTATTTTCCTTTTTCTGCATTCATGGACCAAAAAATATGTATCACATAGCAGTTTACGACTATTTTTTACTACCATTAAGTACTTCTCTAAAGTAAAATATTTTTATAGTATATGAAATCAATGATTATTAAATTCAGCAATTTTATAGCATGTTTTCACTTTCTTAATATTATTGCTTCACTGAATTTTGGAACTTCTTTCATTATCATTTTTGTTATATTCTTATGTTTGTAAAAATTTCATGTCTTAACTGTCCAATTCAGGTTAGTTCATGCAAAACCAACTGTTCAATTGAGTTTAATTCAAGCTTATTCCCATTTATTTATTTTTATTCATACAGATACATTTAGGGCGTATTTCTCAAAATACGGGGAAATAACAGACTCAGTAATAATGATAGACAAACACACAAGAAAGCCACGCGGGTTTGGATTTGTCACTTTTGCAGATCCGTCCGTTATCGATCGGATATTTCAGGACGAACATTCCATCGATGGCAGAGTGGTAATTATCTTTATTTTCTTTTTTCTAAATTTTCTTTTTATTTTACTGTTTTTTGTTGACATGGCGAAATGCAGTTGTTGGTGCAGGCCGTTCTTCTTTTTTTGCCTTGTTTGTTGGTTAATTTTTATAATTTAGTAATAAAATTGTAAATATAATTGTCATTTACTAAACTATGTTACAAACTTAAACTGAGCCACTGTAACTTTATTCTCAAACTAGCCCCACAAAGCTGGCTTTTGAATTTCGGAATTTTTTTGGCTACTTTTTTCATCATTTGAAACTGTAGGTTCTACACGGTATTAAATTTCTAAATATTTTTTTCTTTTCTTTTCTTTTCTTTTTTTTTTAAGGTGGAGGTAAAAAGGACGGTACCAAGAAAAGATCCATCAGCACAACAAATGGTGGGCCCCAAAACGAGAAAAATATTTGTCGGAGGCTTGCCAGCCAGCCTAACCGAAGGTAATCTTTTCTTATATGACCTTCACATCATACATAAATTGCAAAAAGACCCTGAATTATCACAAATTGACAAAAGGACCTTACACAAAAGCTACTTTCGACAAAAACTATAGAATTATTCAATCCATCGGTCTAAACCCTATTCGTAAACCCTCTGTTCGACCTTCTTGACGCCCAAATCCTTTCTCATCTCTCCCTTGTTGCAATTTCTGATAACACAGGGGCTTCGTTGAATATCTAACCCACTTCTCTCATCATTACTTTTTTCATTTTTTTTGTGGAAATGTATATGGAGGAGCATTTTTCGGTGTAAAACAAATAGAAACATTTAACATACACAGGTCTAAATAATACGTTAATCTAACACCTGTGATCCAAATGAACTCTTTTCGACCATCTTGACATCATCAACAATATCCTTTTCTTTTCTTTTCTTTTTCTTTTCTTTTCTTTTCTCCCTTGTTGCAATTTCGGACTACACAGGGCCTTTATTTTTTTTTAATATTTTTTGAACAGATGAGTTGAAGGAGCACTTTTCTCAGTACGGAACGATAACCGAGCACGTGATCATGGTGGACAAGGACTCGGGCCGATCCAGGGGTTTTGGGTTTATCACCTTTGAGAGCGAAGAGGCCGTTGAGAAGGTCGTTTCTCACGGCACCATGCATGAGATCGCTGGCAAACGGGTAATATTATAATACCTCTCTCTCTCTCTCTCTCTCTCTCACACACACACACACACACATAACATTATTTTTTCCTGTCAGGTCGAAATAAAGAAAGCGGAGCCAAAAAGATCCGACCCGCAATACAACTCCAGCGGCGGGCGATCCAGCTACAGCTCGTCCTCCAACGCCCGCCGGTCCGGTACAGGCGGCGGGTCGAACAGCGCCAGCTCGTACGGGTACGGTACTTCGTACCGCCAATCGGGGTCCGGTACGGGGTACGGATCGTACGGCTCTCAGTACGGCTCGGCGTACGGATCCGGCGCGGGGTACGGATCCGCTGCGGGGTACGGGTACGGCACGGCGGGCAGAGGAGCGTACGGGTACGGTGCGAATGCGACAGCTGGATATCCTTCGGGTTACGGGTCTAGTGCGGGTTACGGGTATGGGGGTTATGGTGGATATGGAGGTATGTATGGCGCTGGAACAGGATATGGTTATGGGGGTTATGGGGGTGCGGGTTATGGTGCTGGGTATGGGGGGACAGGTGGCGGGACGGGAGGAGGGACAGGTGGCGGTTATAGTGGAGGAGGAGGAGGAGGAGGAGGAGGAGGAGGAGGGGGGAGAGGGACGGGGAGATATCATCCGTATGGGAAGAGTAATAATAATTGAGGGGTTTTGTGAGGTAGTTTGTTTTGTTATATGAGTATGATTGTTATGATGGTTATTGTTGTTATTTAGGGATTTTTAAGTTTTATTATTAGCTGAGGTGAGGTTTGACGTTAGGATTTTATGGTTGTGATGGTTGTGATGAGGTTTTTTGGATGGTTGGTTGGTTTATATGTCTTATTATTATTTAGGAGATGATGGAAACTAAACAAGTGGGGGACTTGAGCTAAATTGTACAATTTTCTGTAGCATTTGTCTGTTTATGTGAGGATCTTTATTTATTTGTGGTGTTTTGTGAATTGTTAGTTTTGTGCTCATTTGATGCAAAAGCTTGAATCTCTTTACAAGTTTTGTAAGTATTTGACACGATTGGTAAATTTTGAATTTGGGAACATCATAGATTGAATTGAATGGCAGTTTTATTAGAAAATGTTGCATCATTCTTTAGAATCCATACGTTATTGAACATGTGCTTTTATTCATATAATCCTTGGTAATATTACCTGCTGCATGGTATGCTTTAATTTAGGACGATTGCGTATAATTTGTCAAATGTAAAAAAATACTGTTTGGCAATGTGGTCAATTAAACATTTAAGTTAATATAGATAAGTTAGCTGCTTTGGTATTATTATTACATACTCTTTCATCTAATATTATATTCTACTTTGTTTTATCCAATTATATATTATTTATCGTAACTATGGTGATGTGTTAAATTATTGGGTTCAGATACAGAGTACCAACATTTTGGAACGCCCAGCAGTACCTGATTACTAAATGTATGATGAAATTACAAAAAAATATTTTTGTAAACACAAAAGGTATAGTAAAATTATAAAAAAGTATATTTTCAAAAATATATATTTATAAACACAAAAGATATATTCAAGTACAAATATATATGTGTACAACTAAAATTATACGGTGAGTGTTTCTGGATACTCAAAAAGTTAGACACTCCCAATAATTTCTCAAATTTTTAACATTATTATAATTCATGCTGGCATGCTAACACGCCGCTTTTGCATAAGAATTAAATTACGTGCGTAATATAATTCGATCTGTCGATATAGTGTCGACATCCTTACTTCATCTGATTTCTTCCACGTGTCGATCGGACGGTCCAGAATGGAAGTTGACCCATGTATTTAATATTGCGTGATGTGGGCCGTCCGATTTGGTTATGACGACATTCTATAAGTACTCTTTAGAATCAGACTGGATTGGATGGATGGAATTGGTCTAGTATTTATATGATAGTTTAGTACTACTGATGTGATATAATATATATTTAGTCAGTTATCAAAAATGAGAAAATATATATATATATATATATATATTTTTTGAATGAATTGAGGAGGGTTCATAGATAAAATATATTTTTAGTCAGAAATGATATAACTTATTAGAAAGTTCCTACGTGATTTATTAAAAAAAATGATAAGTCAGTTATCAGAATGGATTAAATGTTTGTATATCTGTAGAATATTTATTTAATGATGTTAATAAATAATTAAGTGATGTTAATTATGTAGATTTAGGTGGTCTGAGCATTTAATGGAAGATTTGGTTTATACAATTGTTAAGACTTTTTTCTTACTTGTTTTTTAATAGACCGCTCAACCTCTGTTCTTTCTTCTTCGCCATCTTCGACTTGCACTCTTATAATTCGATCATAATTCCATCAAAATTCTCAAATCAAATAAATCATTTCAGTATTTAAAGAAACTATTTTTCCCCAATTGAATTGGAAAATCAACGGAATTTCGCTCCTTTTGATGTCTCTCTCTGAGGTATGCATACACTTGGATTCATTTTGCTTTTTTTTTTTTTTTACTGAATCCTTGCTATTATGAAGTGTTAATTTGATTTTGAATTTTGACGTTTTGGGACAGGGTCTGGATTCGCCTCTCTTTTTCACTCGCCTGATCAGTCAATTTCGCAATTTCTCTGGTAAATTTTGTAATTTCTGTATATATCTTATAATTTTTTTTATTTGCAATATTTACCAATAGCTATATTTTTTTTTGGAGGGACTACCAATAGCTACATTATATACTTTTCTTGCATTAATATATGTAGAAACATTGTCTTGTGCATTAATATTCTCACATGCATCATGCGATGTTCAGTGTGAAAATAGTATCAAATTAGCACTAATTCCATTACATTTTACCATTTTTCAACACTTCAATCAAAACAATAAAGCATCCACATTCTTAGAAACTAAATATTTTATCTATGTTCTTATTTTCTTCCTTTTTCTTCCCTTTTTTCCATACAGAATCAATATCATCAACAGCCAACTGTACCTCAAACGCTACCAATGAAGAATGCCGCGATGAGCCGGCCGCCCTGCAATTGAAACTCATTGCAATCTGCGCAATTCTCATCGCCGGAATTCTAGGCATCGCGATCCCTTTACTCGGACGGAAATGGAAGCTTCTAGAAGGAACCGGCGGGGGTGCGGGTTTTATTCTCACCAAAGCCTTTGCAGCAGGTTTAATAATTTATAATTATTATTTTTAAGCTTTCTCAAATGTGGAACATTGTTAACCTGCGTTAGTTTTCAATAAATATATTTGACATACTGTTTTCATGATTTTTATACCGATTTTTGGTTTATATATGTTGTTTGTGTTTTTTATATACTTGTTTTTTTAAACGAGTTTTTTATATACTTGTTTATTTTATATATGCTGTTTATAGTAAAGATATTTCTATATACCTTTTTCTTGATTTATATACCGATTTTGGTTTTATATACTGTTTTTCTATACTATATACTATTTTTCTATATAATATTTTTCCATTTTATATTGTTTTATATACTGTTTTTCTATACTATATATTATTTTATTTTGTTGTAGGTGTGATTTTGGCAACTGGATTTGTGCACATGTTGAAAGACAGTGAAGAAGCACTTACGGATCCTTGTTTACCGGAAATTCCGTGGAAGAAGTTTCCTTTTTCTGGATTTGTCGCAATGTTAGCTGCTTTAGGTACGTTTCTTTATTTTTGGACCAAAATACTCCTGGTTAATTGTATTTTTTTTTTTGCAAGAAAAAAAAAGAATGCAGAATGGGAAAATAATATTTTGCGACGTTATATATGTTTCGGGATATTTTTTATGTTGAACTTTGGAACTTAAATTAGATTTGAGTATTTAATAGTTTGAATTAGTTATGAAACTAAGTAATCTACAACCCATTACAACTAACTAGTTCAAATATTTTTTATACAACGTTTTAAATATTAATTGTATGTATAATCTAACCATTAATATCTAGGTACATTAATGCTCGACTTTTTGGCCACACAATTCTACGAGGGAAAACATTCGCATTCTCATGAATCAAACAAAGCTAGTGCATCTAATGCTCAAGTCAATTCAGTCAATGAAATAATTATAGTAGAACATGAGGAGCCTGCTCATGAAATTGATCATCATCATCATCATCATCATCATGAAGATGAAAAGAACATGCATATTATTGGAATGCATGCTCATGATTATGCTCACGTGCATGATAGTCATAATCATGTCCATAATCATAATCATGTTCATGAGACGAATGGTGATTCGCAAGCAAGACATGTTGTCGTATCTCAGGTAATATTTTGTGAATGAAAAAATTTATCTTCATATTTTGCATAAAAATTGA